>JAWNPC010000830.1:7627500-7904563 GCA_035045365.1 Drosophila leonis
CGAAAGGCCAAAGTTCAAACTATTAAAGACGACAATATTTTGGCCCATATGGCGTGTTGGTTGTCTTTTCTGTGGCCAACTGTAAATACCAAAATCCAAATGCATTAGCGGGCGCCCTCAAAAGTATGCAGCACTTTTTAGACGACAGACATGGAAAATACATAAGCGTATATGTATGTGTATATGAATGTGTATGAACATATATGTGAGGACATGTGCTGCTATTTGTGCATACAAATGCACATGGTAAATAGAAAGCGGGAGAGAGAGAGAGAGAGAGAGAGAGAGCGAGAGAGGAGAGAATCATGGCGAGCATGGCTGAGACTGGACGAATGACCATGTCAAGTGTGTGCTAGAGGCGGGCTCTTTTGGTATGTGCTTATTTTGGCTTTCTTTTGCTTGTAAAACGAGTCGAGGCGTATATGCGGGCAGCACGACCAGCACAAAAGCAGTTCAGCTGCACGCTTGCACCTTTTTTTATACGACTGCTCTAAGCGAAGAGAGTATATTGGTTTTGTTCCATTAATTCGGAATGAACGGAAATCATGTTGTCACTATAGAAGCTAGAAATGTGGCACTCGTGTGTAGCAATGCCAGAATATCATTTGCTTAGCTACGCTCATTTAGGGCTTGGCTTAGACTTCTTTAATATAGAATTCTTTACATCCCGAACGAGAATTATGCAGTCGGCTACATACGATTGCAACGCCTTTCTTTTTGTTCTTTTTATTGCTGCTGGTTTGTGTGAAGGGGGCCGCATCCAGCTTGATTGTTTTGCGAAGCGCAAATGTAAGGCCACGTCAGTGAGTGTGGGCGAAGTTTTTCCGTTAACCGAGCTGATGGCGTTTTCTGGCTGCTGGTCTCGACGTGGTTGGTTTTAACGTGCGAAAATTGCGTGCCTGGGGTGAGATTGGTTTGATCTGCTCTGATGGGTATTGCTGATGCCGTTGATGTGTTGTTGTTTCTACACTCAAGCCGAAAAGAATATTTTGGATGATTAGTTTGCCTTGGAAAATGCTTAGGTTGTTTTTCGCTTTTGGCTTTGGGGTCTGGGCTTTATGCTTTGGGCGTTCGACTAAGCAGTTGGTTGGCAAATGTTAAAGTGCTTAACTGATTCTAAAAGAAGATTATGCACGAAAATGCATGAAGAGTGTGTGAGGCATGTTCAGAACTTACTCTTATGGTAAATTTCTCATTGACGTCATTCAATTTGGATTTTGTATGCAAATTTTTAGCATGTGCTGCTTTATCCTTTGTGTGGAAAAGTGTGGGTCGGTTTGGGTTTTGGGTATATTTGTTGTTTTATAGAAATAGTTAAGTTTAATTAGGATAGTTGAAATAAACAATTTGACTATAATCAATGGTATTTGCCTGATCTATTTAGATGCACTATTGAGCCCATTGTTTCTACTTCTATATTTGAATTTAGTTTCAAGTGAATTGTTAAATTTGCTTTAGTTTATCATTTAAAATATCTGATTGATTATTTTCGTAAATAATTCAGTTTGTTTATAGGTTTTTACCATTATTACAGCGCCGCCCGCAATTATAACGCGGGCCGTATGGGAGACTTGTCCCTCACCATTGCGTGCAATGCAAGTGTATTCTCCGATATCCTCGTGGCGTATTGTGGAGATCCGTAGCTCGGTGCCATCGTTGAAGACGCCAACCGTGGGCGATGGATCGACGGGAATCGCATCCTTATACCAAAGAATCTCTGGAGTTGGAGTGCCATCGGCCTGGCAATTTAGTATAATTGAATCACCTGCAAGAAACAAATACGCATGGAAGAGACGACAGAGAAAACGACAAATTAATAGGGTAAGTGCCTGGCAATTGTTCAGCTTATATACTCGTCGAGTTGGGCCTGCACGCGTACACTGAAAATTGCATGCCAGCATGCCATTTGCAATGCCCAACTTCCGGTTAACCTCCTCTGCTGCATCTACGAGTATATATGCCTTTATATACAGCTCTGCTCGGTGTTTGCCAACTAACTGCTCGTACTTTGCAGCAGACAATGGAGCAGAGACGGTCTCTTTTACTATACTCTGAACCCGTTGTAAATTGATAAATAGGGTATACTGTTTTTGTGGAAGAATGTGTAACAGCCTGAAGGCTGTATAAATCGACAATTGGAGAATTACAGTCTCGGATAGCAAGCGCTGAGGAAGTTTGCTTCTTAAATACCTTTCTCCGCTCGTCGCTAGGCTTAGGGTAACTCCTAGTCGGCCATTCCCGACTATAGCACTCTTAATTGTTGGCTATTGTTACTGTGCTTTGGCTGACAAACCGCGTCAGGGCTGTCTGATTTATGCGCCATTTTCTCTTGACGCATTTCCGTCGCAGTCTCTGTCTTTTGTTTGGCTTTTGAATTGTGCTGCGCGATGTGTCTTGGGTGCCACTTGGATGTCGCCTGAGCGTAAACATTTTAACTTTGATTAAGCGACGGAAATTCGATTTGACTGGCGATTGCGTACACACACACACATAAAGGCTTATCGATTCTGTTAAGTATTTGCAATATTTGAAAGATGACAAATGAGTCCACATAAGTAACTCAAACACGCACTTTCCCAGCATAGCAAAGTTTTGCTTGCTGTACCTCAGTTTTTACGATTTCACACCATTATGGCGCATGAGTGAGCGCTGGGCGACAGGCAACAGACGACAAACGACGGACGACAGACGACGGACAATGTTTTGAGGGCACAGGGCCTCTGCTCATAAATATAACCATAGTTCATTTCAAGGTGACAGATTCATTCGGGCTCTGCAACAAATTGCCGACCATTTGATACAGTCAAAACTGGCTGTCCACATGGCAAGAAGGACGCAGAAAAGAGCCTTGGGAAACCCTGTGTTACTTAATCTACGAAACGTCATTTACCCGCTGGTTGATGGAGGCACATAACGTGGCCAACAAATGTGATTTGAGACTTCAGTTGGGCAAAATTTCCAGAGAAGTTTCTTGCCAACGAGTGCGTTATTTATGATTTGACATTTGTTGTCGTTGGACTCAGACTTAGACTTACCTAAATTAACATATATAATATCCTCTGGTGTAACACTAAAGCGTGGCGGTGCATGTACATCTAAGTGGAACCATGTACCATTCTTATGCTGCTTGGGGTCTCGGTTCAGGAATACGACCTTGCACTCGTACCAGCCCTGATCCGACTCTCGAATGCTGGTCAGGTTGAGCGAGGCAGAGCCGAACGGCGAGTCCTGCGACACGCGTGACACGCGTCCTTTGTACCCCTCCTCGATGTGTTCCGGGTAGCTCTCATACCAGATGTATATGGGCAGATCGGAGCCCTGTGTCGACGTTGTTAAAATGCATAAAATGTAAAGGTTAAGACCATTGAATAAAACGAGATGGATTTGATTGAAGATTTTGATATTGATCTGAGCATAATTGGGTGTTCGTATTATTCTTTATACATTTGAACATTTTTACATACGCTCGACATCGAACCAAGTAAAACTAAGACTATGGACTATATGACATGACATGTTCAGCTAACACATGAAATGAAGTCGCATTCATTGCTAAACAAAACAATTATTACAGTCGTATCACAGGTACAAAACGTAAATACAGTTAACATGCAATGATTATTTAGTGCATGCAAGAATATGTATAGGAAATATGCTTTTATTATTTAAACAAATTGAAAAAATAGGAAATAAAATTCGAGCAGTTTATGTTGGATTAATCGCTGAGTTGCCAACCGTTGAGTTGGCAAATGCAGAAACGTTCAAAAATAAATTGAATGTGACACGCCCTTCGGTGTAGTTCAGTTTTTAAGAGTAAAATCAACACGGGACAAAACTAACAAAAATATGAGTAAAAAAAGTATCATCAAAGATTGGCCGAGCTACAGACGAGGCCCCCATTGGCGCCCGCGCCAACTTGCATGGCCATCAACACCAGAGCAGTAGCTCGCTGGCATATCCCAGCAACAATAAATCATGTGCAAACAGCGAAAACAAAACAACAAGGCCCAAAAACAGAGATACAGTTGAATTCAAGCTTGGGCTGATAAAAAATGTGCATGTAAAATATTTTTCATGCAAGCTACAACAATTGGGGTCAACGTGCAGTCAACCTATTCCTCCCCTCTCTTCCTTCCATCCACTCTCCACTCTCCTCCCTCCTGTTCTCTCTGCTCTGGCTAAACCGAAATGCCATATATTTCTGTTTGTTGTTTATTATACCCTGAACACATTGGAAATGCGCATTTCGGGTATAATGTTATTGTCGAAATGTGTGTGACACGCAGCAGAACGCGTAGCCGACCCCATAAAGCAAACATGTATTCTTTATCTGGCTCAACAACCGAGTTGATCTAGCCATCCTTTTATCTGTCCGAATTTCAGTCTTAACAAGGACAGAGTCCAGGGTATCTCGTAGTCAGCGAATCCTGAGGAGAGCTCTCTTATTTGTTGTTTATTTCTTTTTGCTTCAAGGCACAGCCCCAACTATGTATGCTGGCAGTTAGCAGCCTGGCATGCAGAATCTATTGAATCACGCGCAGCGCAGCGCAGCGCGAATGCGGATGTGGATGTGGATGCGGATGTGGATGGGAATGTGGATTTAGACAGGTCATGCAATTCTCTCACATGACTTTTACTTGGCATAGAAGGGCGTGAGCACTTGAACCCTTTACAGCTGAATGTTCCATGTCATTCGTTTAAAGTGTCAAAAAACTCCAAAGAGACAGAGAGGCACAGAGGGACGGAGAGGAAGATGGAGAGGGAGGGGTGAGGTGGTTATAATTGCTTCTGCTTAAGTAATTGGTGGGCATGTTGCTCGTATGTCCGATTGTGGCGGCATCAAAGTTAATCGATTTATTTTTGTAATTATACTATGCAGATTTAGGAGCTGACAAGCGTCGTAGTCCCGCCTCGTTTCTAACAACTTAATTATATACGTTTTAATCATTTTATCAGCTGACATATGAAATAATTTGCTTTGGCAGCGGCAATCGCCCGGGACAGGACGCTGAGCCCGAGCGTATACGTCCTGGGACCCAGATAGAGCCAGATGAAGGCTGTCTATGGTAGGCATTCGGTAGCTTTCATATATTTATTAGAGCGAGCCCAGCGTCGACGTAGGCAGTGAAGCGGGCGCCAAAATTAATATTCGCACTCGCAGAAGCGTCATAAGTTGACTCGGTAAACATTTTTCCGCTTAATTTATTCAGTAGCAATTAATTTAGATTGCAACTAAGGCAACGCTGATGCCTCTCTTCATATTTGTAGTCGTCTGTGTGGCAGCCAGCCAGACCGGCTGCCTTTGCTGGCTGGCTGGCTGACTGGCTGCTCTGGCCTCTTAAAGTAACAGACTCACAAAAGTAGGCAACACATTTCTCTCAGTCACTTTAGGTCAGAGTCGTGAACTCGACAATATGAGCTACGGCGATGCCTTTTGCCACTATTCAAACTTTAGGCTATAGGTTCTTTTATAGGTTCTTCTTTGGAGCGTGCCCACTCAGAAAACAAAAATTATTTTTTTTATTTCAATATTTTTGGATTACGCGCGAGTAGTGGGCAGTCAGTTTCGCCCGATTGCTTGTTTTCATATGCACCATTGTGTATTTAATTGCAGACAGACATATAAGCACCGGACCGGATCAGAGTCTCGTATAAATTAAAAGCTAAAGCCATGTTAATCCCTTTAATATGCTACCATTACTGCCGCTCGGTTGCCGTGCCACATTTTGCGGCCATATTCTGAATTCATGCCTGTTTTTTTTTTTTTTCATAAGCGAATACCGGTTTATTTTTATTTTTTATCGCTGGAAAACATAAAGTTTCTTTTTGTAGTACTTATAACTTTGTTTGTGGCATTAAAAATGCTTGTAAAACTTTTAACTTGGCACAAAAAGCAGCGACGTTATCTATCCAACACACACACACACCGATACACACACACACACACACACACACAAACATGTATGAAATTATACGTAAGCAAGTTTAGTTGCATTATTTCGCTGAGCGCTCAAAGGACGACAGCGTTGACGTCAAAGTCTGCGTCAAGCTGAGCAGGGGCAGCCACAGCGTCTACATTTCTACTTTATTATCCTTGCGGTTTTTCTTAGTTTTTGCTCGGTTTAACTTTGCTATCAAGCAGCAGCAACAATAAAGTTAGTTTATCGGCTTGCAGCGGCTTAGGCGTGCTTTAAATTATGAAAGTAAGCTGTCTGAGGTCGCTGCCTTTCAGCTGTGCGCTTCGCTACTTGCATTCTCTTAATGAGCCCCATCTAACTATAGCTCTGTACATATATAAAGCAAGCAAAGCCATTGGCCACCTGAGAGGTTAGTTAAAAGAAACAGTTATGCAATGCATGCTGGCTGCATAACATTATATATCTAAATTATATTTATGCTTTGGCACATTACACAAACTAAAATGAAATGAAACTGGAATGTAAAACAAGTAATAAAAAAAAAGAATTAGTTTAGTGCTTTTTAAAAATAGATATCTGCATAAGCAAAATGCAGCTTTTCGCTTTGTTCTATTTCTTGTAACGGAAATAAATTGTTGCTTACTGCTAGCTATCAAGGAATTTGCAGTGCTCGTTGTAGAAGTGGTGGAGTGGTTGGCTGGGTGGTTGGGTTAGTGGTGAGGGTGATTTGTGAGTTGGCATTTCTAGTGGAATACTGAATATTTACTGAAGAGGAACTTTTGGTCGAACAGAGTTGAGGAAAATACGTAATGAATCCGCATTATTTATGCGCCAACTTTGTAATTTAGCTAAGAGGTTAATTTAAAAACGTATCGTAATGCACCTATCGAAAACATTAGCATATTTCCGCTAACTCTGTGCGCAGTCTAAAGATGTGGCCAAGTTAGTCTTCATTAGTGCAGGGATTCATATAAATTGCACTAAAATCTTTGGTATGTGGGTGGCTACAAAATGTATTATTTATTTATATTTTTTGTTGCTATGAATTATTGCGGCTAAGTTTGGTTTTGGTATGTTAGCAGTGAGAAGAACAGCTACAGATTTGTATACAGGTATTTCGATTTGCGATATTGCGAACGAGATTTGTTTAACAAATGAACATATGTGAATTTTTCTTCTCTTTCGCTCTCTTTGGTCTGATTTCTTTACTTTAGATTTCTTGAAAAGCACTTTTTCTTTTTACTGTTGTCAGTGTTTGGAATTTGTATATGTGTGTGTGTGTGTGTGTTAATTTAAAATTCTGTTTTGTGGAATATCTAAGCGAGCCGCTAAGAAGATTTTACCGATTTGGCGAAGCTTAAGTGAAGTTTACTTTTTGGCACCTTGGTGACAAGTAAATGTCGAAATAAAAATGAAAGAAGAAGAATTAAATGAAATAATAGATAACTTAACATATATATATATATATATATATATATTCAAACTGCCAATCGAGCAACACATAAAACACATACATATCAAATATTATGGACATATCCAATTCCATCTCAAGCTATTTCAGTTATATATGTATATTGTATGGGCAACAATACAACATCAGCATCAACAATAGTGTTACATTGCATTAGCATAAGCCGAATACAGGTAATCATTATTTAAATGACTGTTCAACATAAGTTTACACCTAATTTACAACAAATTTCGATTATTACGCATACGCACTGTGGAGCTAAAGCTGGCTTTTCGCCTACTTGGCACTTAATTAGTATAGCAATAATATTTGAAAATCAAGTGGAACAGAACAGAATGGAACATAAATGCAAAAAACTAACCGAATATTGATTAGTTAGTTAAGGGATGCTCATAAATTAGTTGGTAATTATGTATGTAAGTGGATAGTTAGGAGTTAAAGAGTTCGAAAACGTTGAATATAGCTTGATATATGTAAGTATTTCGGTTTACTGTGTCGTTAACATTTTGTCGCGCTTTCTTCGACTTTTGTCTATCTGTTTCTTACTTTCTTTAGCTTTTTGCGTTATCAAACAACAATGTAAAAAAGAGAGTTTAGAGAAGAAATTTGATGTGTGATATCGTACCGTTTCGCTCACCTTCTTGTCCCACTGCAGGACATATGGCACCGGATGATCGTTGGGGAACTCAACGTGGCAATTGAAGACAACTCCTTCCCCCAGTATGGCCGTGATATGCACAGCATCTTCTGTAAATAGTTAAAAAAAAGGAAGAAAATATTTAGAATTATAATAGATAGAACAAGAACATATTCTCTATAATACAATCAAAATGTTTAAGCTCCTAAATGAACAATTTTTTCTACAACGTTTATTACACATTTGTGCAGCAACTGGACTGGAGACGCGCAGAAAGCTTTTGACATCAATTGATTGATGGGTCGAAAGTTTCGCTGACCTGGTCTGCAATCTGCGTGTAGTCAATCTCTTACTTATTGAAGAGTCCTCCCATAATACGGCCAATCCCTAGTCAATATTGAGCCCGCCGTTCCCTCCACTGTCTACGTGCCTCTATGTTTACGTGACATTCTGCACGATTTACTAAGTTGGCTTGACATTTGCCCGGTCCAGTATGCAGGATCCGCCGTGCCCCAGGTCGTTGCTGTGTGGAGTAGCCACTACTGTAGAGGGCTGTCGAGTATGCAATGGCATGCTATTGACGTTTTTTTTACAGACAACACGATAGAAGCGAAGCGGATTGCTTCTAAATGGAATCGTTGATAGCCACATCGGTCACATGTCAAGTGGGAAGGCTATTGACTGATATTTCCGCTGTTATACAGCCTGAAGCCTTAGCTATTCAGACTGGCTTTGTTCGGATTTTCAAGTTTGTAGATTGGTTGGATTTTTTCAGCACAAACTTTTAACCATTACAGGTAGGATATTGATTACTGTCAGTTAACTTGCGCGGCATAACTCTGATTAGAAGTCGAAAAGCAAGCTAGATTAACAAAAATATAAGACATCCACATCACATCAAATAATTGGGTTTTATAATTTATTTCCATTACAAGGAATCCAAACTCATTATACACAGAATGGAGTTGAGTTCACCTCTCATGTTAAGGGAAGCTCTCGTCATTGCTGTCATTTGTGTGTGAAAAGTTAGTTCCAACTTGTTTGTATTCCAATTTCATCCATCCATTGTGCGATACGTGACATTTGATTAGCGTTTGTCAGTCTTGCTCGTAGCTGGACTAACTGTCGACTGTCGGCTGTCGACTGTCGTCTGTCGTCTGTCGTCTGTCGACTGCAGTCGTCAACACTTCAAGCTGAGCTGGGCTGAGAGTGTTGTCCCCTGGAGTGACAGGGCTCTCGCATAGTTGTTGCCCCTGGTGATCTGCTAATGTGTCGTATTTAAAACGAAGCTGTCAAGCCAACAACGAAGCAACACATACAATAGCCAGGCCCCGTGCCCGTATTACTAGCGTATGCTTAAAGCACGCGCACGTGCGATGCTTTAATTGCCGAAATTGCTTGCTTGCTTGCCTGCTTGGCAAGGCCTTTCCTGGCTCTTGGTCTACAACGGAAATGCTAATGAATCGTCGGAAGCAGCAGAACAACGAAACGTTGCAATGCCATGGCGCATCCTCTTACACACACACACACACACACACATACATAGAGAGAGGTGAGGTAAGGCGGGGACGAGAACAATTAAAGACAGAGCAGCGTTGTCCGTGCTACAGACAAACTTGTTAACAAGCAGCTTTTGACAAGGCTATTGTTGTTGCCAGATGTGGGGCAGCAAGTTTTTGGATGCTTTTGCCACGTTGGATATTTGAATTTACAAAATTAATCTTTGAATGAAACGAGAAGTAAAGCACTTAAGTATATTATTATTAAAGTAGTTTGCAAAATGGCAAAAGAAACAAGTTAGCATTCGACTTGCAATGTAGCATACTGCACTAATACATACGGATGTAGGATTGTATGTATGTGTGCGAGGACATAGGACATGCGCATTAAAAAAAGAAAGGCAATGCCTGAGTAAGAGAATAT
Source organism: Drosophila leonis (assembly GCA_035045365.1). Lineage (NCBI taxonomy): Eukaryota > Metazoa > Arthropoda > Insecta > Diptera > Drosophilidae > Drosophila > Drosophila leonis. Next base: position 7,637,450 of record JAWNPC010000830.1, read on the forward strand.
TCAGAGAATAGAATGTCAGTCGGCCCGCCCCTAGGACTTCAGCTGCAGACCGCCTGCTTGCTTGTCAGCTAGTCGCTTGGTCGTTCATACACTTTATCAGTCACTCACTGGCTCGATGTTTCTTTGTATCCTTCATATTATGCAATGAACGCTTGTTGACTTTGGCATTTGCATAAATTTCTGTTAACTTGGCCAGCTTAGGCAACACTTTGAACATTGAAAGTAAAGTAGTAGAAGTAGAGAGTAGGGAGTTTGGAGTAGTCGGAGCTTAGAGTATGGACTTCCCCTTCAGACGTTGCATAAAAAGCAACATGAAAATGAACAGAAACAACAACGAATGAGTGTGTACACTGTGCAGTGAACGCTCTTGAGCGTCTATTGCCCTTTGATAATGCTGCAGACAGGTCGCCCGTGCCACTCGAGAGTAGCAGGAAGTAGGCCTTTCGACCCCCTTTCCGCTGGTGTTTTGGAATTTTTTGTAGTCGCGCCTTTTGATTGCGTTAACATGCAAAAGTGGTCTCATTATACAATTTAAAATGTCCTCCAAGGCGAAGCAGTCAGGCACTTGATGTCGTCTCCCGACTTGCCTTAAGTTATTCAGCAGCGCACTTTGTTTTCATGGTTTAAAGTTGAGACGTTTCTCTGGCTGCCAGCCTGCCTGCAACTAACAGCGTTTGCCATTACATTTTCCCGGAACTCATTTTGGACCACCCTACGCCGTCCTGCCACCCTCCGCCTCCCTCTAACTGCCGCGCCTTGAGGCGTACTTGGCAATTGACCTTTCGACCGCGCACGAAGTGGCCATCCCATTGGCTGCTATAGAAATCCCAAGCGGATTTTCAATTTTCGGCTAAATTAATTTAATTCATTTGAAGAATCGTTACGGTACATTAAAGCAAACCGGTCGAAACTTTCCTAGTGCTACATTGGAAACGAAATTCCCAAGTGCATGTCACGTCTATCGAGCAACTACCTCTCTACATCTCTCCATCCTTCTCTCTCTCTCTCTCTCTTTTTCTCTCTCTATCTCATATTAATATGCATATATTATATACATATATATAATTATATATATATATATATATATATTTACTTGCTTATAAATTTGGTTCGTTGCTGCCAGCTTTGGCTGCCATTAAGGCAAAACAACCTCAACTAACTGTCAACTAATTGCCAAATGTAATCAGCTTTGCCCTCACGTAAGCCGCTTATTGTGCACCATTACATTTTCGTGAATACCAAATAAAAATGAATCTGGGCGAAACGACGAGAAGAGCTTGCGCCGCCCAACAAACCCACATATGGCTTGATTCCTGTAACCATTCAGCGGGAGAAATTTACTACACCGAAATCAATGAATATTTTTGGCAGTCCTCAACCCATAGATAATAAATTAACTATTATAATTTAAGCGGAGAATAAAACGTGACCTATGACGTAGAGTACTTTACATACATATATTGTTGTGCAAGCCTTACCCACCCTTTTATCCATCTGTATGAACGCTTCGCAACTACTGAGGCCTAATACTGGGAATTTAAGATATAGATTCTTGTATAACGTAATCGATATATATCGATACATCATCCCATTATCCCCTCAATATCGATCAATTTGGGATTTAAGACTCGGCGACGAAGACTTCCGAAGGCACACTTATTGACAGAGTAACTTACCTGGTATATTGTGAGCTTGTGCATTTTGTGCCAATAAGGCAAACAGACAGATGAGCACTAATTTCAGAGTTTGTATTGATCGGCAAGTCTTAGTCGGAGTGCTAGCACAACCGTCGACGTCCTCTTCGACGTCGTCGTCCTCGTCGTGGTGTCTTCTTCTTCTCGTTGTTTTCACTGTGAACGCAGCCGTTTTCAACGGCGTTTGATTTGGAGTCGAAGCGGTTGAAATTGTCGTCGTGGTCGTAGCTCTTCGTAATATCGATGCTACAATTGTTGACTCTGTTCTGGTACTTTCGCTGATTGTGTCTGATTGTTGTTGAGTCTGCTTTCTCGTTGATTGGTTTGTGTTTGTGGCGCACGACGAACGCGACCGGCTTAATGCCTGACACCATCGATAAGACCCAGGGTCCGCACACACGCCCATGCCTCTGGTCCCATAGTCAACGACGCCTAACGTATCGTTCTCACTTGCACTGGCGTCATCTGTAATAGAGAGAGAATACAAAAAATTGAAATAAGTTGAAGCAGTCTCAATGAGTTGAAATGAATTTAAGTAGCCTCAAGTGTAGCAGCACACCTGGCACCACTTGAGAAAGCTGTCTAGCATAATCATCAATGTCAACTCGAGCCTGTCAATCAGCGCCGCAGTCTGTATCTGCATATAACTGCCTTGAGTAGCGTTTTTGGCGCCCATCTTTTATCGAAATGCAGCAAAGCTTACAAACTTACTAAGAGATTGAAATCTTATATAAACTGCAAAGCACAGATGACAAATTAATAAACAAAAGGTTCTCATATAAGCACCCACCAACACCTTTGTACACAAACACCCGAACGCTCACACACGGACTTTCACATAAAGTTAAGCAGCTAATAGGTTGTAGCTACATGGCAGACACACAGATAAGTTTGCTAGGCAGGTAAGGCTGCATGGAATTGAGACAGAAGACAGAAGACAAAGGGTGCGCCCATTAAATTGCGTTGTGCCTATACAAATAGCTGAAACTTTTCCTTACGCTGTTTGGCATTAAAAGTTTGCGTTTTAAATGTAAAACTTGTGTTGATTGTCGTGAGAGGCCATTGTTGTCGAGTTGGCAACTATCTGAAGATCTGGGACTAAGTGTTATATATGGGCCCACTGTTTGCTGAGTAGTTAATTAAAAGGGATTGAATCCACAATTAGCAACATTCGCGTTCCCCCACAAGTATGCAACGGAATGATGCGGAATACTCGTTCGGCTAAAATGGTATTTTTAATTAAATTATTTGAAATGCTTTAAGCGAAATTCCCTTAATATGTGCAAAAGTTGCCCCTTCGCAACGGCAACTCCTGGCACAACAGTCAGCAGTATTTAAGCGAGGAATTTGTGCGAATACCTAGGCAACCTGAGTAAAAGCATAAACATCAGCATCAGCATAAAAATTCCACATACGCGCGCACACACACACACACAGTCATCCACAGATACACAGATAGGGTAATATCCTCATATTGCACACTCAAACACTTTTCACATTTGAAAACGCAAGAAAAGCGTTTTTCTAACGATTTTCCTTCGTTTGCTTTGTCAACGCAGCACAGGGAAGGATGGCCAGGCAAATCTTTGCTTTAGCTTTATTAAATGTTGCCACTGCAATTAAGTAACTCGAGTTTGCACTCTTCAACATCTCTCATGTTGGTATGTAGACGGGCGCACTGACTGCATAATACTCGTTCGCGTTTAATGAAAATTATGCATTTCCGATAAGCGGACCACAGAAACTCTTACGTCTGTCTCTAGAGGAGGTCAATACAGCTTATCATACGAGGGTACATACAAATACATATACAATATATTTCAGGTGTCTTCAAAAGTGATGGCAAAAGAAATATTGCAAAAAACTAATATACTCTTTTCAGTTTGTGAAGGAATATAAAAACTCGAGAGCTGACGCCTGTGTATGTGGGCGTGTTACTGAGGAGATGACAACTCGTTCGCTTAATTTTCAATTTCTGAAGGGCTGGGGCAGCGGTTTTGCGGTTACCTTTGTGCGCGTCTCTGACGGCACTGTATATAAACGTCATTAGTGATCTTTTAATGCATAACTTAATACCCCTGACGAGAGTGAAAAGCAGACAACAAACAATAAACAACAGCCACAGTATTGGAATGCCGAAGATTAAATACTCTTGCTGAAATTTGCATGCAAGTTGCTTACGGCTTTATCTTTAATGCGCTACACATTTTGTCAGAAAGTTATTATGCCTTCTAGAGGAGCGTAGGGCGTAGGGCGTAGAGAGAAGTGAGAGCGAACGAGAGGGAAGAGTGAAAAGTGTGCGACAGACTGTGCCGGAATGCTTCGGCAGGGCTCATGCGTCGACTTAAATCCTTTTGGCATGACATGTAAAATTTTAATAACGTCAAGCATTATGAAAACTTTTTGCGCTTTGGCATTATGACAAGTTTATTAAAACAAAATTTATTTATGAAGCGTGTGTGCACAAAGAGAACGAGAACGAGAACGAGTGGCCATTACCTGGTGCCAGCTCAGAGCTATCATCAGCTACCCCATATAAGCCAACGGCCCACAAACCACTCAGCTAGCAACAAAAATCACATTAGGCTAGATCTAAACAGTTTCGGCCAGCTCATATACACACAGCAGGAACAGCATGGCAAGGCACAACTAAAATAGAACAAAAGCCGGAAAAATGATTTCCCTTATGACTGAATTTTCATTACCGAAAACCCCGCCATGGCGTATGATTTCATTTGTAAATCAGCTCAAGTTGAGCTCGAACGTAGCATAATGGACGCCGGATGCCGAACGATGGATGCTGGACGATGGACGGAAAATCGGTGAAGAGGGAGGCAGCTCGACATTTGATGGCCACTGTGGCGGCCATCTTTGTTGTGGAGACGGCTAACAATGACAAATCAGCAAACGAATTGCATTTGCTGCTCTACACGTACACGTAGCCAAATGCAAACCAGTCCAAATGTGTGGGAGCAATCATTAAATGAAGTACGATGCCTGCTGGGGAACGGCCCAAGGATGTAGATGCCAAAAATCAGTTGATTGGTTCACCTGGCGTACATGCCCATACATACAGCCGCCTTTGTTGGCGACTGTGCTAATGCGTGTGTTGCTGCACCATGAGATTTCATAACTAAATATTCGACCACATCGTTGTCATTAAAACGTATGTATACACACGTCCAGATGGCAGAGGTGGGTCGCCAGCCCATCAGCAATCATCTCACTGTGAGGCCATGGAAGGCATTCCAATGAGTTGACGTTCGGAATGGAAAGCTTTTCAATGAGCTGACGTTAACGCACCACCATTTTATTTTTGTCTGTGTGGCAAGCACTTTATGGGATCCGTTTCCGTTACCGTTGCCGTTGCCCACTGCCCGCTGACTGCTTCCAAAGAGCAGAATGCGGATGCGGATGCGGCGATGAGTAAAAGCTTTTGGTTGACTGCACACTGAAGCAAAAATGGGCAGCGGTCAATTGGGCGACCATCGAATTACGCGCCTGCACACATGATCTTTGACTGATAGCTACTTGCCTCACATCTCATCACATCTAAAAAAATTTAATTAAAAATCCTCAATAGGTCGAACCACTTGAAGCGAACCTTTTTTTTTTATTTATATAGGAAACTTCTATAGAGCCCTATGGCACTCACTCTTCTTCGTTTGAAAACTAATTAAACGTGTTTTACACAATTTACTTAAACACAAACCCTTGAACAGCACGGACAACATCTTCAAATCAACACGACAAGGGGTCCAACCCACAAAAAATTACAACTCTCGCCCTCTCAGTCCAATAACTGCGAATGGCTGTTCAGCTCAGCCTTTCCACTGCTCGCACTGCTCTCAGTTCTTCTGCGACTCCTTGAGGCATTTTGAGGATATGCTTGTATGTATTTGTAAGGGTACGATAGTCTGCACTTAAGTACAAAACAAAATTTTTACAAATTTTAGCTTATTGTGTTGCAGCTGCTGCAGGCGACTACAAACTAAGTGATGCGAGGCCATATATGTACGTACTTAAACATGCCCCAAAAAATACTAAAAAAAAAAGCTTGAGGAGAACCGCAATAGCATCGGCGGCTCCAGCACCACCACTAGTACAAGTCCCAGTCCGAAGCACTGTTTGTATACCCTGTACCCTTAGGGAATGACTAAAGAGGGTATGACTAAATAGTATACTTTAGATATTTTCGAAAGCAACATTCACAAGGCGTGATCGACCCATTAGCTTTATGTTATTGATCAGGATTAGTCAGTCTGTATGTCTGTCATGGAATTTTATTTCCCTGATCATTTTCCGATTCTATGAAATTTATCAAAATCAAACTTCAGTCAAGATACATTTTTGTAGGGTATTTACTGCTCGGGCAACTACAATACAATAGAGCCGAGTACTCTTATTTGGTTTCGTTTTTTCGTTTTTAGTATTGCACATACGCCGCATTGGCTGGAGTTAAAACTTTAATGAAATAGGTCGTGCACTTCTGCTGGCTGCTGCCTTTAGGTGGGATAAAGAGCGCAGAGACTCAAGCGTGTTAGCTTGTTAGCGCATAAAGACAACAGCAACAACAGCAATAGGGATAACAATAAGAACAGTCACCATGTATATTATTTAGGTCGCGTGTGGCAAAAAAGACGACGGAACCATCCACACTGCAGCACATTGTCATCTTGCCACGGCAGACATTAAATTATCTTGTCAACTTCCATTGTTGCCGCAGTGCGTCCTTTTTTAAATCTAGAATCTAGCGCAGTTTTATTTCAATAAATATGCGAGTGAAACTTCGAAATGTATACACTTTGTGATTAAATTAATTAGATCTGATTCACTGCGGCTGCAGTTACTTGCTTTTATCCAGCAAGAGAGATTATGTTACCCAAGCTGAGTCAAAAGTTGCCGTGGGCGAAGGTAATGGCCATTCAAATATATACCACCGTTTAATTTTAGAAAATGTAACGTTACCACAGCGGCAATTAGGTCTACTCACGGCCATTAGGTAAGCCGTAGCATGTAACAAGCAAGAACGTTGCAATCGGGCGCAACCGACTACATAATACTTGTTCACAATCCAAAGACAGTTACATTATATGTATAGGACGTGGAAGATATAGATAGCCTACTATAGCCTTGCTTTTTGTGATGCTTGTTTATTCAAATAAGGTCAGACGTACAGACATTGTGCAAAACCTATATGTACTCCTTTCAGAACGTGAACGAGTATACAAATTCTAGGGACAAGCAAAGTCAATATATCATTATAAAGGCACTTACGCTAAATGATCTAAAAAGAAATGCGGCCAAATAAGCTGCCGACCTGGCTAGGTCAGGCAAACAGCAGCCAGCCATGTTGCTGGCCTCGCAGGAATCGGGAGAGCAAACGATAACAGCAACGGGCACGAGAATGGGGCGAACATAGGCCATTGTACAATTTTAATTGCTCTAAAATGTTGTAATACAACACGAACCACAAATAAATAAAATTTGCTGACATCAACAGGATGTTTTGCGGGTTCCTGTGCGGAGCGGAGCGGAGCCAGAGCCGAGCAGGCGCAGGAGCAGGCCGTAATGGTCTAATGACTGGCTTTGAAATTTAATTTGGTCGAAATGGAGACAGAGTCAGAGTCAGAGTCAAAGCCAGTGAAACTCACTGCCCTGGCTAGGCTGGCCTCGCCTGCCTATTGGCGTGTGCATAAATAGCAGTAGTTGGGCGGTACAGGAAATTATATGGCCTTTGTGAAGGGGCTCTGTCTGTCGGTCTGTCTGTCTGTCTGTCTGTCTGTCTGCCTGTCGGTCTGTCTAAAGGCAAAAGTTTTGGACACTCGCACAATGTGAATATGTGTATCCTCATCAAGTCCAATAGCTTAGTTGCTGCTCATTTATATTATTTACAATAAATTTGTGCTTCTCATTTAGTTTTCACTTTTATCGCAGACATTCAAAGGCTATTACGTAGCAAATTTTCATTGAGGAGAATTGCTTCTTTGTCAGTCTGTCGGTATCGCTGCGATATGGGACCAGAGATTCCATAATGAATTGTTTAATTTCGTTAGTATATCGTTTCTCTACTTGTCATTATATAACATTGCCCTCTGATGACCAAACGCATCATCAATGACAGTGCACAAACTGGCCCTCAATTTCTTATTTCACATGATTTTCCTTTATAAGACTTGCAGTTTTTTAACTATACGGCAATTAGTTTTTATATTTCGCAAGCTGCACAAAGTTTCTTTAATAATTATTTTATACTTCACCATTTTCCTCAAATTATTTAAGTGCAAAATTATTTCACAAATCAAAGGAGGAGCAGGCAGGATAAAGGATACGAAACAGAAGAAGAGAAGCAAAAGGGGCGAACAATCGCCCTCGAAGGCTAAGAGAAAAGTTTTATATTTCATTCTTAATTGCGGCATTTCGATTAAGAAAAATTAATAATGAAAGTTTCGTTATTATTTGTGCTGCCAAGATGAACGACAAGCAAGCGGACAAACAAGAATTATATAAAAGCAATGGCGGAAGGACGTCGAAGTCGACGTCGACATCGACGTCCACTTTCAGGCGAAAGACAGTTCAACCTTTCCCATTGCGAGATATCTTCATAGTCATAAAGTCAATTTCTTAAAACTTTATGATTTTAATGTTGATGATATTAATGGGGGTTGACCCAAACCAATCGCCCTCTTCCGAATAAGTTAATAAGACATGAACATCTTGCATATGTATATAATTTTCATCGGCATTACGATTCTTGATATTTTTCCTATGACTCTGAGCTGAACGTTATCATCAGAATCAGCATCAACATCATCATATTGGCCTTTATATAGGCAACTCCAGACAAATAAATATTTCCACAAGTATTGCGACTCAGCATCGAGCTGAGGAAGATAATATATATTAAATGGGATTATATGCGAGTACCTAAAAATCCGTATACCCTAATTACCCATTTTCCATAGGTTTCAAGCTATAATAATATAAATATATACACAAAGGTGCTTAACGACCATCCGCACACCTTTTTCAGCAAACATGTACGACAATCAGCTGCGCTGTTTTGGTAGTTAAGAGAACGCTGATAGTTAAGCTCTCCACTGAAGTACAGAGAAGTCCGGAACGAGACTCAGGCAAAAAGTTTGGCGCTCGACTCGACTCGAAGCGATGTCGTCGTCCTGCCCATTGGCCCCGTCTGCGTCCCTTTTGACAGGCACGTCTTTTGGCCGCTGCATTAAATGAAATGCTGCGAGCAGAAGAAAAGCAAATCATGACTGAAGTGTAAAACTTTTCCCATTATGCAAAAATGAATTTCCATGCCTTAAAGTGGAAGCCTGGAGCTGGAATGCAGATTAAATTCTATACAAAAACAATTTTTTCGCATCAAATTAGTTTAAAGAACGTAGAATTAAACAAAGTGAGTTTTATTGCGAGTACTGTATAAAAGCAGAATTCTACAATTTCTCTAGAAACATTGCCAGACTCTAAAAATAGACTCAGAAAATATTGATTTTTATCACAGTTCCATTCCCAGACACCTAAATTGATATACATATAAAAGACAAGTCGGCGATTGCAGTCGATGAGTACCTTGAACTGTATATACAGTGTAAGTACACTATGCGTCACGGCATTTGTCGTTACTGAGGTCTGAATGTCCTTTTAAAGTGGCGACTTATGCTGTGTCGTCCTGTCGATAAACCAAAACTAATAAAAAGGGTTCGTGCTGGAAGAAGTTGTGACAACTTTTTCGTTGTTCAAATTGATTCTCAAGTATTGGCCCACAGGCTGGAGAAATCGTTCTGATTGCGCTTTAATAGCGCCTAATGGCCGGCGACAAATGTGGCAAATTACTTTAATAGGTACTACGAAATAATGAACACCGAACACACTTTACAACAGCAGTTCACAAGAAGAGCTGGCCGAGCGCTGGCCTCCGGACCGAAAGGCTGGACCTAAAATAGCTTTTGGCACTCGCCACTCGCCACGAGACACCCAAAGAGGGGCAGTTCGAAGGGTCTTATACAGGGAATATCGAGTGCAAATTATGGTGAGTTTTGTTAAATTGGAATGCCATTGTGGCTAAAAGGGTATATATTTAATGGCCACGAAGTGTTGCCTTCTTTAATGTGCAAGCCACACTTGAATATGATAATGAACATTTGTTTTCTTTAATTTCTTTGCTCGCCCTTCTTTTTCCCCATATAATTGTTTTATTTTTAATTGTTTGGGCACAAAGTATTCTACTGCATTCTACTTTCAGTTTGTGGTTTTCACACACACAAAAAGGACTGCAAAAGCTTTTTATCCCATTTCGGCTCCAAACTTTTGCAGTAACAAAACAAAAGGAGCCCACATAGCTGCAAAAAAGTATACAAAGTTATGAAATTGAAGTGCCGACCTGCAAGAATTTCTCTTCTTCTATATATATACATATATACAGTGCAGACACTCTTGAGAAAGCTAAAAAAAATGCAAACAATTTCTAATTTGTATCTGTTTGGAGATATGGAAAACCAAATTTTAATGCTTTATTAAAATGTAGGTAGCAAAAAAAGATGTAGCTGACCCTTTAGAATACAATTATATATATTCTTCAGCATGATATTTCCCAGTCAAAACTCTTGAGCATAGCCCGCCGTCTTTTATTTTAATCTAAAGTATTTTACTCTACATACAAGGTAACGCCAAATAGTTTCTAGCTTTACACATAATATATTTGTTATATTGTATTTATATTTAAATACTTTATCATTAATTATTTTTTTGTTTTATATTTTTTTCCAAGTTTCCGCTTTGTGCTTTTATCCAAAAATAGAATAGGAACTTTTATTTTTACCCTAGTCTTACTAGGACCCCTTTTACTGCCAGAGCGAACTTTTGTCATGCTGTAAAAACAGTCGAACTAGGTCAATCTTTATGCTTCACTGCCAATGGAGTGAATAAAAAAAAAACGATGCCCAACGCTTAGAGTTAGGTGTGTATGTGTATGTGAACGTGAGCCCGGGAAATTCAATAACACCTACATTGTATGCCCTCACCTCTGTGTGAAAAGTGCGCAGATCTATGGCTGCAGCAGATTGATGCGACATGCTGGAGCTTGATGCAAAAATCACATTCTGCATTTTCAGTCTTCCCTGACGTCATTGAATTGGCACAGCTGCTGGTACAGGAAATTCTGTGTATCTGTCGCACTCGAGTTGGGGCTTGGAAAACAAGTTTTCTCTTATACAAGGGTCTCTCTTATACAAGCGTCGCCGATCCCCCTCTAGTATAACTTCAAGTTGAGCCTATGCGATCGCTGCTGTGGTGAATATCGCTATGCTGTAGAGCTTCTCGGGGCTTATGTTTTGTGCTCTGTATTCGCATCATTATGCGCGCCAGTTTTTGGGCGCCATCTACAGCCATATAACTGCTTTTAAACTGTATTAGTATGTGTCTGTGTGTAAACAAACAAACATCGCCAGCATTCAAACTGAGTGAACTTCATCGAATATCGAGAGAAAATTTAGGCAATACATAAATTTGCCTCATTATTACCTGAAGCAACCCACGTTCAGTTTCTCAGCTTTTCGATTTTTCATTTTTCGTTTTTCGTATTGTGTACAGCCTTTCGAATTTGGTCTTCTATTCACATAATCGCATAGCAGCAGCAGCACGCCTAACTCTATCACATACTATACGCCAAGTGCTCTCCAGTTTCTCAGTTCTCGTTCTATTCTGTTATTTTGTGCTCTGTCCCTATACCCCACTGCCAGCTTCCTCCAGTTCGCTCCCATTTGGTATCACATTCAAACAGAAATTCCAATGAACTGCGGAACGGCTGACCAGTCGCTGCCTCTGCCTTTGCCTCTGCCTATTACTCTGGCTAGCTGGTCACTCACTGTTTCTCCTCATGTCTTTCTGCTTGCGAGTTATTTTCAGAGGCTCTTGTTTTTTGCTTTTCAATGATATTTTCATTTGGCTGTCGTTCGATAGCCACTTTTTGTTTGGAATCTATTTTGTTTACACATTTTCCCGTCTGTGCGAGTTTGGCTGCCTGCGTGAGAAATTATTGTTTAGCGACGTCATACTTGTGCGAGTCTATTAGAATTGCTTTTCATTTAGATAGAAAGATACAAATGTACGAGTACGTTATGTGAGGAAAAGCGATTAATCAATTAACCAATTCGAAAAATGTATGAAACAATTCTGGCCATATATTCAGCTTAGTCAACGCGCACTTGGAACCATAGTAGACAGTGGTGAAATAAAGATAAACGCAGCCATTTATCATTATTCACAATTTGTAACTATTGCCATTAGCCTCGGTCTGCGAGACGTCGAGACACTCAGAGAAGATAGCTTCAAAGAATAGCCAATAACAAATGTTTGTGTTTATTTATATATATATATATATATATATATATGTGTGTGTGTGTAATCAATGTTAAATTAAGACAGAGCGAAAGTCTAAACAAATGTTTGGCATTGGGGCTAAGTCAAGCAAAACGCAATTCTGTTTATGGAAATTGCAATTTCCTACTTGCCTATCAATTGCAGCTGCCAGCTACAAGCTAAAAACTGATAGATAGATATACATGCTTGTGGGCTTTACAATCTACAATTACATTACCCGTCGGCTTTTTGCCTTCGACAGAGAGAGAGAGAGAGAGAGAGAGAGAGTGGAAAGTCGCAAGCAAAGGCCCAGCCCAAGCCAAAACCATAGAAGCAATCAAACTTGAACTACTCAACCCAAGCCAAGAATAGTTTTACACACATTTTCCGATTGTTTTGTGGCTCTGTTTTTATGCCCTGTTGTGCATTGTCTGTCTTTTTCTGCCATGGCCAGCTTTGTAATTGAATTGTGACATTTACATACACTTTGCAATTGTAATTGAAAAATGCATAAATTGTAATTACATTTTCGCCAATTCTGTGTGCTGATAACAACCCTCAATTTCCATAAAGAAGGTGCGATTTGATTGAATTCATGTGCGCAAACACTTTAGGCACTTTCAAGCGAAACTTCTTTGAGAAAGCGTAAACAGGCTATACTTTTACCTTTAGCCAACCCTATAAGCGTTATGTATATATTAATAAAATCAACAGTCAAGTCGAACTGAGAAGTAGAGAATTGAAATTTTACAGAATAGCTATGCAATGGAAAATCAAGTTTATTTCAAAATAATAATATCCTATTCTACTTCTAGAAAAAATAATACTTCTAAAATATCAAAGATATAAGTCTACACAGATAGCTAGAAATGTGATACAGCTGATTTGCATGTCGTTCAGAGTATCTCCCAGTCAGCTATTTCCAATGGTAAGCACACCTATTTATGTTTATTATGGATTATTATAAGAGAAGACGACTATTTACTCACCTCACTGTCGCAAGCATTATATAATGTGTTTAAGCCCAATCCAATGTAGTGCCTTGTTTTCACTGGGACTCTCCAAAAATGCCAAACAAAGTAGCTGTACCCAAAACCTTGTTGGGCTTCGGATGAAATGTCCAACAGCAACTCAGCAAAATTAAATGCTCAAGTAATAAAAAGCACTTCTTTGTTGTTGTTGTTGTGGCTGTCGTTGTTGTTGTTGTTATCCGCGCTAGCTTTTAACGTAATACAAATCGGGTTTTATTAAGAAAAACTCCTTGTTGGGTTTCTGGTTCTGTTTTTATTAAAGGTTGTTTTTGTTGTTGTTATTTCGGTTGTTGTTGCTGCTGTTGTTGTTTTTGTTGTTTGCTGGGGAGCGCGTTTTACACTTTGTTTACAGGATAATCGCTTGATTTATGACACTTTCTTTTCATATACATTTACTTTTGTATGTGTGCGCATTTTGATGAAGGACCTCAGTAATGGCTGCTGCTGCTGCTGCTACTGCTACTGCTGCTGCTGCTGCCGACGGAAACGTTTCCGTTGACTTTTACGTGGGGCTGGGCTACAGGCAACATTTCAAGGGTTGAGAACAAAAAAGAATACATAAGACGTAAAATAAACGCGAGGGCCAAGCATAAACATTCACATTCAACCAATACACTAGCGGGACGTCGACTTTTATGCACAACAACTTAAATCAATACGGCGTAAAAATAAAAAAATTATGTTCGATTTTGACGTTGTAATCGCATATGGTCAAAGGAAGTTGTTTGCTGTAAAATCCCGATTGGATAGCCACTTTTCGACTTTTTTTCACGCCCTGTTTGCTAACACTAGATTCGCACACACACGCACACATGCAGACTCACTCACACACATACAGTATAGAATTTGGTTTGCCAAGCACGTGACTCATTTGGCATCAGGACACGCTGTCCGAGACTTTGTCTTGAAACGCATTATATAATTATCACAGAGTGTAATGTATTGTTCGAGCCCTCACAAACCACTTCCGCAACTTTTACAATTTGTCCACCTGCCTGCCGTTCGACTGCTGCTTTGTTTTAGTTTAGTTTTTCGCTTAACCTTCTTTTTTCCCAAAAAGTTACAGAGCCAGTAGCCAGTCGCCAGTTGCCAGTTGCCAGTTGCCAGTTGCCAGAAGCCAGAAGCGAAGCACAGCTGTAAGATGCGAGCACTCCGTTGCCAATTTAAAGGCAATACCTCGCACGTCGAACAGCCAGCTCCATGTTTCTGTTTCGGTTTCAGTTTGGCTCTGCGACGCGTCGCAGCGACTCTCCTCTCTGTTGGAAAATACGCTCTGCCGACTGCACAACTTGGCTGAGCACCAGTTTTCCAGGCACAAAAAACTCTGCTCCCAACAGCGTTTTCGTAACAGACCATAAAACCAACCAAGTGTTTGGGTAATATTTTTGGTAGTTGAATTTTTTGTTAGTTGTAGAAGTTTGATGTGGGATTCGCTCTATCAGCCAAATCAGCTTGACTTGTCGTGCACTTTGTTTGCTTAGTAAAGTATGTCTAGATAATTATCTTAAATATTGCCAAACCATAAAATATATTTTCTAAGATGAAGTGCTAAACAGCTGACATTGATTTGAAATGGTCTTGTTAGCGCATAACGTCCGCTTAAAATAGCGGGAAATATTCACTTGCGCAACTTTAGCAAACATCCTGCACGACAACTACCCTGCACATGACATTTCCCCCTCTCCGGCTCCCATCGCAGCTAGAACTTAACACACAGTTGCGTTCCAGCCAGCGTTCGAGCGAGCTGTTGACGACGCCGACCTACTCTTTCGCTCTTCTGCTCTCCGCGTGATCCTTTGGGTTGCAGTCGAAAACTGGAATTTTTCTTGCACCTCCGCTCTGGCTCTGGCTCTGGCTCTGGCTCTGGCTCTTACTCTTGCTCTGACTCTGAGCTCTGTTCTGCCTCTGACTCTGGTGATTTTCTCTAGCACGACAGCCGCTGGTTTTTCTTTTTGTAACCTGTGCATCCGCGCGGGTGTGGTCCTCTGGCAGTGAGCGTGAAAATCATGAACTTCGTAGCTGTTACAAAATTGAGAATCACTCCCTGCTTTTCCTTCACGCTTGCGAGTATTGTGTGTTTTCAATATTGATGTGATTCCGTATATATTGTTTTTTCAACACAGCCACACACATTATTGTCGCAGCACCCCTTGAACGTTTCAGGGTGTTTGTCCCATCTGTTTGCATTTACAATTTATTTTATTTTATTTTTTGTTGTTAATTTTTCATCTAATTTTCATCTTTACACACACACACACACAGAACGTTTGTACATACACAGATATGCGCACACAAGCGAGACAGGCAAACACACGCACATACACAAGCATACACCACACACACACACACGTACGCACATACACACTGACACAAACACAGTCACAGGCACAGAAACCAGACACAAACAGCACTTACAACTTCACTGAGAACTGAACGTTGTGTTTCACAGTCCGCGTTCACGTACGCCGTAGCAGCACAACAATTGAGTACTAAATCTGCGCCGAGCTCAACGTCAGGAATAAAGCAGTAGCGCTGCCCGATGATTGCAGCCACCACAACTTCCGGAGAGCAACAGAGCAACCTCTGCCGAGAGCACGAGCGCACGAAGAGAAAACAGAGAGAGCGAGCGAGCGAGAGAGAGAGAGAGAACCTGCGCGAAAATGCCTAGCAGACAACTCACACGGGCTGGCTGGCTGACTCTTATACCCGCACTCCGATGCTTGATTCGGCAGGCGAGCTCACCTTTGCTACGCTCGTTGGCTAACCTGTCCAG
Source organism: Drosophila leonis (assembly GCA_035045365.1). Lineage (NCBI taxonomy): Eukaryota > Metazoa > Arthropoda > Insecta > Diptera > Drosophilidae > Drosophila > Drosophila leonis. The sequence goes on from JAWNPC010000830.1 coordinate 7,653,325, forward strand.
TCGGGTCGAGTCGTTGGATGTGTGTGCACGTGTGCATGTGTGTGTATGTGTGTCAGCCACTCGATAACCCTTTAGCATAGCCCTTTTGCTGCGACAGCTGTCGACTGCGAGTGCGACTCAGGTCTCGAGATCTCGGCTTCATTGAATAATTATCTCAAGTTTGCAGTACGCCGTTGTCTGGCCTCAGTAGCGGGCTTCTAGCCCTTTGCTTTGACCCAAAAACCAGTTTTATGTTTCGTTCTGCACCAACCAACTCGTTTCCCACTCACCAATTGAAGTTTTGTTTTCAACTTCAGGCCGCTGCGTAGGCCCGCAGAAAAGTCGACAGTTGGCCGGCCAGTGATCTGGAAATGTGTGAAAACACCAAACTTGATCAAACAAATAAAAACAACCGCAATGACCAAGTAGAAGTACTGCAAACACTCAACTTGTTTGCCATCTACTTCTACATTGTTGTACTATTGCACTGTTTAGTACATCTTTTCCATTGGCAGCGGTCGCGTATTGTAAATGGTTTTTTAATTAGTGCTGGACAGGTTTGTTGAGCCCAGCTTTGATTGCCTCTTTGAAGGCACTTTGCCGGCTGACACGTCTGCTACCTGCTGTCCGACAGGCATCCTGCGTTTTCACACAAGCGATTAGAAGTGTTCCGAAGGTTGGCATTGGCATTGCCATTGCCAAGTATTGGCCTGTGTGAATTTGTAAGTTGTCATCGAGTTCTCACGGTAGCTACCTCAAACTGACCTACGATGTAATATTTCAATTAGCCAGGCCTTCGAGGCGCTAACTCGCTGGCCAGCTGCTAGAACTGCGAAAAACCCAGTTTTTTTTCGCTGTCACTTATTTCCCTTGCAGTTCAGTGAGAGAAGTTAGCAGGACTGCTGGAAGTCAAGAGAGTTGACACCTGCGCTCTAACGGTCTCTCTCTTTCTCTTTGCCACTCTCTCTCTCTCTCTGTCTGTTTGCTACGCTCTACTAAAAAAGCGTGCACCTAATATAGCCGTCGAACAATTTAGGGTAACCTAGCTAGCCATCCAACCCCAGCCATCAGCCATCAGCCATCAGCCGTTGGCCAAAATGATTCGTTTTCGCTGAATTTCATTTGGCTCACATGTAGCCGGAGACTTGGCCCGTTCACCAGAGGTAGAGCCGAAACGAACTTATTTATGCTAGATTCAAGCGAATATATCGTATGTTGGCTCGAGCTGCCTGATTTATGCATTATATTAGCGTTGATTTTAGCTGCAATAAATCTGCAAATTTCGGCGACGTTACGTGCCATAAACCTATGCATGCTAAAAATAATTTACTTTTGCTCCAAGTACACGTCAGCCGTATATACCTGGTCAATGTCTACAGATTAATTGCCCTGTACTTCATTGGCTGTTCTTTAGGTATTTATGAGCTATTCAGAGACTAATAAAATTGACTCTAGATATGGCAGCGCGCATCAATGCCAAGTAACTCATAAATTCTACTTGCATGAAGCTAATTTGTCGGAATCACTTAAATGAAAATTAAAGTGATTTCGCTTTCCATGCTTCGATATTTGCACAGAACTCACGAGTTTGCGAGCTGTTGGCATAGTTAGTAATTACCTTGTTATACTTGCTCACGAAGTGGAGTAGAGTATATTGGCTTTTTTGCAATCTCTATCCTACATCAAGGATAAGTTTTGCAGTTAGATCACGGTTGACTTTCTCTATAGATCTCAACTATCTCAAATTATTTGGTCTGTTCATTAGGCCATTTCAATTGACCGTTAACGAGTATTGTGCAGTCGGCTGTGGCCGTCTTCAACGCTCTTACTTGTCCTTTTTAATTGGACACAGCAACGAAGCTTACAACTGAGGCAATGAGTAATTAATAGGAAACCAAACACCCATTCTATTCCATCCCCTCCTCTTCTTGCAGACAGATAAAAGTTAAACCTGTAATCGAACGGTGCATTGGCAATTGGACAGGTGGCGAAATAATTGTGTATCCCATTAGCCCCCGGTGCTCAGTCCTAAAAAGGTTCGCAACTAATAATGAGCCCACGCAAACACACACACACACACACACACACACAGTTGGAGCGTGAATGAGAGGACGCGTCTAACAGTTTTGTCAGCTAACTTTAAGACTTGCAGACGTAGACAGACTCAGCATTAAATAATATTCATAATTTGCAGGACCTGTGTCGCTGCACACAGACATAAAAATTAAGGTGTTCATGTGACCATAAAAACAATAAAATATTTAACACAAATTTTAACTTAATGCTCCAGCCATAAAAATGTATGAGTGAAAAAAATATGGCTGCCTACTGTGCGGCATCGTTAAAAGCAAGCTGGCTATTACAAAGGAGGTGAATAGGACAGGAGGTGCCGGAGCAGCAGAAAGAGGCAAGTTCTTGCTGCCAATGCTGCCTCATTAAACCAAAAATTACACAAAGGATAACGCGCAGCTTGACGGCGGCGACCGTAGCTACAAAGTTTTTTTTTGTTTTTTTTTTTTGGGCCAAGTGTATGTGTTGTTCTCACTTCTAGCCCCGCACGCCTTATCCCTCACGCCTTATCCCTTACTACTTACCCCTCACGCCTTATCTCTCACCCATTACCATTTGGATTTGACCAGCCAGTGCTGCCTACCGACAATCGAGCTCAAGAAAGAGACATCATGAAGTTCAAAAAACTATAAAATTATTTTAACTACTGAAGTTTCTTTTAAATACTTTTATTTTATAAAACTCAGAAGAAACACCATACAAAAAAAAATAGAATTTTTTAGTGGCAGATAATGGGAATATAAAAAAAATTCCCTTCTTAAATATTATTTATTTAAATTTTTGAAATCAGGTGTTTTGTATATACGATATACAAATAAGATATCAAAATAAAAAATTGATAAACAAAATAAAATAAATTAAATATTGAAAAATAAATAAGAGCTAAAAAGAGTATGGATTGCTAAATAAGATAATCATCAGAAATCTGTCGACTGAGTCAGTTAAAAAAAAGCTAAATCTATCGAGAAAAAGGATAAACTGTCATCACTGGCTTGCTTTGTTTTTGGGCACTTTGGCCCCGCTAACTTTTAGCTTACGGATAGGCATACAAATAAAAAATTATCGCTCAAGTCCAGGGCACGGCGTGGCGCAGGGACTACTGCATAGCCATTATATTTTATTTTTACATTTTTCGTCACGTTTGATGCCGGCCAGCCAGCATCGTTATGTATAATACGTACATACATATACATATATATAAATATATACATATATGTTTGTATATATATATTTGTTGGTTTTTTATTTGCTCAGCTCCTGTGTACAGATGCTGGCATCGCAGCCTCCCCACCCACACCTTGTCGTCAGCTTTGGGAACCTGCATCGTCATTGTCTTTTGACGCTGCGAGCATTTCGTCTCGGTGTCTGTGTCTGTGTGTTTTACTTCCTGTTTCATCTCTGGCTGCTTCCTGCTTATTTCTTATGTGTATTTTTACTGACGCTGATTTTTATTTCTTTCCAGGATGTGATATTTCATTCAGTTCGGCTTACAGCTAAACATAATAACTAAACGTTGCGTCGTAGGCATCGCGTTTAGCCCTCTCCTCATCTTCTCTCTGCCTGTCCACAAACGTGGTACAAATTTAAAAATATATATTTTCGAACTCTACCCTATTCATATTTATTGGCTTAATAACCAATTACTCAAAGTAAACACAGAACTGCTTACGATCTGATTTGATTCTAATTTTCCAATATTTAAAACTAATTTAAATTTGTTGAATTAAATATTTGTAAATTTCAACTTAAAGTTGTCTCAATTGAATGTTTGGAAAACTTTTTTCCACACCTGATCATAGCAGTTATGTCTTTTAAAGTATATTTCGAAAACTCTGAGTGCCATAGGCGACATGAAAATTGTTGCACTCAATGGAGGGGGAGCTGTGCGTGTGTGCACACAGGTATATGTACGTGATATTTTGCCAGTACACATAATTTGTATTCGCGCCTGCAGCAAATATTGCGCATGCACTGAGCCAAAAACCAGGTTGGCAATCGAAAAATTACTCAACAGAAATTGTTGGTTTATTGAAATTAGCTCAATCAGAGATAAATAACTTAAGTTCATTATATGTATGAATTTACTTTTGATATGACTATTTCAAAAGGGAGAAAATTAGGTTTTGTAGCTCCGTAACCGATGTATTGTATTATTTACTCTACTTTGTGGGTTTCATGGCTTAGAGTCGAGAGAAACTCTCGAGAATGACGTTTTATTTATTTTTTAGGCTGTGAATTTTAATTATTAAAACCATTATAAAATATACGTGTTTATTTTTATGCATAACTAAGTTTTATTGCCAGTTGAGAATATAATATTCTTTTCTATTTTTCAATTTTTTTTCTCTTTCATAGACCAATATAATATTGGTAATAAATATCTACATCAATTTACTATATATATCAGATAAGCTACAGACTAAAACTCTACTATAATGTGCACCCTGCATGAAACACTCACTTAATAGGATCACTCCATGTTCAGCTTGGTTTTTACACTTGCCCATATTTATGTGTATGCAATGCTTTATGATTTTATTTAAATACATTTTATGCTTCAGCTACATTTATTTATTTATGCTGACCAGCTAAATCCATAAAGTGAAGCAATAAGCGAATGCTTATAATTATTTTCGCTCAAATGTGAAAAATGTGTTTATTTTCGCTTTAAGCATTGTGGTAACTATTGAGCTCACATATATTTGCAATACACGCAAAATTAACAAATGAGGCGTAACTGGCTGCTTAATACTTGCTCAACTCATGGAGTATTTAACTTATTGGTGGTCAAAATACGCTTATCTTAATAGATTTCATATTCTTATCTGGCGAGGAAATATTCTAATTTTATTTACTTTTATTTATCTAGAAAACCAAAACAGTCTCTTCACTTTGTGAACGAGTATTAGAAGTGAGCATACCACAGCACAGTGTGTGATAAATACTTTTAAACATTTTTAAGTCCCGCGGCGAAGAGCGCGTCCTGGCAGACAACAGCAATAACAGCTGTGGCTGCGGGTCCCGTCGCCTTTGTGTGTGATATTTTCTAATTGTTTGGTATATGTGGTTGTGGGCGTGACCATGTGTGGGCGTGGAAAGACGAATGGTTAGTTCAAATTTAACTGTGGCTGTTTGTCGTCGTTCGCTCATATGCAGTCACGGCGCATCGTGGTCGAATGGAACATAGCAGCAGACTGGCCCAGAGTGTTAAACATAGTTTAATGCTTGCATTGAAATGGAACAACAAAAACATGACATAAAAACTGCCAGTCAACTGGCATAAAAGTAGAATAGCTAGAGCTATAGCTATAAATGCCCCAAGTGTTTTAGTATTTTATTTTACTGTTTCGTGCAATGGGGCAATGTCTTCCTCTTCAGTGTTCTTGATCCCTGCTACTCCACTTACAAATTGAGAGATGCTCTACTCGGGGTGCTCTGCTGTTGACACAGTTTTTATGCTGCTTTAACAGATTTAGTGCAACTGCCGCAAATCTTTTCAGGTAATGAAGGGCTGCACGGGGCGTCTCTGCTTGCATAAAACTAAAATGAGGTCAAGCGAATTTATGTTCCAATTATTTTGCTCGAAAAACAATTTCGTAAAGTGTTTTGGTTTATCAGTTGTTCCTTTTCGAGTCTCACTTTCCGCGCAACGCTGAGATTATCCGATTTTAAGCAATTTAATTCTCAAGAAATATTCCCTGATGCAATTTTAAAATGTATTAAATATCGCGAATACTGCCTATGCAATCGAAATGCATTTAATATGCGTTTCTCTATAGTCCACTCTGCAGGTGGCATTGAACTCATCATCAAAGCAATAAAACCTTGAACGACAGCCACAGCTCGGGCAGGTATCGAGCTCCTTCTATGGACATATCGAAAGACACACAGAGCAACGACGGCAATGTATTGGTACTTGCATTAAATATGACCCAGATGGTTATCCAGACTAATGACTCTATAAATATAATAACTTTAACTGTTGGTAAAAACAACATAATGACATGACTTCAATGGCTTTTTGTCTATATATTGTTGGTTATCAATAAATTTGTATAGGTTTGGTCAATAGTTGCGTCTAAAAACTTTGGGCTCTCTACATTTGCTTACAGCATGAGTTTGAATGTGCAAATATGAGTGTGAGTGCGAGTGCGAGTGTGTGTGAACGCGCTTATGTGTGTGGCTTTTTTATGAGTTAAACAAGTATTTGAGTATTGATTTATGTTCTCTAGTGTGTCAGACTTTGCGCAAAAAATAGCTGAATGCGGCCACACAAATCATTTTGCAACGAAAGCCACAAGATGATATCTAAAACGTAGTAGGTATAAGGCCATAAGGACATCGAACGCATCTATCAAGTCATATATGAAAAATACCGCGATGCAAATGCGCCCAGAAATAAAATGTAAAAATAGTAACGGAAACGGAAATACATGAACCACTTAAGGGAGAAGAGAAAGAAGAAGATGGCAGCTAATCCTTAAAAGAACGACAACGACGACTTTTGGTCTGTGACAGTGCCAAAAACTTCTATATATACTCGTGTATGACCATCCGAAGCGTCATAAACGGTTGATGCAACCACACCCATAAGGTTAAGAATATGCTCACACAGACATCTACATAAATCCATATATATATATATATATATATATATATATATATATATATATATATATATATATATATATATATATATATATGTATATAGTCTGGTTACGTAAATGAAGTGCCATATAATGAGCCGCCTTGCTAGCTTGCTAGCTGACCGCTGGGTTCTGCAGTTGGCAGACTCGATATAAATCATGCAGCATTAACAGCTGCTTGGCAAACATCAAATGCGAGTTAAGTTTTCCGCACCGCAGTTTCTGTCGGGTGCACTCGACCGTATGCCGGAAACGGATATAAAGAGATCCACAAAATGCTGGTGCCAACGAAACAATTGCGAGTGGGACGATGGATGCTCATTTCTCTTTTCCCTTCTTCTGCTGCTGCTGCAGCCAGCAGTCATTTTCCTTTTAGCAGAGGAGCAGTGGCCATAAAACAAATCGCTTTAGAATTGCATTTTAAATATTTCGCGACAGACTTTTTCCTTTTTTTCTATGGCGCAGCATCGTCAAATTCTTCTCATGCATAAGCTTCAACTGTAGAAAACTAGGTAAAGCCTATCATTCGCACATACCTAAGCAAACTTCTTCATGGCCACCTAAGTAAGCTATAGTTGATTGGCACCAGCTGTTCATCAGCTTTTTTTTACAATTCTGAATGTGCCTGTGTGTGTGGGATGTTAAATTGTTTTCGGAAAAAGGTATGTAGCATGTAGAAGAAGGCGTGGACGGCCCAATGCAGTCTAGATTGTCTTGGTCCGGATCAACAGACAAGTCGAATTGGGTCTGTTCAGCCATCTGTCTATCTGAATGAAGCCTAAGAAATCTAGAAAGTTCAAATAAGATTGTGCTCAGCCATCGATAGCTTTTTCAATTTCCGATCCAGGCACATAGTTTGGTATAGAGACTCTCGTAAAGTATACAAATATATCGAGTACTCCACTTTTTGCATACCTGGCAATGGCTCGGCACGGTCTTCAGGGTATATTTTAGTCAGTCAGTGCCGACAAGAGAGCACTTTCTTGTTTGAAATGACGTGTCGTAACGCTATCTGTAGAAAATCCCACTAGTGTTCGCTCTCTCGCTTTCTGTCTGTTTCCCCACCTTAGCTGACTTGTTTATATCTGTAGCCATTTTGTGAAAATGCAGTCATAGGGAAAATTGCTTCCTTTGCTGTGCCTTTGTGCTGTTCAATTTCCGTATCTATGACCGGTTGAAATCATTTTGTGTTTTAGAATCTGCATACTTATGCGTTTTGGTGATTTAGGTTGAGCAGTAAGCGTATGTATGTAATTTCTTTTCTCAATCAACTCAAGTGTTGAAAACTAATTAATTTGACGCTTATCAAAATGATTACGAGTAGAGTGCATCCTCATCTCAGACGGCTTATTCGCTCTTTTATTTGTTAAGCAATCACTTCAGTCGAGATACCCTGCATATACATGCATATATGTAAATTACGGTAACATGAGTTTCTGCCAGTTGCCCAATCTGGACTAGAACAGAGAGAATATAGCATGTTAAAGTCAGAAGCATGAACTAAGTTATGGCATACCCACTAAAGCTCATTGCACTTTGAATACATGGCAAATCCAGACAGCAGCCTTTAGTGTTCATTGGGCATGTGTGTTAGCATGGAGTATGCCCCAATAAAAAGCCAAGTATTTTAAATGACGCTGTCAAACAGACCAGAGCAAATTCACAATCTAAAATTGTGGTGGGGTGGGCAAAAAGCAAAAGCTGACTAGAGAATAAAGAACTATGCAAAAAATCAATATTCCAAATGGCCAGCCATTGCGAAGTAAGTTTAAAGCCCTCTCAACCCAATATTCAGCATAAATTCAAGTGAATGTAGGTCTTTGTTTACCTCTTTTTTGCGTTAGCTTGTTAACTGCGTTTGAGCCCATTTAATAAGTAATACTGCTTGTTGTTTGTGGCTTTGGTTAGGAAGACAGACAGAGTGCAATTCAGGCATATTTGTATGATTTTTTTATTTATTTAAATATATTTCGGATCAATCCACTCCATCTCCTGTCGACATCCTGACAAGTGTGTATGACAATTTATTTGATTAGGGCATATCAATACAACGACCCAGCCCTCTACACTTTCTGACCCTACTCAAAGAGTTTACTTTTGTGGTTTCTGTGGTCACCCGGTTCACCTCTTGCTATGGTGTACTCGAAATTTAATGGGTGATTGGATTTAATCTACTAACATGCTTTATTGTGGTCATTTATATATCAAACGACCATTTTTTAAACCATGATTTCTGGGCAATGTTGACTGTCTTATTTTTTATTTTCTTCCTCAAATATTATGTATTGTATTAGGTACATATGCATCGGGGCATTCACATAGGCATGATTGGTTCTTAAAATTAGGTTAGGCTTAACGCTTGTTATGCGTTTAATAAACATGTCCAACCGAAGCAGACAGCTCTCAATTTGATTTATGCTGATTCAAGGGAAGTTTTAAAGGGGCTTAAAGCTCTACAAATAAAGATCAAGGATTCTGATGTCCAATTACAAAAGAAGAGCATATGAAAGGCAATCAAGCCATGTGTAAAAATAAAATAACTGCAATAATAACCGAATATATTTCCAGAAAATCAGTAACCAAACGCTAACGGTTTATCTAAATACGAACTTATTTTGCGGTCGCAAAGCCCATTTTTTAATAGGGAACATGCCTGAAGACAAAATGTTGTCTTTGAAAATAGCAGACTTTGTGGCATAAAAGTGGTAAGAGTCTGTAAGATCTATATTAATCGCAGCACTTTGATGTTTATTTAAAATAAAATGACTTTGTTGATTGCTAATACAATAATTATTAAGAAATGGGCCAATGAGTTGGCATCACGCCAAAGCTAGAAATTCTAAGGAAAAAGGGAACACAGCAAAAAAAAATATGTTTGTATAAAAGGTAAGAGAACAGATAGCCAAGCAAGCAGCCCACAAAAGTATGCAAACCTTATTTTGTATTCGTACACACGTATATTTAAAAGAATAAAATGTTTGCTACTAAAGTTATTATTAGTTTAAGCTAAATTGCTTTTACGAAAAAAAAAATAAAGACGTAAATAAATAAAACAAATATTTTTTAAATCAAATGTTTTTCATATTTATTAGACTCAGCTATACGACAGGCTGTCGCATTCAGAATACAGAAAAAATAAAATGAAAAAACTTGTACACTTTAAATAATAAAATAGCTAAGTGAAGATTCAACAAAGTGTACAGAGCTAATTTTGTATATGTACACTGGATTTCCTATACTGCTTAGAGATATATAACTTGTTTATAATGCACTTTTCGATTGCACGACGCCCGTCCATCAATCTCTGTCAAGATGCCTGCAATGTGTGCAAAAGCGACGACAAACTCCCCAATGATATTTTTGCTTTCAGCTGCTGCGGTGGCTGCTTAAAAATGATTTCATGCCGTGCGGCGGGTGTCAAGTGTCAACAGTGCTTGCTTTAAGATTGCTGGCGCGTATAGAGAGATGCTGACAAATTGCAAAACACCTGCACTTAAATACATATTCATCACCAGGCAATAGCATTAAATTCGAAATAGCCGCAAGCCTCGACCTTGTTTTCAATTCGAAACCAAAAGCCTTAGAATAGAATAAAAATGTTTGCGGTCCAGATAAGCGCGCTTAACCGAACAACAACAGGCAACATCAAAGACATTCGAGAGATTCGAAAGGGCGAATTTCAAGGAGCTCGAAAATAGCTACATTAAAGGCGCAAATCAAAGAGAACTGAAAATGAAGAAACCTTAACTTTTAATTTAATTTGAAGCGCTTTCTGGCCAAATAAAAGCTTCATCATTTTGCAAGTTTTCAATTGTGTTAGTGTTGCTATTGCTACTGCTACTGCTACTGCTACTGCTACTGCTACTGTTACTGCTACTGCTACTGCTGCTGCAGACTTATGTCGTAGTAATAATGTTCAGAGATCTGCTCCAATTTCATTTATTGGTTGCCACAATTTAATACAAATAATTCCATTATGGACCAAGTAGCGAGGGACCAGTCAAGTGTCCACGCTTAGATATCAGACGGCAGGAAGCAACAACGCCCACACACAAAGGCAAAAAGGGGCGAAAACTTAATAGAATTGAAATAGTATACAACCAAAAAGTATAATAAAAGCAAATGGACACCAGCCAACAATGATATCAACAAAGTTGCATGCGGTCAGCTGGGCTGAGCTGAGCTTAACAAAGTCCCACTAACAACAACATCAACAACAGCAAATCAGTAAGCCTTAATATTAAAGTGGAAGTATAGAGCCGGTTCAAAGTATCACGGCCAAAAAACTTACTCCACGAGTATTAAAAATGAGCAGACCAAAAAGTTGAAATATTCCGCTTGCAGATATTGTTACTGTACCTACATATTAACTCAATTTGAGAGTACTTAACCCAGAGGTGCTTTCGGAAGCCGTCTGTGAGCTGCAGATACTTAACAAATACTTTGATTTACTTTTCAACCACTTTAAACACCTTCGTATACTTCAAAATACAGCAAAAATAAGAACTTGTTTATTTCTACATTTGCTTCGTTTTGCAACTATTTCTATAAAAGCTCCATAAGCTTAAAAACATTTAACTTGAGAGCTTAAATAAAAGTTTAATTGGTTTTTAAAATGTGAGAAGAGCCATAGTTATGGCCAGTTGAAGTTATTCACATAAAACATTAAAGAAAGACCTTCAGTCTCTAGTCTCTAGACAGGCAGACGGACAGCTGATCAGGAAAATAAATAAATATAGCTATTATCTGGCCGGACCCGCTTCCATCTGCATGCTACTTCCACCCAATGCACCTCGTTTACGCATTTCCAATAAGTTCATACTGTAATTATTGACAGAAAATCACAAAATTAACTTTTTCCTTCGTGTGTAAACTTTTGGCATCGTGTTGCAGTAACTGAACGTAGGTCATCAGTGGGATTATAATCCTTTGTTTTTGGCAACGCTGCTCGTGGCTCGCCTTGACTGGCAATAACAGTCATAAGTCCTACGTGCTCCTGACACCAGGCAAAGTACAGACCATAAGTATGTATTGCATGCAGTATTGCATACTTGTGGCAGTGAAAGTATTGGCAGGGCATTTTTGGCATGGCTGCAGCATACGAAAATTTGCAATCGCGAGCAGCAACCGCAGTTGAAGTAAAAGGGAGTTGCAACAAAAATGCCGGAAGCAATACGAATTTCCGTTGCCAGAAAAATATAAGCGCTTTGTGCTTGCCAGAGTGTGCTGCTGGTGGTTCGTCAATTGGGGGCCAGTTATTGTGTGATTCAGGAGCAAGTGAAAATATGCACAGCAGAGAAACGAGCTGTCTGACTTTCGGCCCGACAGGCGGATGGGGAAGACGGGTAGACCGGGAAGACGGGTAGACTGGCAAGCGCTTTCCTTGTTAATGAATGCGTCCTGACCTGTTCTCCCATTAGCCCCGCTTTTGTTTTCATATATGTCTGTATGTTTGCCAGCACCGGGAACGGTGGACGAAAAAAGGGTGAGCTTTTACAATAAATATTACAAACGACTCGTTTAAATTTTAAATTTCACTACCTTCAACGACGACGACGACGACGACGGAGGGAGCTTGGCACAGTGTCAAGCATTTGCCCATGGTACAGGCACAGGTTGTTGTGGCCGTTGATGTTTCGGGTGGCTTTTAACTTTATTAAAATAAATGAAAACGAGCTAAGCTTGTCTGCAGGTCCGTTGCGGAGACGAGCTGCGACTGTTATTAACACGTAGAGGCTACACACACACACACATATATATATATACAGCCAACACATGTATAGATTTTACAGGCAATAAAGGACATTCAAATTCGATGATACAGCTCAACAATATGTATTTTCTTCAATTTAAAATTTTATTTATTAATGGTTGGATAATACGCGAGAAGTCGATAAGCTAGGTAGCAAAGTATCAGCCTTGTGCTAAAGAGAATACACAGCAAACAAACGTATGTATGCGTAAGTCAATGCCCGACATAAACCCAACCATAGTCTTGCCCAATCTAAAATAATGCCCGAACATAGAACACTCTTTGGAAATCCAGTTACAGTACGTTCATTCCGTCAGCCAGTTAAGTCAGTTACAAGCAAGTAGGCAAAGGAAAGGACGAAACCTAAAAGCATGTCGATATTAGGCAAGATAAATTGAAAATGAATTGCCAAATAGAGTGAGTCGGGTTTGCCGGAAGACGAGGAGTAGTGGAGTAGTGGGCCATTTCAAGGGAGTTCCTACAAAAACGGTGTTCGGTCGAAATACGTAAACAAGGTGTGGAGGGAAGCAGTATAGACAACATGGCATAGCATTCGGCAACGCAAGGGCCACGTCAATGGCATTAAGTCAGTCGCAGTGAAGGCATCAAGAGAATTGAATGAAGCGGAAACGGAAACCAGCTAATGAATAAGGCACAACGAACCAAATGAACGCCACAGTCTTGATGCCTTGCCGACTTATCCTGTCCTGTCCTGTCCCGTCTTGTCCTGTCCCGTGTCCATGAAGGCCCCAAAAACCAAAGTTAAACTGCACAGTTCACTGGCTCGGTAAGGTTTACGCGGCTTTGACCACGCTTTGACTAACTAACGACCTTCACAGTTTATAAACAATTGAATATATGTAGGTCTTCTGGAATAGCCAACAATGTGAATAACTTCGATTATTGTAACAATGGCACAATCAAACTTTTCCTTTAGCTTTGACTAACTTGTTTTATGGCTCTATATTTTTTCGCCTCAATGTACTTATATATAATGGTAGTTCTTTGTAAATATAAACCTAAATGCCTTCTTGGAACTTTAATCTTTTAGTTTAAGTTGTTTTAAAAGGCAAACAACGTGAGAGCAAAAAATGATGGCTAAGGAGTGCCGAGGCAGTTTCCGATCAAATGCACAAACTAAACAAATGTTCAAGCAAACAATCAACATCCCCAACAGAGAAGTGGAACGGGAGTAGGAGATGGGCACGGATGTTGAGGGGCCGGAGACTTGTGTGCCATTGACGTTGATGATACTGCTGCAGGGGAATGTCTAAAACGCACGCTTCGCAAAGTGTCGATAACAATTTACACTTGAGACGATATCTCAATATTGTCGCACGTCAAAAACAGCATCGATGGCAACCGACAAACCACGGCGAACTGCCTTGGGGTATGGGCATGGATCAGCTTCTGCTGGCAGCAGGACAATGCTGACCATGATGAGGAAAGCTGAAACTGAATGCTGGTGATAGAACTGATGCGATTACCGCTTCTACCGCTGTGGCGATGGCTCAGTATTGTTTTGTTTATTTAACTGGTACCAAAAACAACGGAAGAGCAATAGCCGTAATGTCAGCCAAAAAACTGACACCATTTCAAGTGGTAGTCAAACGATTGCCGCAGCTGCCAGCCCGTGCTCAAGATGTAAACAAAAGTCCACAGTAAACAACTCAAATGATAGCTACCAAAAATCTGAAATCCTCTGAAGTGTCAAACATAAGTATTTCCCTTTTAGATAATAATCAACATGGAAGGAAGTTCAACAAAGGTAACAACTCACTAGTTACGAGCTTCGATTACCGAAAGGTCAAATCAATTGCAAACGTGTTTGTATAGCTATGTATGTATATGCTTAAATGTCTAAAAAGTATATATATATAAAGTATACATATATATATATATATATATATATATATATATATATATATATATATATATATATATATATATATATATATATATATATATGTATCCCTGATCAGGACGATGAGCTATATATATGTCTATCGGACTGTCTGTTGCCATTCTAACATCGAAATTAGACAATAACACATTCATATAGATCAAATAGAAGAAGCGCTGAGCTGCATAAGTATTTTTGTTCCGAGAAGGATATTAAAACAATAAGCTAGAATGCTTCAAACAGCAGAAAAAAACACTTTTCTGAGTATAAATAAACTGGAGTATAAAAATAAACTTAGAAGAAGGTTCAAAAGTTGAACTTGATTTTAAAGGAGAATGTCATCCTACATAAAGGCAAATCTGCTGATTTCATGATATATTGGCACGTAGTGCTGGGCAATGGATCTCTTTTTCTACGCATATTGTATACTAAATATAATATAACAATAATCATGATAATTTTACATTCTAATGATCATTATGCTAAATCTTTGTTTTAGTTAGGAGCAGGATATCATTTGGATTATGATTGATACAAAGCTAATAGCCAGTCGTGCACTCTCGATTAGATCCCTCTTACACTTACTGACTTTTACTATATTGAAGTACATCAACGGTCCTGTAAATATTTATAAGTGCTATCCTTGAGAAATAAAAAAAAGAGGCAGAATGGAAAGCCAAGTAGGCTCGCAGAAATAAGCTATAAATATTAAGCCGCGCTCTGCTAAGGGCCAGTCTGGCATCCAACAACTTCCAACTGGCTAGAGCCAGCGCTAAGCACTCTTATGATTAGCCACTTTAATATTTACCTTGCTATCCTAGCTGATGGTAATTGCAGGCACTCCTGATTCGGGCGATTAATTTGCGGCTGCAGTGCTTGGGACAGCGTAAAATTCGCATCAAATGTGTATGTAGGAAATCATTCGAAAAAGGATGAGCTTCCAGCTGAAAGAGTGGGTGGGCTGCTATTCAAATTAGTGAACAGAAAATGTTGTCTGGCGGCACTTGGCATATTTGTCTGATGCTTAACCGAGTTGGCACACGCACAGCCAACACGCCCAATCCAGATCGAGAGCCGATCTGTGCAGTGTAGTTAGTGGCAGATATATTGGCATTGCGGAATCGCTCAAGTACGCTCTACAATGGCACTCGTTCAGACAATGTTAAATGCGCGCTCTTTGGCTCTGCCTGTCAACTCAGCTCAAGTGGCCCTGTCCCGCCCATTCCGACCCCTGCCCCACCTCTGACATCCACCAAGGCCTCTCTCTCCCCCTCCCTCTCCCTCTCTGACTACAGCAAAGCAGAGCAAGTGCACTTGTCACAATCATTGACATCAATTCGTCGCAGCTGGCTTTTTAGCTGGCGCACGGTTGGGGTCACAGCCCCAGCAAAAGGAAAGGGCGACGTACCCTAAATGTTTTGGCATAATATGAAGCCCATTAAAGCTGACCAACGTGGGCTTGGCAGCAAATATAATAGCAAATCATTTTCACTTCATTATACGTTGAACTTAAATAGGGTAGTTTGGTTTATTTTAAAATGTATATGGCCAATCCCATGAATATTCTTGATCAGTATAATCAGCCAGATCTAACCATATCCATTAGTCTTTGCCGTCCATCGATTGTGTTTTGGTTTATGAGGTTATCACAAAATGGGGTATCTCGATTCCAATTTGTACATAATTATGAACATATTGGACACTTTTTGCATACTTTCATCGTTTCCCCATAAAATCGAAAACACCGTTAGTCTTTTTATGTATCTCAAGGGTATACCCTAGTCGGGCACTCCCGTAGTCTTATTTGCTTAGATTTTTTTAATGCCAATAGTTACTTTTTTTTAAGGTTTGAAGATTTATGCATAACGTCAAACTAAAACATTTACCATCATATGCATTTATCACATTTGTTGTCCATTGTCACATGCACTTGCACCTGAATATGTGGATACATATATGTATATATAGGTAAATATATATATATATATGTATTTATGGCATATACATTACACATGTTCGGACATTTATAACAAGATAATCTAAAAGCCGTGGCATGAATTTCAATAATGTCTGGCGAGTATATAGTATAGTAGTATTCGTAAACATAGACGTCAGTGTCTGTCCTTCACCCATTTGCTACTTGGTGTGAATCTTTAAGGTGTTGTAATTGAATTTGCTTTTGTATGTGGGTGGTGCTTGTAGTTCAGGCCTTGCTGTCGGGCCACGTTTGCTGAAAGAGAGTCGTTATCTCATTGATCTAATCGAAGCAAAAGCCTTAAGACACTAACCAGGCACTGTGAAACTCACACAGCTTTATATTGTCCGCCTCTCCATTGGTTTTCGGGATCTTCGTCTCATAAGAACGCAGCATCGAACGAATATGGTTCTTCATAGAACGAGGAAAATGATTATTCCAGCTGCACATTTCAATAATCCCAGCCAGTTGTTGGGTGAACAGCTTCTCCAAAGCCTTCTCCGGACTGGGAGCCTGCGAATGCTGCGGATTAACGTATTTCATGATCCTTGACACAGTACGCTCGTAATCAAGTGGCAGGCCAGTCAATCGATCGGCGCGAAACAACCGAGGCACTCTTGCCTTTGCTTTGGGCTTGGTCACTACGATTGTTTTGCGCCATACACGATGCTCAACGCGTCGAAATTGGTCTTTGCCTGAATTCCTGTAGTTCTGTTTCAAGTTTCGCTGCTGCTGACGCTGCACCTTGGCGTTGTTAGCTTTGGGTGCTGAATTTATGCTTCCAGAACATGGCCTTTGTTTCTTTTGGTTTCCAATAGCTTTTGTAACCGCCATACTCAAAAATAATAATTTAAATACTTAGAATTTTGCCTATTCCGAAATATTTTTTTTTTTTTTTGTTTGTTTTAATTGTAATTTTTAACTGAATCAAAATTAAGTGCGATGTTCACTAGATCAACTCGAAAAGAGAAGACAAAGCCTTCTCGCATATAAACAATTGTTCCAGACCTGTGAATGAATCGATGAAGAGCAGTTGTGGATAGGAAGATGGTCGATTGTTGTAATTATTTAACTTGTACTCAGATAAAAATAAATACACACACATGTAAATGGACAGACACAACAAGTTGCAGGCTGATGTGGCTGGCCACAGGCAACTTAACTTTTGAAACAATGTCAAATACAATAAACGCTTGCTGTGCATGTTATTGCAAATGACACCAACACAACCGAACAGCATTCATGCAGACACATCCAACTGCTCTTATGCTTTCATTATTGTTATTGTTATTGTTGTTGTTGCTGTTGCTGTTGCTATTGCTGTTGCTGTTGTTGTTGCTGTGTTATATTCGCCTATGCCTGTGAGACCGCATTATTGCATTGCAAACGAACAATAGCAATTGCAATTACTTCTAGTTGATGTAAGTATGTACAAATGTAAGTAATCGTTGCTGTGCGATACATGGCCAGCCAAAGTCAGTCATTGCTTTTGAAATACGAGAACACTTCTACTCACACACACACACACACACAGAGAGAGAGAGAGAGACATTCAGATATATAGTTATGTATAGCTGTACCCATTCACGCACATCTGCACGAGATGTGTGCTGCAATAGAAGCTGCACAAATGGAACAAAAGCAATATAATTAATTATCAAAATACAAGCCAAGCAGAAACAGCATGATGTAACAGCGATACACCCGCCACAAAAACAAAGTCAAAGCATGGATCATCACAATTCCGGGAGTGTAAATACTATTGTTGCCATCCCATAAGATGGATAGCACAAGCAAATGTTGCAAATATAGTTACACAAGTTCTCAGTATACATATATCACCTTGGCTCTTGCATTGATTAGATTCTTGTTCAATACAAAGATAATAGAATATGAAATGGGTAAAAGTTATAAGAGATATGAAGAAATCCATAAAATCTTATAAATATTTCCTTTCTATATTCACATACAAAATAGTTATTGTAATTTTGCTATGAACACATCAATAAAATTTTGATTTAATTTAAAATTTGCAACTGATGTTTTACATTATTGTTTATATTATATAGGAAGCAAATGTTTTTTTTTTTTAGATTAGAATTGAAGGCTTTGGCTGCTCTGGCTACAAGCTCTTAACTAAATCAAAATAATTTGATAAGTTGCTTTATTTAAATATGGATGTAAATAAAATATACTAATGTCTCTGTCGAACATCCTTCTGACCATCACGAAGGAACAAAAAATATACATTTGAAGTAAAGGAAGTGAATTCACACCTTGACTCAAGCTTTGTGGGCGCCGTGAGCAATAGAATGGAATGAATCAAAAATAGGCTTTTTCTTGCTTTATGTCGAAATAAATGGATTTCACATGTTAGTCGAAAGCATTCGCCACTCGCTTTCAGATCGTATGGCGCCCAAGTTGTTTCTGTTGCTGTTTGGCAATGCTAATGTCGAGAGATGACAACAACAACAATAAGGATGTCAACAGACAGTAGCTATAATGAAAATATAACGAGACATTAAAATCTCATTTCATAGCTATACAAAAATGTTTACAAGCGTGTGTGCTGTAGGCAAGCCGAGAAATTTTCTGCTCAGGTGTGCTGATGCCAGTGAGTGAGCGAAGGTTTACAAATTATTGGAATATTATGAAGATATGAGGAAATTGAGAAATTCAACCGACAAAGCCAGGAAACTTAAATTCGTAAATAATGTAAATGTATGCAAATAATTAAAAAACAATCTATCCATATTACATATCGGAACATTGGCTTTCCTCTGCATACAATTAATTTCGTCTCTTCTATAGCCTACTTTTAAGCAGTTGCCCTTGTCTAACAGACAACAGTAGTTGAAGAGTTGGTGTGGACTTCGACTCATTTTATGAGTTATCAGAGTATTCGACATGATGTATATGTGCGCAGACATTTATATTGAAGCACTTTTATCCCTTTTATGGGTTCAAAAACAACATTGCATTTTTATCGCCAACATGTTCTTGGGTATAATTAAAATACACACTTAAGTGCAACTGCAACTTACAATCCAAAAGTTTATTTGGTCGAATACCACAAGAGCAAGGCCATTACAAGCTCTTTGCTGCATGTGAAGTGCATGGCCGTCCATGACATGACCGCAGAGCCAATTCAAGAGACCGAAGTGACTCGATTTAATGGAAAATCGACCACAAAAACAGTAACAACTTGAACGATTCAGAAATTGCAACATACGACGACCACTCGAAGGAATGAAACGAAGACCCTAACAGTGTACAGCAATTGACATGCTTGTAGTACCCAGCCACACACGACGAGGATAACAGAACTCACACTATTCGGAAGTTCATCCATACAGGAGACACGAGTATTTGAGAATTTGAGCTGAAGCACTGATTGCTGATCAAGCACTTGCATTGCCTGAAAGTATTATTCCTCTTTGCTTAAACATATATGTCAATGGAGAAAGATAAGTTATGACAAAAAATAATTATTTCAATTGTAATAAGGAATGGATTAATGTAAACCAGGTCAAAAATGAGTGAGGGAAAAAGAGGCTGCAAGAAAAGTAAATGAAGTGAGGCTAACCTATGTTTACCCGTCTATTCTGTAAGCTAACATATAAGTTAAAAAACGATTTATAAAAATACTTTGTCGCAGCGATGCGACTTCTTTATTTGGATATCAAAACGAAACTGAAACTCTATTACAATATTGGGTGGCTTAAATATTAACTACAGCGGATGCGCCATCGGTTGCGCTAGCGGTTGCGCGTGTTGCTTTCGCAACCATAATTCTTAGGAATTGTTTTGCAGCTTGGAGCGGATGCAATGCAGCATTTTTGGCGCAGCGCGTGCAACGGGGCATTGAACTGCTTTGACTTTGTTTGCGTTAACTCTTCCACCTTCAATTTGACAGTTGTCCTCAAGTGTCAGAAAAATGGGATGTTGGTGATTTGAAGATTTGGAAGATGTTCAGAAGTGCTGGTGATTGGGTGATTGACGGTGTTTGGAATTTCGGAAGCGATTTGTAAGATTACTTCTTTATTGTTAGCTCGCCTTTTTGAGACTAACACTATTGTTAAGGCAAAGCCTACAAGCAATGCTAGTAAGCCAATGCTGTTGGTAGCGGAGTGAGTCTGTACCAGACTTAGGTGCTTGGTGTTATTTATTTGAAGATTATCTAATGTTTTTAGACTGAGGACCCGCAAGCGTTTGGCCTCTGATACTGTCATTTGTATAACCGGGGCTCTGGGGTTGATTTGCGTTTCTTCTGTGTTGGAGAACATTCGGTCATCGATCATGATAGAGCAGTTGTGATATTTTATAAGTAAAGTGCCTTGGACAAATTGATCAGTGTCCTCCCACTTTATTCTGCCTTGGAAGTTGTTAAGCAGTATGATGTCTTCTTGGATTTCTTCTAAGCTTTCGATGTGGTCGGCGTTGCTGTAGTCGCATTTTGCATTTTTTCCTAATATTAATTTGGGGATACAATCGTTTTCTCTTAAGTCTATTACATCTTTTTGATTACAAATTTTTATGTTATTATAAGTTTTACAATTGTTTCTTAATCCTAGCATGGTGTTTTTGTGTTTGAAGATTTCATTAAATCGTAAGTTTACAATCGTATTGTCTTTAACTATTGGTCTAATAATGATATTCTCGTAATTTACATTTTCGAGATTAGGAATTTTGACAACATATAAGATTATGGTGTTATTGTGTAAAACGGATACATCTGCTAACTCTAGCATCTCTTCTATTGTTAGATCTATTTCAGCTTTATTTATTTGTTCTTGTATTAAGTCTAGATCTTTATCATTCAAGAGGATGCTGTTTACCATGTTCAGTTTTGCCCATTGTATGGCGTATTTTATGTTTGTTATTTCCTCTTTAATCAGACGGGTTTGTATTTGTATGTTAGTGTCTAGATTGTTAGTAGGGTATGAATATTTTTGGATCGCGTTGGTTAGAATATTGTTAATTTGAGTGAGATTATTTATTCGTTGTTGAAATTGTGTGTTAATGATGCTTTGTTGGTTAGTATTCTGAATGAGCTTATTTAGGTTATCTTCTATAGCGACTAAGTCATCGTGGTCGGGAGAGCCGGCCACAAATTTCCAGGCTGTGCCTAGAGCATTTATGGATCTTGTGTGTCTGGTCTTATTTGCGTATAATAGAGAGTGAAATATTGATTTTGACTGTTCTACTTCGAAGTGTAGAGTATGATGTAAATCGGACGACTTTAATTCTGTGTCTATGTGGTTTGCAAGTTTGTCCAACGCTTCTTTTAGTTGTAATATGTCTATCAAATGAATTATTCTGGTCGAGGAGTTAGTTATTTTACCTAATCCGTTATGAAGGGTGAGTATGTGACTATTTGTATAATTAGTCATTTCCACTCGTGCCTGTATTGGGATCACTCCCAGTATCCTGTAGAGAAAAGTCATTTTTAATATTGCTTTTATGTACTATTTTTCCTGATTCTGTTTTTATGGTTGTGTCGTTGTCTTCTTTAACTATTTCTTTTTTGTACCTGGGGGAAAGTTTAGATCCTAGTCGTGTATTGATTTTTACGTAAATTATCTGTCCAGTTTTGTAGGTTTGTATAGGGTTTCTAGATTGGTTATGATATTTTAGGTCTTTTATCTGTGTTTCTTTTAATTTTGTTATGTTATTTTTGCGTGCTTGTTCGAATTGTTCGGGGTCTGCGGTAATCTTTCTGCCAAAGAAAATATCTAATGGGCGTTGTTTAGTGACTGAATGTATGGAATTGTTATATTCGTAGATAGCTCTTTGAAGGAGTTCTGCGAAGTTTCTATCTTTGCCTTCTCTTTTGAGACATCTCATTATTTCTGATAGTGTGGAATGTACTCGTTCTATCTGTCCGTTTACTGAACTCTTGTATGGTGGTACTTTAAAAACTTCAATATTGAGCTGATCTTTCATCATGAAGGAGATGGAAGCTGAATTTAGTGATTTTTCGTTATCTATTATTACAAATTTTGGTACTCCATAGTAGAAAAGTATTTCGTGTAATGGTTGTCTGATATCTTCTATAGCTTTAGATTTAATAATTCTACCTTGCGCAAGTTTTGAGAATTTGTCTATTGCAGTGAGCACGAGGTGCTTTTCGGTGGAATAAATATCGATGTGAATGATGTGCCCCGGATATTCGGGTATTGGTGTTTCCTTCAATTGTGGGTTTGTTGGTCGTCTATCGTATTTTTCTTCTTTGCAGACCCTACATTGTTTTACTATGTTTGTAATTTTGGCTTTCATTCTTGGGAAGTAGTACTTTTCCGCGATCTGTTTTTGGTTTTCGTATGCGTTTCTATGTGCTCTATTGTGTGTTTTTAATATTTCTTCCTCTTGATCCGAGTCTTTTACTAGGTCTATAATTCTGTTCTGTGAAAATCGTATCTTGAAGGTATTGAAGTAAGACGGGAAGATATTCTGTATTTTGCCCATGATATCTTCAGTTGTGAGAATTCCGTTTATGACGGATGGGTTTAGATGCTTTTTTAGTAAGTTGCTAAGGTCAGATTCTGAAAATTGTTCTTTCGCAATGTAGTGTCTATGGAAGGTGGGGAACGGAATGCTAAATTCGTACTTTTCTTTGTTTTCTTTTGCAATTATAATTTGATTCTTGTAAACGTTGATGGGGGCTTCTAGGCTTGGTATCAATTGATGGCTTGAACTATTTGCACTATGAACAGTGGCTGTCATTGAATTTATTTGGGTTTTTAATTGGCTAGGGGTTCTGGACAATGCATCGGCAACTATGTTTTCTTTGCCTGGTTTGTAAAGTAGCTGGTAGTCGTATTCTTCTAAGATTGCCTTCCACCTTTTAATTTTGGCGTTCCCATGCCAACTACTAAGTGAATGTGTAAGGGGTTGATGGTCTGTGAATATTTTGACTTTCGAATTCCCGTAAAGATAATTCTTAAGTGACTTTAGAGCCCACACGATAGCTAACATTTCTTTTTCGTTGGTTGCGTAGTTTTCTTCTGCTTTACTCAACGTTCTAGATAGAAAGGAAATAGGATGCCCATCTTGGCAGAGAACTGCACCGATTGCGTGATTTGATGCATCGGTAGTTAGGTGAAATTCCTTTTTGAAGTCAGGATATTTGAGAATAACATCGTCTGATATTAATGAACTTTTTAATTTATCGAATGCCTCAAGGGCAGCTGAATCTAATTTTATGGATATCTTATTTGAAGCTTGCTTCGATATTCTGCCGTCCTCGCCACGCAACAACGAGGTGAGAGGTTTTGCTAATTTCGCATAATCTTTGATGAAACGGCGATAGTAGCCGGATAGGCCAAGAAATGACCGAAGTTGTTTGAGCGTGTTTGGTGGTGGATAGTTGGCAATTTCTTCTACCTTTTTTTTGTTAGTTTCTATGCCTTTATCTGAAATAACAAAACCTAAGAATTCTACTTTAGTTTTAAAAAATTCGCACTTGTCTATTTGGCATTTTATGTTGGCTTCGTGGAGCGTATGGAATATTGTTTCGAGGTGTTCTAGATGGGTTTTTTCATCTTTGCTGAACACGACTATATCGTCTATGTAAACATAGCAGATTTTCCCTATATGCTGCCTTAGTATGTCATCTAAGGCTCTTTGAAATATGGATGGAGCATTTTTTAAACCAAAGGGGAGCCTTTTAAACTCATATTTTCCATTTTTTATGGAGAATGCGGTTTTCTCTATGTCTTTTTCTTTTAATAGGATCTGATGAAATCCACTTTTTAAATCAAGTACGGAGAATATTTTGTTGTTTCCTAGTTGTGCTAATACCTCGTTTATTTCAGGTATGGGATATCGATCGGCGATGGTTACGGAATTTAACTTTCTATAGTCAATGACTAATCTATATTTTTTTTCGCCAGATGCGTCTAATTTTTTTGGTACTATTATGACAGGAGAGTTATACGGAGAACGAGAGGGGCGAATTATGTCGTCGTCTAGCAGTTTTTGTATTTGTGCTTCTACTTCTTGTTGTAATGACATGGGATAAGGGTAATATTTCGTATAAATTGGAGAGTCTGAGGTGGTTCTTATTTCTGCTTGGACACAGGTGGTAAATGATAGTCTGTCGTTGGGCTTTGAAAATAAGCTTGAGAATTTCTTTGTTAGGTTTGTAATGCTGGTGCATTGTTCTTTAGACATATGTTCGGTCCTAATGTTTAAATTATTAACTGCTTGTATTTGTTTTTGTTTGATAGGAATGTTGTATTTATTCTTAAGAGTCATAATGTTGTCTTTAGAGAAAATTACTGCGTTTAGCTGTTTAAGACTGTCATTTCCTAGAATGGCGTCGAATGATTTTAGAGTCGGTAATAGAAAGAATTTGATTCTTACGTCTTTAATGTCAAACAGATTCGCTTCTATGTGTTGTGTTATTTTTATGTTACCTCCTACAGAGATTGCATCGAATGGTTTTAAATTTTCTTTCGGGTTGCTTACTAAATTTGGTTTGATATAGTTATTGTTTGAGCCAGTGTCTATTAATATTTTTAGGGTCTTTCCTCCTCCAAGCTTGCATTCAAAGTATGGAAGTGAGGAGGACTTTATTCTAAAAAATGTATGTCTGAATGTCCTACTTGATGATCCTCACCCGAGTGTTCGTATTCTTGTGGTGAGTTGTCAGCTAGATACTCTACGTCTGAATAGTATTCGTTACCGTAATGTTCTAGTTCTGCCTGGTTTTGTTCTTCTGCGTAAGTATGATTATCGTTTTCTTCAGTTGTTTCTATATTAAAATTTCGAGGTCTTTTTAATTCCGGTCCTGCGTTGTATGGAGGACGTTTTCCTAGGTCGAAATTGGGGCGATTAACATAATTAACCTGCTTTGTTTGCATGGACTTGTCTACGTCCATGGGTTCGGGACGGGGGTTAGGTTTTGGTTCAGACGGACGAGGGGGAGCTACAGGATAACTGTAGTTTTGCTGTTGATAGAATTGTTGTCCGGACGGACGAGGATGAGCTACCGGGAAGGAGTGGCTTGGCTGTTGCTTGAATTGCTGTGCATTAGGTCTATAAGATTGAATTGGTTGACGTGGAATGTTATTTTGTGTTATTGGAGGAGCTCGGAATGATTGCAGGCGGCCTTTTTGGTTGGCTTGGGAGGCGACATACTTTTGATTCTCTAACTTGAGGCATAAATGAAGAGCTTGTGGCAAGTCGGTGGGTTCTTTGATTCCTAGGAGTCTAGGAAGATCACCTTGGAGACCTCTTATGAAGGTGTCCAGTGCCTTATCACGATATACCTTGGTCAGTAATCGTTCAGATTCTTTGGTCACATTCATACAGCCCACTTTGTTAAGAATAAGTGACAAATGTTTGTAAACGACTGAATGGAATTCTTCTACAGATTGATTACCTTGAGTCAGTCCGGTCATCTGATATTCTAGGGTTGTTATATCCCTCTTATCAGCATAGTGTAAAGTCAGGCACTTAGTAATGGCATTCCAGTCGAGTGGTACGTTATAAGATTCTAATGCTGTATCTGCTAGTCCAGTTATCTTGTTTCTTATTGTATGAAGGATGCCGAAATATTTAGGGCTGCCTTCCTGTCCTGTATAGATTTGCATTATTCTGTCAACACTCTTCTTCCAGGAGCTGAATTCACCTGGATTTCCATTGAATTCTCTTAAACCTTTGACTATATCTGGAACTTTGTCTAATTCGGATATTCTATTACTATATTCAGGTCTGATTGATACGTCAGGGGCGTCGAAAGGGCTTGGTCTGACTGATTCGGCTGTATTATTTATTGCTAGAGTCTCGATGACAATTTTGGAAATTAGTTGTGTTAGTTGTTCTATATTCATTTGGGTGTTACTAGTGGGTGCTGATCTTGAGGATGACGCATCATCGGACAACAACGATGGTCTTATTAAGTTACTTGGGTTTGCCATGATTAACTGGGAATTTAACTTTATTTTATTTCTCTTTTTTTTTTTTCTTAACTATTTTTGTTTCTGATTAATTATTATTTAATCTATTTTTTGAAAACAAAATTTTTTTTTTTTTTTTTTCTTATAGTTTCTTAATTTAACTTACAATATAATAGCAGCTATGGTCATCCTCTGCGGAAGGTCGAAAGTATCCTTTTTGGGTGTCCTACTCGGGTTTCGAGGTCTTCACTTCATCCAGTGGTTGGCTAGGAGCGGGTCTTATAGCCTTGACGGTTGCTGCTTGGCACGTAATAATTGGGTTATTGTTGTGCTTTAGTTTTTTGTTTTGTTTGTTTTGGCACTTAATAAATTTTTTTAATTTTTATTGTTGTGCTTTAGTTTTTTTTTTTTGTTTATAATTTCACAGCCACAGATAAGTTTATGGGAGTTTCACTGTGAGAACTATTTGAACCAGCGACGGTATCGGCGTATGAACACTTTGGGCTATATTGCTGTACCGGTTACGCACTTAGAAACTGGGTATTCTATTGTACGCGCTGGTCCCTGCTCGGGCGCCAGTTAAAAAACGATTTATAAAAATACTTTGTCGCAGCGATGCGACTTCTTTATTTGGATATCAAAACGAAACTGAAACTCTATTACAATATTGGGTGGCTTAAATATTAACTACAGCGGATGCGCCATCGGTTGCGCTAGCGGTTGCGCGTGTTGCTTTCGCAACCATAATTCTTAGGAATTGTTTTGCAGCTTGGAGCGGATGCAATGCAGACCGTAGGTCAGCATTTTTGGCGCAGCGCGTGCAACGGGGCATTGAACTGCTTTGACTTTGTTTGCGTTAACTTATATATAAATATGTATAACAGGTAAACCCCCGTTCTGTTTTTCTTAAAAAATCTTTAACTCATCTAGAAGACACAGTATATACATATAATAAATACATATTTTTATATACATACATATACAAATGTTTCCTATGCCTCACTCACTCGATCTATCTTGACTATTCGTGAACATTGCTGTCTGCCAAGATATTAAGTGGGGTCAGTTTTGTGAGGGTTGTCGTCGACGCGGCGAGGCAGCCCTGTCCTGCGAGTTGTCGCCGACGCCATTAAGCACAAGTTTTACGAATAAGCAAAGCGAAAAGTGTACAAACAAGCCGCCAATCGCAGGTTCAGCCTTCTGGCCACGCGATTTTCAGCAAACTAATTCAAGTGTTCCGTGAAATGAGTCGAAAATTGACATTCAATTTTCGAGACCATTGCACATTGCCAAGCGCACACACTGCAATAGAGTGCCGAAAATAAAGGTGCGACACGGTGCTCCGGCGAACTTCTTTCAGCACTGGATTTAAGAGACGATGCGACGTCCGTTACAGTAAATGCTTGAGGAGAATGCGATAGCAATTTAAAAACTTTCCAATATGAAAGTTGGCAATTAGTTTTTGCAAACATAATTAGACAAATACAAATAAATAGATCTAGGAAAAGATCAGAGACTTCTTTCGTATATAAACTGTCTAACTAATAACACTTAATAACGCTCGAACTTAAAGCTGGCTTTGCACCTTAAGTATTTACTATTTATACCTCGGAGCACAGGTAAAACTGTAATCAGTATACAGTTGACTGAGCGTTTTTGGAAGATGGTTAGTGCGACAGGTGTGGCAGGTGTGATGCTGAATCATGCATATGACTTAACGTGTTTCGAAAGTTCAAGTTGTGCCATTGTTGCTGTTGCCCTGTACTTGGCCTATTCTCGTCCCGCATGTGCATACAAATAAAGAGCAACAAGGACATTGGCATCATCCAGCACGCAATATTGTGTAGAGACTTAGGCAGCGGGCGGCAAGCCATTGTGTGGGTATGATGATGGTGGCAAGAACACAAGGAAGACACAAGTATAAAATTTCAATGGAACAGTAGTGTCTTCTACGTTTTCATCATTGTTGGCAACGTCGCTAAGGCCAGGTCTTTGCACAGGCAACAAGGCAATCAAGATTCGTTGTCGGATGCACCAAGCAGCCGAGTGAGCCTGGCCTGAGAAGTCACTAGGAAGAAGGAACAAGGCATGGCTAACAGGTCATGGTAGCTTACTTCAGCAAGCACGCAATTAGACTTGCAGTCTCTCTCTCCTCCGGCACCACTCATGGGACCATGGGCACCTCACTGCCCAACCCCTGTCCTACTGTCCCGCTGCAACTGCAACTTTCCCACTCACACTCACCATAATTATTCACGAACTTTTGCGTAATGAGTGTGTCGCAGTGAAGCCGCCAACAAGAAGAAAAAGAAGCGCCCAAATTCTGCCGACTTTGTCCCTTTGCACTGGCGCAGCTCATTAAATATTTAATAGCGAAATTAAAAGAATATGCAAACTGTGCGAAAAATGCTCTGACATGGCTTGCCACAGAGAAAATTTAACCAAATGTGCATTTACAGCTAAAAAACTTGCTATGTAGTCGAAAATGTAAAGAGATAGACACAGAGAAAGAGAGAGAGAGAGAGAGAGAGAGAGAGGAGAGACTACGCAATTATTTACACAATTGTTTATTAAAATTACTTTTAAAACTTGTTAATTTCGCAATAGAGTTTCAATTCGATAATAAACACATATTTACACGAAACTTTTTCGGCTCACGCCCGACTGACGGCTGAGCATCAAGCCCTGTTGCCAGCCAGTCTAGGCCAGCGCCTGAATGCCAGCGAAATAAACTTGTTCAAGTATATATTTGTTTTTATTGATCGCTTGCGGTTGTGCACAATTTAGATCAAGGATATCGATATGGCTTCATGTTCATGCCAAGGCATTTTGTCAATGCTAAAGAACATTTATGCCCATTTTCATTTTGGAGCAGAGTGCCTCGTGAAAACTTGATAGGCAAAGTGGAAAATAATGTGGCTCGGAAGGCAGCAGCCAGACCAGCAGCAGAAGCAGCGTCGGAAAATGTCCTTGCCTATGCTCACATTGTTGTTGTTCGTTAGCATGGAGTAACAACGAAATTAAATTATTTTCAAGTGAATTTATCAGCATGGTCTAAACGTTTCTGCGTAGCACCCGGAAATTGCTAAATATTTTTGTGTTGCCAATTGAGTTTTTAAGACCGGCATTAGACCCGCCTTGGCACTTATGATTGTGTTATTAACGACATAATTAAACAATAAAATGGTTATGCTCGTATCGTCGGCCCATCGACCGAATGAATTTTGATTTTATGATTGAGAACTGAGCCTGGGCCATGTGCATGCTTTAACATTTTCCCTTTCATTTGATTCTAATTATTAATTAACTCACATTTATTTTCAATGAAAATAAAAAAAAAATCGTATTCATTTATTATTCATTGAATGCATTACAATCTAATCCCCGGCTCACATGAGAAAAAAAGTGAAAGTAATTGTACTTCACTACAGAAGCGAGTGTAATTTTTCTAAAGCAAACTTACGATTAAATAGGCTGCCTTACACATAGGCAGCCTGCTCAACCGATTTCTATGAAGACAGCCGACAATACACATTTGCTATCGAGGAGGTAGAGGAAACGACTCCGCAAGGACTGCTTTTAAAGCAGGCTCAGAGCCAGAGGTACAGCGAGAGCTCGTCTAAACAGGGCCAAAACGGACGTTCCCTGATTAATTAGGGCATTAATTCTGCTAAATTACCGTAATACATTAGAGAGATCGAAGCCATTTGTCAAAATTAACCTGAGGAGCAATGTAAATGAATTCGCTGAGCGTCCTAATCAAGTATTTCGACTGCATGGACGCTTCTTCGTCTGGCTTTAACCAAGGAGTCTCAGATGGATCTAGTAGACTACTTTTTCGTCTACGTGAAGTATCAATGCACAGGACGTTGAAGAGGATTGGCAATTTATAGTTACTATTACTTTATATCTGGCTGAAAACAAATAAAACTTATAGCGAAAAGTCTTAAGAGAGATTTTCATATATCCTTAGTCTGAAGTTTCAGCTTAGAGAGACTTTTATATATCCGATACATTAACACACACAGACTACACACCATACCCTGCTCACAATTGCAGGCATACTATGAAAAATGCACAATGTGCTCTCAACACACGAAGGAACAAAGCGCTCGTCCCGTTCCCTGCCCCTGTCCCTGCCCTTGTGCCTGGGCAGGTGTCATCAGCTTAAGGATACTAGGTAATGGTGGGTAGGCGCTTACCCAGGGCAAGTAGACAATTCTGCTTTACATTTTTATGTGTTGCTGTACAAGCAATTGGAGGGCGCGGTGATAAGGCAAATGGAGTGCTGAGACAGGTGGGAGGGAACGAAAGGGGGTACGCTACTACTGCGTGGGCGGCATTAATAATTGAAATATTCACTAACAGAAAGTTGAAGACGTTAATGGCGCTCGTCAGGCCAAAGGGATGAAACAGCCGTTGGCACTGACTGCTGTGTCTCCTTTGGTTTTGGCTTCTTCTGGCTGTGCCACACTTCTGACTTCGTGCTTGATTGAGGTTTACTTTGCCGAGAGGCTAATGCATAAACCATGCACAGACATCAACGAGCATCCTACATGAAGTGGCATGGTACTGGTCCTTAGTCCTGATTCCTGTTAGTGTCTCGGCCCCAGCTAGGCCACATGTTTCTAGCTCATTATAAGGCAACGCCTTTGACAACTGGCTACCGCATCGTTGTCTACGGAGCTGACAACGCCTTAGAGCAATGCCCATTTTGCTTTACTTGTCCTTTTTGCTTGTTTTTCTGCTTCCTACTGGCTGCTTCCGCAAGTTCTCGGCTTCTCAGTTTCTCTGTTTTGGTATTGCAAATGACGAAGCCGCCATATTCCGTCCATATTTCCATATTCCCAAAACGCTGGCATGCGTAATGAGCTTTAACTTTTTCTTGTTGTGTAATTTTAAAATAATTTCGCTGCGCGCTGAAAATACGTTTCTACAAATAGCACTATGTGTGTACATACATAGCACGAGTGGGATTTCATATAAACGTACATATTTAGCCTGGGGTCGGACGCTGCGGTCCCAATTCCAGCTACTCCCTCAGCGAAGGCAGCGACGCACTGCCTGCAGCCATGGCAGGGACAGGGCAGAAGTAAGGGCAGGGGTAGGAGCAGGGGCAAACGTTTACTTGCTTACCCAAAATATTCCCGTAGCAGTCATTTGCGTTTATTATCACAAGGCGTTGACTACTCTTCCTGCTGCCTGTTCTCGCATCTGCGCTGAAAACTCGGAGCCATAAAGCTTGTACGATTCGTATTGAACATAAAGCCAAGTTATTCGATTTCGTGCATATGAAGCTTTAAAGCAATATGCTTAAACTTTAATTTTAGCCGCGCAAGACTGCGGTCGCGCCTGCTACAAACTGTAACCGCAACCGCCGAAAAGGAAATAAATGTGCGACTTTGCAATGAAACAGGCATTTATGGCGCCATAAAACAAACCAAGCACGAATATTTCTAACTCATCTTGAAACAAGCATATACAATATATACTATATACATACATATGTATATGTATATGTATATGTATCTGTATATGTATATGTATATGTATATGTATATGTATGTATATACGGCTCTGTGTGTGTCATGCATGCACAATAAAGCATTCGAAGTGCCCACATGTGTTTGATTACATAGAAACAATTTGTGTGTATTTTTTTCCTGATGCGGCTCAGGCGCAGGCCCAAGACATACGCATGCATAAAGTTTGCCTAGAAATTGTTTAAGTTTGATTAGCTTAGCAGGAGCCGTCGATGTCAGCAGGGTATGACGAATATAAATATAACCCAATTCGAGACACATCAGATCACAGGCCACATACAACAATTATGTACTCATTTACATATGTACGAGTACATAGTTATTTGGACATCAGCAAGCTTGTAAAATATTAAGAGAAAGCAACACGCATTTTAATAAAAGAAAAAAGAACAACAACAACAGAAACGCCTTAAAGCCCATAACACGAAGAGGCTGCGCGACATTTGCACATCGCACAACGAAAAACCACAAAGTACAAAAGGCAAAATGACTCCCAAGGGAGTTCGCAGTTCTCCCAACCAAATTGCCACAGAACGGAGAGCAGATGGTTGCTGTATGATGAGTATAGAGGTGGTTCTCCAGTTTTTGCGAAGCGATGCGGAGTAGGAACGAAATGTCGCATATTAAAGTCGCCTCGCCTTGTCGAGACATCAACGTCAACGTCGTCCCGAGTCCTGAAGGGATATCAGGACTGAGCAAAACTGAACGGAGCAGAACAAAATAGAAGAGCAGAGCGAAGTCGGAGAGAGGAGTGGGAGGTTAAATTATTTTAAAGTGCTTTGCGGTTATTTGGATGCGTTCGTTACTGCTCTTTTTGCCTTGACACTTGAGAAGATTTCAAATACACGACATACAAAAATTTCATGTATTTACATATTAAAGTAGAATAATTTTTACTGCCACTGCTGCTACTGTTGCTGCTGTTGCGAGTCCCATTTGCATGTTTGCAAGCCGTCGCGCTGTTTTTCTTTCACGACGGCACATTTTACGGGTAAACAGTGTTAATGAAGTCGCATTAATTTGAGTGCATTACACAGACTACAATAGCAGACCCGCCACACAGCTGTAATACGAGTGTTAAGGACAACAGCAATAGCGACAGCGGCAGCTAACAAGTAAAAGTGGTTTACTCGACCATGTCCGAATTGGAATTACTCTGAATCGCACACTGAGCTATGTTCTATATGCATCTTTGTTTATAGACAATTTATATATCCTATACATATAACTTACGTAAGAAAGAGTTTGTCTGAACTGAACCAAACTGAACTACATCGATTTCGGGGAGGACTGCCATTTGGCTTATTCTTTATTATTCAGGTTTGAACAATTTATTGGGGGATTGGGATTTATTGTTTTTAATCGATTTTATAGCAAAGTTTTGGATGTCAGTTATGCGGACTTAACTAGTAATACATGCAGTCAGCCAAATGGACAGGGATAAATTGATTCCCCTCTGTTGATCCTCATCAAGAATGATTATACGATTATAGTTTATGAGTTCGGCCGCCCGGTACACACTCTTGTATGAAAACAACATACCCCTCTGATCCATTATCAATGGGCTTAGAGTATAGGAAGGCGGGCAGATTCACATGTATATGTACATATGGTCGCCACAGCCAAGAGACAATGGCAATACAAACATTTAGTAACAGGGAAAATGGCTAAATGGCGCAATAAGGAAGGGTAAGAGCTGGAACTGGAGCTAAAGCTGCAGTTACCCCAGCCAAAGAGTTTGAAAGCGAAGTCGTCGTTGTCGTCGTTGTCGTCGGCGGCGTCCTCGTTGTTGGCCTCCTGGAGCGTCGTAAAACGGTGTTGGCAACATGAAAATCTTGTCATATTTTTCTTGTTTACTGTCAACATCTTTGTACTTCAAGTCCCATTATGTTAATTATGATGAAGTAAACAGGACACAGTTGTTATTTATTATAATTACCAGCAGTCAAGCGACGAGTTGAAGACAATGCCAGAAGACACAAGGCGCCAGCGCTAAATGAATTTGTTGCGTGCCCCGAGAAGAAAGAAAAATGACAGCGAACGGGGTAGAAGAGGGCGCTAATAATTGGCCTGGTCCGCTATGCAAGTTATTAAAAGTTTAGGTAGGCGCCCTTTTAAGGCCGCAAAGCCTTTCGCCACTTAACTAATTCAATTAAATTAAAATCTCTAAATACTCCAAGTCCGCCCAAAAATTAAAGCAATTCAGAAATGCATTCAGCAAATTGGAGACGTCATAACATTTGCCTATTTACATACGTAAGCGTCCGCCCACTTTTGAGAGCATTCAAGGCAAGTGTCTTACGCTTACGCATTAACGGTTCGCATGGCGTATGACGAGTTTTATTGAAACTTTGTCTTTTGTTTAGCAGAGAAGGCAAATTTAATGGAAATTCCTAGCATACTTTGCTGCATTGTTAGACAGAGGGACTACATAGGGGCGAGCCATGTGAGCGAGGGTGTTTCCACGTATTCAACACAAACAAAAACAATCAATAGAAATTGGTATGCAAACAGCCTTTGTATGCGGGTCTGGGCCTATTTGCTTAAGAAAGTAAAAGCAAAGAAACACAAATGCCGCACACACTCATCCACAAAAGGGGTTTCCGTCCTCTTTTCTAAGTCAAGGTAGCCGCCACATAGTACTCAGGGGATGTGTTCAATTTCGCAAGTGGACGCCGGTCCGCCGGTCCGCCGGTCTACCGGTGCGCCCACTTTTCTTTGTCTGCTCCGCCCAAATGCATTTTTAATAATGCATCAAACGTTGCGCTGTCCAAAAACAATGACATTAATTAGCCGCTCTTTGTGAGAGCAGAACAAAACCAGCAAAATGCAGCTGAGCTTTGTGTTTGTGCTTCTCCCATTGGAGAGTGCTGCTTGCTCGCTGTTCGCTGCTCGCTGCTCGCTGCTCCAAGCTTCTTTCTTATTGTGCTGCAGTGTGCGCCCTGTCCATTTCTTTTATGTGCACCGACAGCGGAAAAATTCATTACATATTTGTACAGCGTGCAAATTGTGGAATGCAAACAGAACAAAAGGGCATGAAAAATATTTGAATGGTGTAGAAAAATTAAAACAAAGCAACTGGGGAATGAGTGTGAATGGAGGAAATTAAGCGGTCCATTAGAGGGCGCAAACAATCCCACTGCGCGTTGTATATTGTGTTACACTGTGTGTATACATAATATACATACAACTCTCTATGTATAGGTAGGTAGTTTATCTATAGACACATCTTTTAAAATGTATTTCGTATTGTTGCTCGATGTTATTGCATTCTTCCGCTCAATGTGCTAGCTGGCATCCCACAGACTGCCCAAACACCATTTCGTACCCAACTCTCGCTCGCCACTCACTCTGAATGGCGAGTGATGTCCTGCAGGCAAGCTTTCAACACACCAAACTCTTCAAAAATTCACAAATGCAGCTAGAGAATGCTTAAAATAGAAAAAACTAACGAACATATATATATATATATATATATATATATATATATATATATATATTTAAATACAGATATGTGTATAAATATTACTATAAAGATATTCATATATACATATATTTAGAGCATATATCATGGCTGCCAGTTTTACTATTTCTGTGCGTTGTTTGCTTGGCGCTGGTCAAATGTGTAAATATTGTATATAAATAGAAGCAAGGCGCACCACCATAAATTGCAACAGTGTAATATTGAGAATGTAAACAGGAAATGTTTTGTTTCTATTCCCACTCACAGACATTCACAAAAAGTTTAGTGCTGATATCCCAGCAGCACTCATTACATGACTTTAGTGCCCTCTTTAAAAAGCGTGCAGCAAAAATGTCATTACCCACACAAAGCTCATCTTGTATGGTAAAAATATGAATAGAAAGTGCACAAGTAGTTGTGTGTGTATATATATATGTGTCTGTGTGTGTGTGTGTGTGTGCGAACGCTGAAATGTATGCTACACCTTTTGCACAGTTGCTTGTCCCCTAACTTGTGCAAATGCGAAGCTGCGACTCAACTTGTGCAGCGCCTAAATGCAACTCCATAAAACCGAGCACAACTATGTTGCACCGCACTCGCCTTTAAATACCCTGTATGTGGAATGGTAGTTCGTAATAATTTGCATATGAGCTGAGAGCATACAAATTATATAATTTTATGCCACATGTTTGACTATGCATCTTCCGACTTGAAGGCTATCTGCTCGTCGATCACATTCCTTAACTATTCTGCGCGCTCTGCAGCTGTGCAGTTGAGTATGGAACGCGTGTGACGGAGTGGATAGGCGGCTGTATGGGGTGGTCGAGCGTCATTTGGTGCGCCCTTGGTTTACGCTTAGCCCATTGCCGAGGCAACTACAACCTCAAGTTTCGCAAGTCTACTTCAAAATCCGTAATTGCAGTTTGAGTGATGCACGTACATATATATATTCAGCTTACACGAAAGCTAATACAAATATCACATCGTGTGCTCAGCATCTTCTTTCTTTTTTTTTTGCTTCAATTTTCTCAAAAATTCTCTGAGTGTCTGACGTCTTGGTGTTCCTGAGGCAGAGACGAGATGCGCACACACTCACCCAGGCCACTAGTTGCTCGATGAATGAAAGCAATCAAGCTAATTCATTTTAAACTTTTCACTTGACTTTCAGACTTGCTCAACTTTACAATATTCATTTTTTTACTTCATGCCCAAGCATCCCAAGCCCAACATCGTGACAGTTTATGGGGCAGCAGCGCGAATGCGCTACATAAGAATTCTGTTAAAAAGAAAGAAAAACAAGCGTAGGGCTATGCGAAACTTCTTTCTTTTACATTCTGTATCAGACTTTGCAAAATGAATGACACATCAGATACACACACATATATATGTATATGTATATCTAAGCACACCTTAGCACACCTTTGCTGCGGACGCATATAACACACATAGCTAAAGCAGCCGTGGGATACAAGCAGTTCAAGTTTTTGGCTTTCGCTCGGCGAAAATATATATAAAATAAATTTATAACAAAAACGTGATATGCTTATTGATGGATACCTGATGACGACTGAGGTCAGGGGATCATGACTTATACAAATAATGAAATTTTTTCATCTCTCCATTATGACAGGAGACGATGCGCACACCAATGCTGTTTTGTAACCTAACGCACGCCCGCACGCACGCCATAACTGACACACACGGACGGACATTCGCGTTATCTGGATATATAGATATAGGGCTCGGCTCTCTTGTGCCAAGCAAATCTAAAGGAAACGCACTAATCAACACAATAGCTGACTAAGTTTGCTTTTTAAGTGAATTTCTAAAGTTTGTAAAATGATTTGGATATCATTATTATTATGTATACAAATCTAAGTATTTACCCTTTCACACAATTGGAGAATCTACATTTCATATATGGG
Organism: Drosophila leonis; assembly: GCA_035045365.1. Classification (NCBI taxonomy): domain Eukaryota; kingdom Metazoa; phylum Arthropoda; class Insecta; order Diptera; family Drosophilidae; genus Drosophila; species Drosophila leonis. The sequence continues at coordinate 7,690,486 of JAWNPC010000830.1, forward strand.
TATATTGATTATACAAGTGGCGTAAAGATATGATATGCAGCCCAGCAATGACCACAGGGTGAAAATGCTGTTCCCCTCATTATTTTATCGACGCAGTCACGGTCTGTTGCACCTGTTTGTGCCTATTTATATTTAGTTGCGCAGCTTAGTTTATGGTCTCCAGAGTTCGAGCTTTGATTGGCTACGCACTCTGTTGCACAACTCCGTGATTATTGGCATATTTATTAAAGGTGTTTGGGTTCTCGCTTTAAGAGCAAGCGCCGGATTTGTTGGGCTAGATAAAGTGCAGAACTTCATTAAAAGATTGATCTTGGAAGTGCACAAGCTGGCTGCTCATGCAAGAAAATATATGTCAGTCGGGCAGACGGTGGCTTTGCGGTCTTTGTTTTCACTGAATTACGACAATTGAAAGCCAAAATTTGTGAAAGTAGGTCAAAATGTTTGGGTAATCTATACTGTGTAGTTTACTCTTGCCAGCGTCAAATTTACACATTGAAAAAATTGAGAGAGAGAAAACAGAGAGGTTCTAGCCTCGACCCGTAGAATATGTATCAAGCCTGCTTTCGTCCTTTTCCTTTCACATTTAATAAAATTTTGCTTTCGATGCTCGAAACGTTGCTGTGCTGTGCTGTGCTGTCCTGGGCTCTGACTTCTTTTTGTTTATTTTGTGCATTTAGGATTGACTTATGTGTGCATTTGTCGGTGTATGCGTGGCTTCCGCAATCGAATGGTAAAATGGTAAAGGACATAGTAATCCATTCAAGTGCCTTTGCCAAGCTGGGTAATAAGTAAAGTTTGTGTGTGTGGTGGAGAGACAGAGAGAACGGCAAGATACGCGATCTAAGCCCAGCGTTGTGTCGTCGAACGTCTTTTACCTGTCGGCACCACAAGTAGATAGCGAAAATAGATATGCTATACGTTTGCTTACACAATTGAAACCAACAAGCTGTAAAAAATATCGCAAGCCACAAACGGAAACGGAAAACGGAAATAAAAAATATTGTTTCAACTGATTTGGTACTAAAATTGCATGATTGCAGCCAAACGAGTCGGAAAAACAAGAAACAACCGAGCGACCTCATCTGCAAACCCTCATTATTGGCTGCTATTAAATTTAATCTTTGTGCATGCTTGGCCAAATTAGTTTCACAGCTAAATTTGTAGACGAAAGACGATACAAATGTTCATAAACTAAACTATTGCTGGAAAATGCAATCCAATTCGGACTGCCTGCCTAGGCGATGGAGTGTCCTTCGAACCTGAACATAAATAGTTCACATTAAAATGACCACGGCAAAGCCATTGGCATTAAAAGTCATTCTATGCATCGTTCCTGGTTGCAAATCCAGATGCGGTCAACGACTCCATGTGGCCACGTGGCCACGTTGCCGTCTTATAAACTCGTCATAACCAGCGTACCCGGACCCCAAGTGCGCTCCCAACTGGACAACTCTGGATAGCTCTGGGACCGAACCGAGCATAATAATGTTTGCATAGCTTTTGGGTTTTATTACCCGGCTGTGTAAATGCCAGCACGGCATGTTTGCAGCATTGCCAGCGCTCTGGCTTGACTGTCTCGCTTTCATCGTCATCGTCATCGTCATAGTCGCAGTGGTCTGACTCTCCGACTCACAATGTCCTTCCAAATACCTTTTGTTCTAGAGCGCCTCGTAGTCGCCCTCCCCCTAGCTGTCTTTGTGAGGGGCGCCGGGCACATTGGCTGTGTGCAGTCATTTACATGTTTCAGTCTCTTCTATTTTATCTTGTTGCTGCTGGCGGGGCATCGGCTTCTTCTTCTATCAACTTCTTCCGAGTCTCCTGCTCACCGCGTCCCCTCACCTCCACCACCCCGACCTCTGCTCAGCTGGCCAGCTACTTTATGTTTAGCTCTTGTGCATTTTTGAGTTAATATACTTAGCAGCACATTTTGTTGTCGCCGTTGACAACGACATCCACAGCGAAAGTTCTTTAGGCGCTTATCTACTTGTCAAAATTTTGGTCGCTTGACTATTGCTCGTTGTTGTTGCTTTAAAAGCAGCTAAAACTTATAACTCTTGTGATTGTTCTTGTTCTTTGGTTGCTTCTTTAAGGTATTTCTTGTGTGCTCTGGTCTGTTTTAGTTATTTCTTTTGTTAAGGTTTTTTGCGTCTTCTTCTGGCTCTGCTTCTGCTATTGCGGCTTTGAAGTTTGCTGACTTGTCTTTAATGACATTGGAAATTGCGGTCAGGACAATTAATTTCCGGTTGACGAAACTTTGCTTTAGTTTTTTTGACAATCAACCTTCACAGTCGCCTAACTTCAGGTGGGCATTAGCAGTGAGCAGAAAGATAAAGCTCAACTTTCCTCTAATCGAGCTCAGGTAGCGCTTGTGTCCTACACAACAACAAGTCTGCCTGCTGCTTACATGCGAATTTGCGGCATAGTTTACATCTTTAAAGCCTCGCAACATGTGCTACCCAACTTAAGTGCGTGTCTGCGTAAAGTGTCAAAAAAGGAGCCATGCCTATTTAGCATTCTAACGAACTTTATCACCGACACCCACAGCGGGCCTCGTACACACATATGGATACGTGCATGGGCCTAAGTGCTTGGGCAATGGCAATGCCTCTTTGCAACGTAACGGATGAGCGAGCGAGGCGCTCATTAAAATTTCAGACCACGTAGCCAATCTGCACTTAAAAGACCTTTCGAGATTTGAATTTTTCACATTTTTGCAGCCAGTCAGTCAGCCTACGATTATATTTTCCGATTCAGAAAACCCCAACCAATGCCGCACTGGGACCACACCAACCGCACAAAAACTGTGCCATCCATTCCATTCCATGCGAGCTGCACAGCAGGACCATAAACTAGACTCGTAAGTGCTATGACATGTTATGCACGCACTTCCGCGTTGATGTGTCAGGCTTTGGGCCTATTGTTGGGCGCAAACAAACAAGCATTGTTAACACTAAGGAAGCTATTGCCAGTTGCTCAACACACAATGGACAAAAAAAAAGCTACTAAGAACATTGCAGTCAAGCGCAACCAACTGCACAATACGCGTCAACCAAATGCATTCTAGTATCGATCAATAATCGAGCTATATAACTTATAGATCAACTTAGCTTTAGAGGAGGTCAATTGTGATCCATCGCAAAAATGTCCAAGTCTCAAGTTGTATATTCCACAGATAGACGCTCGACCCGTAAAACTGATATACTCTTTTCACTGTATGAGCGAGCATACAAAAAAGAAGTTTTAACTGTAAAAACAGCCAGCCGTTGCTTAAATTTTGGTGCTATTGCTGTTTTCAAGCTATCTAATGTCCGGCTGTTGTCCTGCCTGCCAACCACTAGCAGCATGGACCTCCCCTCGTTACTGCGGCGGATGCGAGCCATAGAGATGGAGTAGGTAATGGTAGATACGGGTTGTGGACTCACTAGCTGGGCATCTTGACATGTCATCAAAAACACATTAAATGTGTTTTTACGAGCGCGTTCGTTGAAACTGCTGTCCACCTTTTAGGTAGATGCGACGCAAAGCCAAAAGCAAAGACGGCGGCAAAGGCTGTCACAAATCCACATGGAGACTTGGATCAGACCTTATCCGGAAATTTGCTGTTGCGTGGTGTTTGGAAAACTTTTGTCTGCTGGTGTTAGCAACAAAGTGACATTGCTCTAAATTAGTTTTATAATTTCTTTCTTTTTTAATGCTTTCCACAATAACTAAAGCGCAAAGTTGGCGGAAATTTGACAGAGTTTTTCTGCAACAATTTATACACATACGAGACCACAAAAGATGAAATGCCTCGCAGGCTGGCACATATTTCATCATCGAGCTGAAATGAACACGCTTTCGCTTTAGACTTAGACGGCGCACGTAAAACGGACACGTTCAATCCACACACAGCCTTTGGCAGCGACATTTTAATTTGAAAAATTGGCTTTAAGGCACAACCAGACTTGGCCTGGCTTGTTTTGATGTACACGGAATACTCACTAAATCCCAGCCCGTCAATCAGGCATAATGGGCAAACGGTAAGCCCATACAGATGCACACAAATCAATACAGTGGATGTAAGACTGGACGACTGGAAGATATCCTTTAGCAAAAGATAAATTATACCTATAGATACTGAAATATATATATGTATATTATATTTATATTACTTTCTGAAATGCACGGAAATTATGAATCTTTTATTTTCGTTGAAAACTTTTCAGAATATTATTTTATATATTAATTCTTAAATAAGTTTTGTTTGGCACCGCTGCCTCTCGGGAAAGCCAAGTTATTTGTTTAGGCTCATGCTCAGGCTCTGTGTTCGGCAAACTCTCGTTTTGACCTGCATAGAAACTTTTAATAGCCGCTTCGTCAGTAAGTTCCTACGTTTTCGGCACTCCAGCTAGCTGTTAAAGTGAGGCAAATTTGGCGCACTACATACCACACGCTCACCAAAACTTTCAACCAATATTTATTGTGTAAAAATTCACGCCTAGTCCTAGCGCCCGCCTCATCCTTGGCGTTTTAATAAAAAACAAAAAAGCAAAAAAAAAAAGAAAAAAAAGCGCAGCTAGAAACTTTGTCCTTTACGCTCAACATAACCGCACTCATTAAATTTGCTAATTGAAACTATTAGAGGATGAGCGACTGAAAGACGCAGCCGGCCTTGCTTTATCTAGCCGCCGAGCTGGCGTAAATGTTTGTTAAATTAAACATAAAATTAGACACAAATGCGATTACGAAAAGTTCAACTTTCCACTCTAAGCGATGCATGCTCGTTTAGCTTCATTTTCCAATCATAAATAAATAATGAAATTATGCGTGTGCTGCTGCATCAAGTGCTTCAAGATTCCACAAAGTGTCCAATAATAAATTTACTTAATGCAATTACTGAATCTCGACTCAAAATTAAGTTCATAGAACTTGAATATTCTGTTGAGGGTCACATTAATACACTATTTAGCCATGAGGACTGTGTTTGCTCATGGAGAACTGTAATCGATTCCTGAAAAATCTGCCCAGACACACTCGACGATCAGCCGAAGCATGCAATTGTCATGGGAGACTGCCAAAAGTTGACATTTTTGCGTTGAGCCAAACTTTGCGCAAATGTTTGCATTTCTGCTGTGGACATTAATCAGGAATGCATGGAATTTGCTGAAGTTTGCCGCCGAATCACATTGTTCGACTAAAACTTCTAATCGAGCGTTTCTGTGTGTGTCTTGGACATTGAAGCATAAGCCAGACACATGGGAATGACTTGTAATTTCCAATGCTTGGCATCTGGCTTATTGATACACCAGCTGCAAAGCAGATGAAAGAGTGAGACTCGACTTGCTGCTTCCTGCTTGCATCTTGCAGCATTACAAAGGTGGCCATAGCCCATGACCAGTGCTGTTTACACATTGCCCTACGAGCTCGGTTCGTAACCTTCGGTTATAATTGTATGAATAATACATGAGCTTCAACATGGCATTTGCCATTTGCCGATTTAAAGTTCAAAAATTGCTACTTCAGATCTTTTATTTTCTGGCTAAAATGTCATGAAAGATAGAACATCCATACACACTCAAGAAGATTTCTTTTTAAAGTATCCTTCATTATTTCGATCAAGCTTCGCAATAGTTGATTTCGGAATCGAAATAAAATTTTGAACAAATTTGTATGCAAGCTCTCAACATGTAATAGTCAAAGTCCGTGGGATGGGGAATATGGATATTTATTTTTTGGCAAGAGGTAAGTACAAAAATCACGAAATAAACGATAAGACGTGCACACCATTAAGAATAGACTCGTTTATATGTAGAAGCGAGTAAAATGTCACGCATACGTCGTGTTGTACGGGTCGAACACAAGTAATTTGCAAATAAATGCTGTCAACTAGTGAAAATCGAATTTTGCATACACGGAAAGAAACACCTATGGAACACACCCACACTCACACACACACACAGAGAGACGTGCAGATCTGTGTATCGCATGTTTATACCCTTCAGTCTGGCTGGCAACACAATTGAACATGCAAGGCATGTTACAGGTTACGAAATGTACTGTCAAAAGTGCCCAGCCGAGCCACCCGGGTAACCCAAAACAAAACATTAAATGAACTTTTCAGTCGCTGAAAGGCCAAGCAGAAACGGGGCCTGCTTCCGTTTCACTTTTGTGTTATTTTATTTAAGGGCCCAAATTTGTTTAGACTGCCAGCGTCGAGAACTGAGTAAACGAGGTAAAATGGAAATTTGGTATGCACTTTTGATAGGTCTTCAACACAATGGAAACGTCGCTGGAGACTTAAAGCTGAAACAATGTACAAACATCCACACACGCCACAATATCTTTAAAATAGGCCTCCGCATTGGGGCCAATGACTAAGCAGTGCAGTTGGTAAATGCATCTGCATATCCTGACCACTCAAGCAGAAGATCAGATGCAGAGCAGTTGTAATCTAAAAATCAAGTGCTAGTCGGGTCATTCGTAATTTGTTGTCCTGCAAGCGAAGCGCTTTTAGTCAAGTGCCATAGGCAGTTCGCCTGGCAGCCAATCTATCTAACTGTGGGCATTTTATTTATGCAAAAGTAGCATTTTTTGCCTGCCAAGCGCCAATTTAAAGTTCCAGCAGCATCCTTCGAAATGGAGTCGCACGGCCGAGACCGAGTGGGGAGACATTTGTAAGACAGGCAAACGAGCAGCCAACCGTTCGACCGACAACTTCGTCGTTACACTTGCCCTCGTCGTCCACAGTCATTGTCGTCGTCGTCGTCGTCGTCGTCGCATAGCTGGTTTACTGCTGGGACAACTGGGACAGCTGGTCAAAATTAACAAGTTCCAGCGCATGTCTGGACTCTGGACTCTGGACTCGGGGAGTGCCTACGAATCTTGTTTCGCATTTTGTATGTGAGTATTCGTTGGGGGCTGTCTTCTTCTCTATGGGTCTATGTCAGAACATAAGCAATTTGTTGCAAACTTTCCTACAGCTGGCTTTGTTGTGTTTTAGTCCAGTGCAAAGTGTGTGAGCGATGACCGGGTAGCAGGCAGAGGGAATGCGACGAGCCTGCCCGCAGAACTTTCGATCCTGGTGCGTGTGTCAAGCAACAATGGCCTAGCTGCCTTTCGGGCCAACATCTGGGCCTGTGTCTGGGGCGTGGGCAAAGGCCTCGCTTCGTCTAACTTTCACTCGTCTCCCTCTTCTCGCCTTGCGGGGCGGTACGGTATATCCCCACTCAACGCTTTGTTTCGGTTCGCTTTCTCTCGTCTCCCCTTGCCTCTTGCCCTGTTCCGTATGTTCGTGCCGGTGCCCGGTTGGTAGAAAAGTTTTTAAAAGATCTTACGTTTTTGTTGTTTTGTAAAATTGATGAAGTAATTTGTTTGGTGATTGCACAAACTTTGCGTGTCAATATTTTTCAAAAACACCCAAGTTTGCCCAAGTTTTGTGTGTACGAGTGTACGAGTGTGCGTGTGTGTGTGTGTGTGTGTGTGCCAGACATACATAGAAACTCGTATAGATGGCCACAGGATTTGCCTCGACAGCACAAAAACTCTTCTAAATGCCCAGAAGCAACTGCCAGCAGTAGCTTCCGCTGCAGCCACGGCACCAGCGTCCGCCCAATAAGTCGTTTGCATTGTTAATGATTCAAATTTGTGGTAAGTGCCCTGAAATCGACTACAAAATATGCATCTGGTCAAGCAGAGCGGCTCGGGGTGTGGCTTGCTAACCTATTTTGACAAACAATTTGCTTTAGACTCTCTCATCTTAGTTCTAATCTATTCTAACCAACTCAAAAGCTGCGTACAACAATGCTTCATAATTGGCTTCGTTATCAAAGTTAATTAAGTTTAGAAAGAGAAAGAATTGATTCACAAGCCATTTATGCAAATTATTGCCATATTAGTAAAAGAAGTTAATATTTTGATGCTTTGAATGGGAAAAGTAACAATGCTCTGACTTCATTGCATTTTATTCGACACCAAAATTTGTGAATCTAAAATAGGATACAATTTGGGCAAAAACTGTAATGTAAGTACCGGGCTTACATTACAGTTTTTGCCCAAATGTGTAATTTTATGAAGTATTTATCAAGGATATCAATATGTCTGCCAACTGTTTGTCTGACGGTCTAGTTTTAATGCTTCCGCTCAGCTTGAACTTATTGTAAAATGTGCTTATTTACTCGCTAGTTTAAGCCATCCACAAACAAATATACAAACACATGAACACACACACATCCTACTCAACATCCTCCATAGCCACATCCAGTCAATACGGCAAAGTACGATTGAAATTGAATAAAATGGCTTTTCAAATTATTTGCGATACAACAAAGCGCCATGTGGCAGAAAAGCTTATCTGCGGAAAATGTTAACTGTATGACAAAACATAACTTGTAGATATGCAAAAACCTAAAGGAGACACGCACACACACTCACGTACAAATGTATGTCATTTGTAGGCACATCTACGAGGCTAGTCTGAAAAGTTTTCAAGCTAATCAAAATTCATTTGATCTATTTCATTCATATACGAGGGAAGTCTAATTCAGAAACAACTTGTTTTAATCAATATACATATATTAACTTAACTATTATGATTTTATTATTTTTCTGCTTTTTGTGATATTCGAGTTAAAATATGTTTGGATTATTATTCATAAATATTTTGTTTTAAATACAATTTTTTTTGTAATATAAAAAGATTACAAGCTTTGTCATTTAAAAATTGAAATATATTTAATTTAAATAATTTATTTGTTTTAATATATTTACAAATTGAGAATATATTAATTTACAAATATTTAAAAACAAAATTATTTATTTAAATATATATATTTGAAAATTAAAATATATATATTTTTTGTACAAAATATTTATAAATTTAAAAGTTTTCTAACTTTCTTCGTCTTAAGGAATACATTTTTCAAAGGACCCTCGTACATATAGGAGATATGTACAAGTATGTATGTAAAGGCACAGCAGTCAAGTCGCATATGTATTCATATACATATATACATATATACAATATACTATATATATAGATATATATATATATATATATATATATATATATATATATATATATATGTGTGTGCGTGTGTATCGCACGCATACATGCGTACTTCAGTACGAAATATATAAAAAACAAACAACAAATTTTCGCTGAAAATAGAATACAAACAGCACAATACGACTGAAGCACGCCAATGCGCGGCTTTTATAGAGCGGGCTGTGGTGTGGGTGTGGGTGTGGCTGTGAGTGTGGGTGTGGGTGGTGATGTGAATGTGAATAGGTGGAGGGGCGGAGGGGTGGGGCATGAATGTACATTCATGTAAAGGGAGCCTCGGTATCGATTTATGCATATTAAATTACACGAGCTGCCTCACAACAATACGCAGTTGTATCCAATAGGAAGCATTGCGCTGCCTGCTGCCTGCTGCGTGCTGCTCCTTTGAAAATATTTATACACATTTCTTATACGCGCCGCCTAAATTCCCGACATCTAAATTGGCGGCTACGCTGATTGCCGCCAGAAAGTAAGCCGCCCAACCACCCCGTTATTATCCATATGATCCCACACTAGCGACCAATTTATAAACGTTTGGTTCTTCGTCTTATCTTTGGCAGGTTCTTCTTTTCGCTTTTTTTTTTATTATGGCAACTGAGCTAACGCCCCCATTTGTGTGTCCATTTAGTCTGTGAGTGTGTGTGTGTATATGTGTGGGTGTGGGTATGTATGAGTTGTGTGTGTGTGTTTCCGTATATCCGATAAACTTCAACATTAGCAGCTGGTGCCCCACGTGGGGCTGGATTGACTTTTGGTACTCAAGGCTGGCCCCAACTTTATCGAACCGCCTCCTCTAGAACCCAACCACCGTAACAATTGGTTTTCAATGCAAAAACTTACTAGCTGCACCATACTCTGTACTCTTCAGATTACTTTCAACTCTGTATTCTGTAGAGTGTACTCTACTTTCGATAATGTGTACTTTCCATAGTCTACGTTGCACTATGTACACTATGAACTTTGTCCTTTATAATCTATACTGCATATTCTGTAATCTCCAGTTTGCACTTCGTGCTCTGGGTTTATCTGCACTCTGCCCATCCGCAAATGAGCAATGGAACCTCCTTCCTTTCCAGCAATCAGGATATTACGAAGAAATGACTGACATAACTAACGCACTTTTGACTCTTTTTTTCTTTTTCGGTACAGCGAACAGTCGGATATGAATATGGAATAAGCAAGCGAAGGTAACTGTATATATATATATACGTACACACACATATATATATGTATATGTACATATGGCCAAGTTCTTCGAACGGACATTGCGGGCAAGGGCGGCTGTCACGCTCTGCAATATTAATGCGCTTGAGTTTGAGCCGTCCGCCCACAAAGTTAACGCCAAGAAAAGTATCCAGAATGCCAGTCGCTCCAGTCGTCCAGTCGTCCAGTCAGCAAAAACTGGAACTTTGTGGTACTCGCGTCCTGCGTCCTGGGAGTCATAATATTTGGGTCACTTGGCAGCCGAGCATTGTTAATTATTCTGGTCACATCTGTTATGTAAACTACGTACAAAGCATAAAAAAAACGCGCAAAGACAAACCCCAAAGACAAAGTGAGTTCGCCTACTCGTGCGCTGCAGGAATTAAAAAGTTCCGAAATCGCGTTAAATGGACACCCGAAATTTGGATGCTTGCAAATGCCTTTTCCAGCTCTCAACGTGTGCTTCGCTTTTTATTTTTAAAGGGTTCTCCGCAGCAGCAAAAAAATATCGTACTCAGAGCAAAAACAAATATGTACCATGTACATTTTTAAAATATTTCAGTGCAATTTTTTTTTGTGTCGAGCTCGAAGGAAAACACCTATTAATGTATTTTACATGAGATGCGAGCGCACCCAAAATACGAATCCACTGGGCAGCCACAGTGGGCTAAAAACACAAATACTCTGACAAAACTTGATATTTTAGTACTCCAATAAGTTTACGCGCACTCCACAAATATTTGTGACCATTTTTGGATTACTTCTTAGATCAAGATCAATTCTCTGAAATCAATGCATTCCTCGAAGGTAACAATCAAGAGCGAATAAAGAATCTTCGATCGATTTGTCGAAGATTTCGATTCGATGATTCACTTTTACTTTCTAATTACAATTTATGGTTAGTTCAGAAATCGTATCCAATCTTTCGACAAATCACTCTGGTCGGTCATCCAACGCCCTCGTAGATATTATCAGTCATGGAATACCCACTTGACTTATACATTTCGACAATTCCACACAGTTCCACAGTTGTAAATTCTCTTATAAGTCTACCTAGTCTTGTCAGCATTCTAATATAAATGAATCTTCTGCGGCTTACCTTAGCTTAATCAATCTTCATCCCAAGCAAATCACCACCTTTTCCACAGTATGCGTTATTCTATCTTGTAATCCAACGTATCTTACAGCCTCCGAAAAAGGTATTAACTATCATTCACTTAGCGTAAAATCCTTTTCAATAGCCATTCCTAACCTTCCTCCAACTATGTCATCTAAAAAAATTTACACAGCCAATTCGTCAATGCTTCAATGAATCCCAGGATGAGTTGCTGAAGATTCGGTTGCTGATGACCACAACGAAAAACACACACAGAGATATGTACGGTGCGCCTTACAGCAAGTAAATACATTTCGCACTTTATCATAACTGATTTTGAATTACAAATTTATATTTACTAAATAGTTGTTAATTTTGTTTTGTTTCCGAGGAAAGCGCACAGCAGCTTCGTCCAACGAAATGCAAACAGAGGAGGAGAGAAGCGTCTACTTCAACTTCTTCTTGGGGCGCAAGTTGTTGGTGTGGCCGCACTTCTTCTTGCGGCAGTTGGTAGCACGTGGGTGCAGACGAGCGTAGCACTTGCGGCAGATCATTTTGTCGCAATTGTACTTCTGGGCGAGAATGCGAAGCGAGGGCTCGATGATACCACCACGCAGACGGAGCACCAAGTGCAAAGTGGACTCCTTCTGAATGTTATAGTCGGACAGAGTGCGTCCATCCTCCAGCTGCTTGCCGGCAAAGATCAGACGCTGCTGATCTGGAGGGATTCCCTCTTTGTCCTGGATCTTGGCCTTGACATTCTCGATGGTGTCAGAGGGCTCGACCTCCAAGGTGATGGTCTTGCCGGTGAGAGTTTTCACGAAGATTTGCATTTTGAAAGTGTTGCTGCAAGCGCAAGAAATGTTTACATCAGAATTATTTTAATTACTTTTACTTTAACTCGAAAGCGTCACATTTATATGTATTTTGCCGATTTGTGGTGCGACGTAGTCTCACGCATTGAGACTTGAGGTTAGGTACGACATGGTAACAAGTGGCGAGTGGTTTGGCACTCATTTTTGGCCATCCGCCGATGCGTACGTGGAATATCGTTGCACATTTATTTGTTTTCGACTATGAGCACACAGGCAATGCAACGCTTTCACTTTTTAATATTTCTTTTCACTTATTTTCAGCAACTTACCAAGAGAAACGTGCAACCAAATGCTTATTCACAAACGAAAAGAGTGTATACACAACAAGCGTGTATTTTACTCAAATAAGGCAATGGCACAACACTGGCTCATTGCTGTATCAATCAGCTTTTGAGTGGAAATCACAAAGGTATCGATATCTCGTTTGAATATAAGATATAAACCTTAAGTTTTCACTTTTTTAAGCATTCCTTGATTCATTAATATTTAAATATGTATAATTTAAATTTTTAAATTTGACTACATTGATGTTTTCATGCGTAAATCATTATTATTTTATGCTGTTATTAAGTATTGACACTAACCATCCATGTTGTATGGTTAGTGGTATTGACATGACGTGGTACTCGGTCAGCTGTTATTTATCGATTCTATATGAAATTACATTTCTTCGCAACATAACAACATAACAGCTGCAATCCAGACGTTAATTATTTTTTCACTGTTATTAGCAGCTGAGCATTTATTCAGGTTCTCGCCGCTGTTATGTTAAATAACATTTTCAGTTCAACAAAATCTAGGCAACCACGGAAAAGTTGTGTAAAAAAAACGTGTATTTATTCTATTAAGTACACGTACACAACATGTCAGACAACGATGGCCTTTTGCCGGCGGCTGCAGCAGCACCGGTAAGTCAATCAAATGTGATATTTGATATTCTTTCATGATGCGACTTGATTCAACTCCCAAATGCAGGTCGTTGCTGCCGAGGGTCAGGAGCAGCAGCAGCAGCAGCAACAGAACCAGCCAACGCGCATGGAGTCTTTTTTCGCAATGACAAAATCATTGATTCTGCGGGCGCTAATTATTTACTTTGTAAGTTCCTTCTTCCGGCGGCCACAGCCGAATGCCACGCAAGAGCAAGCCGTTGCCAATGCGGGTCCAAAAATAACAGCATGGAACTATTTTGAGAATGGCACAGATTTTGATTTGCACATCTGGCTATCGGAAGAGCCAAACGTAGTGAACTTCCAACAGAAGAACAATCTGCTGTGGCTGCAAGAGGACCTCACCTACGGGGATTGGATCTCGGGACCCACAGGCAACGGCATTTACACCCACAATCTCAAAATCAAAGCCAGCCCACATCTTCTGAACAACGGCAGCGTCTATTTGCACGCCTTTGTCACGCGTGCTGGTGAAAGTCCAGATCCTCAGTCGCCCAAATACTCAAAGCATGGCCACATGGGCCATCAGCAGCACCAACTGAACAAGTTCAAGAAGTTGCGGGTGAATCGCAACTACAATTTGCTGGCCAGCGAAAAGGAGAAGTTGGAGCATGAACTGAAGCATGCGAATCTCAAAGATCAGATCGTCTCGCACTGGCATTCCAACCTGACCGTCAATCTGGTCGTGGATCAGACGAACTGGGCCCAAGGAAGCGTGCCATCGCCCCTCGATGAATATGTGAAATTTGTAGATGGCGGCAAAACGTATCTGCCGATTGTCTTTGTCAACGACTACTGGAACCTGCAGCGCGAATACTTCCCCATCAACGAATCCACGCCAGAGTTAGATCTGCATTTGACTTACCAACCGTTGGGCATGTTCAAGTGGCAGCTTTATGCAGCTAAGCAGATGAAGAGCAAGTGGGCTGGCAACGTGCTAGGCGAGATAATGGCAGCCAGTGCTCCTGAGGAGACCGACGAGGACCAGGACTCGCTTAAGGAAACTCTGCTGGACACTAATATCTACCTGCTCGGAATCACCGTCGCAGTTTCCATACTCCACTCGGTGTTCGAGCTGCTCGCCTTCAAGAACGACATCCAGTTCTGGAACAATCGGCAGTCGCTGGAGGGCCTCTCCGTGCGATCCGTGTTCTTCGGTGTATTCCAGTCCCTCATCATTCTACTCTATGTGCTTGACAACGAGACCAATTTCATGATACGAATATCCTGCTTTGTAGGTCTGGGCATTGAGGTGTGGAAAATACACAAGGTCGTCGACGTCAACTACAACAACCAGCAAAAGGTGCTGGGCATCTTTCCACGGATCAGCTTCAACGACAAGGGCTCCTACTCAGAGAGTTCCACCAAGGAGTACGACAAACTGGCCTTTAAGTACCTGGGCTGGGCCTGCTTCCCCCTGCTAGTGGGCTACTTTATCTATTCCCTGCTGTACAACGAGCACAAGGGCTGGTATTCGTTCGTGCTCAACATGCTGTACAGCTATCTATTGACCTTCGGATTCATCCTGATGACACCACAGCTGTTCATCAATTATAAGCTGAAATCGGTTGCCCATTTGCCCTGGCGCATGATGACGTATAAATTCCTGAACACCTTCATTGACGACATTTTCGCATTCGTCATAAAGATGCCCACCATGTACCGCATCGGCTGCTTCAGGGACGACATCATCTTCTTTGTTTTCCTCTATCAGCGCTGGCAGTACCGCGTGGACTTGAAGCGCGTGAACGAATTCGGCTTCTCCGGCGAAATGGAGGAGCAGGCTGCCAGCAAGCGACTGGAGGGAGAAGTCGATGCCAATCGACCAGCTGGTGCTATAGAGGCAACTCCGAATGCCGAAGCCACCAAAGCAGCGGCGAATGCGACGCCAACCAAAAAGACAGCCGCACAAAAGAAACAGGATTAGATGAGCCAGCGTCTCCAGTCCGAGATCTATGCATTAGAACAATTTTAACGGCAGTTATAATATACACACATTACTCGTCTGTGTGTGCGCTATGTACACACAACTATAAGCAAAAATTCAGTTTCAGTATACATATAGTCAAGCGGTTGGTTGATCAACCGTCGTAGTTACGAACATATTCTAGCAGTAATTTAATATATGTGTATTTTGTTTGTTTCTGGGCCAACCGCAGTGGTTCATAGCATCGGCTACTGAAATAAATTCAGTGTGAGAGAACTTAACCGTCTTATCATTGTTTACCTGGGCTGATTAACTGAAGATGCAACACGTGATAAAACCACACGTAACAATTAGCTAAGCCAATTATGGCCAAGATGAAAAATAGTTATTTTAGTTGGACTAAGAGCAAAATAACAGAAAAACATATGAATAATAAAATAGAACCCCCACTTAATTTTTAAAATTATATTGCAACTAATACAATTCAGTTATTTAAAATGAGTACAAATTTAAAATTACGCGCCTTTCAAATTCTGTTGCACTCTAGTGCTGTTAAATATCGCATAGCACTTGCGCATTTTACAGCACTGCCAACTGGTCGCTAACGAACACTGTTTTCGTTTGTTGAGAAGAAAATAAACCTAAACAGAGAAGTGTACAACAAAACTGAATTGCATTGAATTGAACTGAATTCTCAGCAATAGCTTAAGTTTAATCGAATCATATCACAATTAGTCATCGCAGAACAAGAGATTCAGCAAACTGGAATGAGTCAGATTTTCACTTTACTGCCCCGATTTGAGTAGCCGCAGCTGCAGCAAAGGTGAAAATTCTGTGTGTAAGCAAAGCGAAGTCTTAACCAAAAATGTACTCTGAGTGGGCTTCGCTGTCGGCGCAGATCAATGCCAACAGTTGTGGAGCACAATGCTACAGTGTTCTGAATAAGTTTCCAGCATCTGCTGGCCGGGAAGTGGTGATATCAGTGGTGAAACAACTTGGCACCAATTTGGGCATTACCCAGAATGCGGAGCCCAGCCACCTGGTCAAGGATGAGGAGGTGTGTTTGCTGTTGATTTTACCACTGTTCCTTTCTTCAACGTTAACCTTTATGTCTGCTCACACATAGGTCAGGTGGTGCATGGACGTCATTTGTTTTGGACTCTCGTTGCCACTGCAGGAGCACGAGACAATCAAGGATTGCGTCAATGTCTACTGTGAATGGCTAACTGCCCTGCATCCGCAGCCACGCATTAGTGTGCCCAAGCCCATTTGCGAGGATGCCAATCTTTATGCGAGGCAGATAATCAATCATTTCCACAACTTGTTCGTTCCGCGACAGGGAGAAAGTAAGTACCAAGCACCATTAGGTGATATCACCCGTTTTAGCTGCTTTTTGAATCACATTCACACACGATGACGATTTGTAATTATTGCATTCTAAATTTCAAGTCTTGCCATTTTTATACCAAACGAAGCTTGGTAGGTGCTCTCTCTCTTTGTTTACTATATATAAATCTAACTGTTGCGCTAATACCTACGATTGTTTCTTATAGGCTCTGATACGATTAAGCGTCAGGCCGTGCTCTGTCATCGCGTACTGCGCACTCTGCAGCAAACAGCGCAGATTTCGCAGCACATGGATCGAGAGACCTGGGAAACGCTGCTGCTCTTTCTGCTGGCAATCAATGAGATTTTATTAGCGCCACCCACTGTCAAGGATGACGTGGGCGACCAACTGTGTGAGCGTGTGCTCTCCGTACTCTTCGAGGTCTGGCTTCTGGCTTGTGTTCGCTGCTTTCCATCTCCGTCGCTGTGGAAGACCCTGCAGGAATCGTGCGCCATGTGGCGTCATCGCATTGCCCTTGTAGATCAGTGGAATCGAGTAAATCTGGCACTAACCGCACGGCTATTAGAGTTCAGCTATGGTCCTGATTTCACACAGCTCAAAAATGGTAAGCAGCATCATGAGTAATATTTTAGATTTCAATAAATTTCCTTTCCTTTTCTTCTCGCACTTGTTGCAGCTGATGAGGATAGTCAGCTCATACCTGCGGGCATGTCTAACGATTGTGTGGCACAGACTTGGTATCGATTTTTGCGCATGATTGGCAATCCGACAGCTCTCTGCTCGCCGCACATAATTAGCAAATCGTCGCATTTCGTGCAATGGGCTCTCACTCACGAAAAGGGCGCCGAGACACATCAGCATCCGTGCCTTCAAGTTCTGCCACAAATCTTTCTGAATGCAATCCGCGGAATTTCCAGTCAAGTTGATGCCTTCCTGGGTAAGATAGATAAGCTAATAAGGACATTGTTCAGGTCTCTTATAAGTGTAGGACTAATGCTCTAGTTACAATAGAATAGTTATTATATCGCTTTTATAACCATCTTCGAAACGAAACACAGGCATTTATCAGCCACCGCCTAGCCAACAGGACAACGTCGTTACAAATCTGCTTGAGATACGGCACTCTTTGAATGAGGCTACTTCATCCACACTCCAACAGTTCATACACTCGAGCAGCGTCTCAAACATTAGCATGCAGCAATCGGGGGCAGCTCAGTTGTCCCATCCGCCGCATCATCATCATCACCACTATCCGCATTTGCATTTACATGGCGCTGGGAGTTTCCTACGCGATAACTTTGTAAGCAGCTCGGCCAGTTCTGCTTTAAACGCCATCATGGGCCATCATCATCAGCAGCAACAGCAACACCAGCCGCACCAGCCGCAGCAACAGCAACAGCCTCAAGGGCAATACGTACCCAATTGCAGTGCTTCTCCAACCAACCTTTGCCATATCACTCCCGTAGGCCCAGTCGGCAGCGTTAGCGCTGGCGGCAGCCACTCGGCGGGCGTTGTGGGCTGCATCTCGTTCAGCACGTCTGAGGCGACGCCGCTGATAAGCTCGAATGGCAGCAGCAGCAACAGTGTAACACCTACGCCACCTTTGCAGCGTCGCCTGGCCAAAAGTTTCAGCGTGGCTCCATCCATTACGCAGCAGAAGGGTGCGATTTTTGTTAATAGAGCCCGTGTTGTTTCGTTTCGCTTGTGTTACTTTTACAGCATGTTAGAGACTAACTAAGCTTTGTGATTGATCAACTGACGGACGACGGACATCGTCGACGCTTTATTTTGTATGCCCGCACTTATTTGCATTTTACGTTCATTATCTCACGCGCTGTGGCCTTTGTTAGAACAATCATTGACTTTTTCTAAGCCTGATTTTGTTTTTCATTACGCTCTCACATATGGATGCGCACATATGTATGTGTGTGTGCAGCCCTCTAATTATTCGTTCCCATTTAATAGAACGTAGTTTTATATATTGTACGCCCACAATTATAACTGAGCACAATGTTGCATGTGTGTATGCACTCGCTTCCCGACTAACTCTGTTTAGTAATATTTCACACGCTTTCCCTTCCCACACGCTTTGCAGGCTTAAGCAAAACAGCGCTTATCAGCCTAACACGCAGCTCAGCGAACGCCGCCCCCACGACTCCGACTTCTGGTCCGCCCTCATCAAGCAGCATCAATTGTGAGTGTTGTAATGTAGGAAAGTAAAACACTTGCCGATTCCACTCTCAACATCTGTTTTACCCACGCTCTCTCCCTCTCACCTACCTACAGCGCTGCCATCCATAGGCACCGAGCTGCGTCCGCCGCTCTCTGTGGCTCGTCCGAAATGCAACAGCATTTTACATTTATTCGGCGAGTGGTTGTTCGAGGCAGCGCACATAGGCGGCGACACTTGGCTGCAGAACCGTAAAAGTGAGTATTCGATGATGTTGCGATCAGTTACTATTATATTAAAGACCGTTTAAAACCATATTCATTGGGGTTTTCAGAGCAAGCATGTGAGGCTAGTAAGCGACCATCGTCTATGATCATGGAGAATCGCAAGGGATCGATATCCTTGTCCCAGCCCAATTCGCTGAACGATCCGTCATCATTACCACCCACACTGACCATTGACAAATATGAATCTGGCCGTGCCGAGGCAATTGGCACGCTATGCAAAATCTTCTGTGCAAAGAAAACAGGCGAGGAAATCTTGCCCGTCTATTTGGCTCGCTTTTATATGGCGCTGCAACAGTGCCTCAAGATAACTGAGTCAAAGGAGTGTGATGAAACATTGGCCAGCATTCTGCTCCATTCGGCAGACTTGTTCCGTTTGGATCTGGATGGTATAAATGTGCTGTTGCCTGGATTCATAGCAGCTCTCGAAATAGTGCTGCCGGACAAAGACCTGAAGCTCAAGTCACAGGCCGTTGCTTTCAGCCGAACCGAGTTGCGTCGCTCGGCCATAAATATTTTGCTTTCTATTATGGTGCTTCCCCTCCATTACCACGCTTTGCCCATTCGTAGCTTGTCAACTGACTCGGGCGAAAAGTAAGCACAGCACAGCACAGTTGGCACTCGAACTAACTATATTGTTGTGAGAACCAATATTTACTAATATTCATTGTTCCCAAGGGTGATGACATTTTTGCAACTCAAGCCCCGGCTAATGAATATACTGATGAACGCGCTGCAGGTGGAAACTGATGCACAGAACACGCATATGCTATTGGGCGGACTGCTGCTCTGTGTCCAAGACGCAGTTACCTTTGAGGAGAGTGAGCTGGGAGCCACAGATCATCTGAGCGGTGCCGGTGTTCAGCACCATGAAGAGAATATTCTAAGTTCTGGTAAGAGAACCCCCCAGCGCTTGGTTTGGCTTTTAAATGCATTCGGTTGATTATTTTACTTAATTATTTTAATTTATTTTGCATTTTGATTTTATTTCTGATATCGATGTGGGTGTGTCGTCAGCGTGCTCGGACCGTTCCGCTTCGTTAGCCAGCGGCACGGTCAGCTTTGGCGCTCCAACCGCGACACTGAGCTTGCGTGATACGGCTTCGGCCCACGATTATCCCAGTCTGACCATATCCGATGATTTCTCGGTGGAGTTTACAAGCGAATTAGAGGGCGTTGCATCATATGGTAAAGTTTACGTTTTGTCTATTTTAATTTGTTTTGTTTCTCGCCTCGCATTTTCATAGTATTGACCAAGCTAAGTTTATCATAAATGAACTGACAAATGCTTTACATCATCTTACAGACAACGCACATGCCCTGTTTGTGCGTGCCACGTATTTGGTGTGCCATCGCCTGATATCCTCGTGGAAGACCGATTTGAACGTGTCACTCGCAGCGCTCGAGCTACTGTCAGGTCTAGCGCGACTCCACATACGCGAAACAGGTATTGTATTAAGGACTCGCATGCGCCTTGCTATTTTAATGTCCTCTCTGTGTACATTTTTCTACTTTCCCACTTGTGGTTTCTCTTGTACAAATTTGACCTCGCATTCACACTCCATTCTGAATTTCTTATGTTTATATTTTTATTTTTAAAAAAATCGCAGCCAGGAAATTAACAAATGGTAATTTTATCAAATGCTACTAACCACATACTCATCTTTCTTTTTCTTTTCTTTTTATGTGTTTCTTTGACACCACTAACACCTTTTTGCACCTCTTTAACCCTCACTTACTAATATGCGGTGGTAATTGTTGCTCCTTTTATGTTCGTGCTTTAATTTTCTTTGGGCCACTTTGTAAATAACTAAATCAAACCCACCCGAACTTACACATCCTAGATTCCTTAGTGAAAATAGTCGATCCTAGTCAAAATCTAACGATAATCTCCACAGACGCTCTAGAATGCAAGCGAGCAGTGAAGTGGATATGCGATTATATTTGCTATCAGTGCTCGCGACCTCCCCCAGCGCACAGTAAGGATCTACACAGCACAATAGTTGCGGCGTTCCAGTGCACGGCCGCCTGGCTTATGCAACATCCCTACCTGCTGCAGGATAAAGACTGCCTACAGACTGTGCTCGAGGTGGTCGAGCTCGGCATATCTGGCACTAAAAGTCAGAGTAAAACTGGAGATCTGCCCAAGTTTAAAGATGAGAAGGAATTAAAGCCGGCCTCGATGCGTGTTCGCGATGCAGCCGAAAATTTACTGACAATCATACTGGAGCAGGTCGGCTACTTTCCTAGCGAGTGTGGACCCGAGTCTATATCTTCGCTCTTGGATGAACTGGCTCTGATGAAACACTGCAATTCGCTTCCGACCGGAGATGGTTCAGTGGGCGTTTGCAATGCGGAGCAAGCAATCTCAAAGTTTAAGTATTTCGTAACAGAAAATTCCACAATATTGGCTCTGCTGGAGGAGCCTTTAGGTAATGATCAGGATCCGCAACCAACTGTGACCCGTAAGTAAGAGGCATCTGCATATTTTCATACT
This sequence comes from Drosophila leonis, assembly GCA_035045365.1. Taxonomy (NCBI): domain Eukaryota; kingdom Metazoa; phylum Arthropoda; class Insecta; order Diptera; family Drosophilidae; genus Drosophila; species Drosophila leonis. The sequence continues at coordinate 7,711,873 of JAWNPC010000830.1, forward strand.
TTAACGTCAGGCGTCTTCTCGTAGTTCTAATACGCGGTCCGTTTGGCCGTCATGCATGGACTATGCAGCTGCGCCATCTACCGCGTAGCAAATCGGGTATCAAGTACCACGCCGTTAATCCCGGTAGGCCCATTCCTATGAATGATATCACACAGCGCCCTGAATGCGAGCAAAAGAACTTTCCCGAGGGCGTGGACAAAGTTCAGCCCTGTGTAGCTGATTACTCAATACCAACGATTGACCAGATACGTGAACAGTATGGCGCCAGCATCATCAATGATCTAGAGGCCATGCTTGAGAATCAGAGCATACACGAAAAGTTGGCTTGGGCGGAGTCGGACAATAATGTGGACAGCCTGTCACATGCCCAGGAATGTGTGCCACCCACGGTCTGCCATGAGTTTCATGCAGCTCGTCTGTTTCTCTCCCATTTCGGATTTCTTAGCTTTGAGATCCGCAATCCGAACAATCCCGTCGAGTCACTTGCTCCTCCACAAAGGCCTCTCATTGTGCTGGACACAAAATCATCTGCGTTTGCAACAGATTTGGACAAGTTGGATAAGCTTAGCGCTCGAACGCACGATACTGTTTATTGTTTCTACGTAAAGGTGAGAGTCACATCGCTTGCAACAGGAGCTTACCGTTCATAACATTGTCATGACCGTTTTATTTTTGCTTTTTCCTGTTTTGTCTTGCACGTGCAGGCGGGTCAAACGAGTGCACAGCAGATCATTGCGAACATGGCCGAGGACCAATTGTATGACGCACACTTCGCCAACATGCTGCAAACGCTGGGCTGGCCTGTTCAGGTGGCCGAGCACTCGGGTTGGACGGGCTTTGCACACAACTCTTGGTCACTAAAGGGCACATCGGAGCGCTCCAACGTGTCCAGCGAATCTAATTACAACGGTGCGCAACGCGTACTTTACTGGGCGGATGTTTCCTCTGAGATAGCATTCGTTGTACCCAATGCTTGGAATCTGCGCTACAATAGCGAAATGGATGGCTGCAGTTTGTCTAGTAATTGCAGTGATCAGAGCACAATGAGCAATGTGTGGATACGTGGCGACGAAGCTGGCTCTATGAAGTCGAAGCCACGGAATCTCAGCTTAGAGTTGGATACAGGTAACAGAAACAAGGAGCCTGTGCCACCCACGCGTCGAAAGGGGAATGTGTCAAAGCCTGCACTTCTTGTCCAAGCGCCGGCAACGATATTCCTCGTGTGGTTAGAGAGCTTCGAGGATTACTTAAACTTCCCTGTCGAGGATCTATTGGCCTATGCGCGCACTGGTGAAGAGCTGCACTCGATGCAATTGCCGAGAGCAGCCGACTGTCACGTAATCTTCGTGCACTCTCTTCAATCTGGTTTGCTGAGAGTCAAATTGCTTGGACCACCTGGTCGCATGAGCTTCGCCACGCCATTAGTCGATGGAATGGTGCTCAGTCGACGGGTTGTGGGCAATTTGGTACGTCAAACGGCACTAAATATATCTCGGCGTAGGCGTTTAGATAATGATAAGTAAGTGCTCTAGATTTCTCTCCTCCCCTAAGAGCCATTTAGCACTATTTATATTTATTTTCTTTCCATTTAGCTATCAACCACCTCATGTACGACGTCGTCTAAAGGTGCAGGACATAGTCCAAAAGTATAAGATGGATCTAAGCGAAGCAGAGTTACTGGCGCATTTGTTCCAACGTTCAATCTAGCTTTAAAGTATTTATATATTGTATTATTTCCCCCATCATCTTTTTTTGTATGCAAACAAATTTTAAAAGTCTAAATAAACTAACAAAGTTAGGACCTTAAGAGCAAGAAAAGCACACGCCGTTTACTTGCATTCGAAATAGAAATTGTAAAATCGCACCTAGAGTCGAGCAAGTATCGGCATGGCTGTAACCACAGCGCCCACATACTTAGCAGCCGCGATTAAAGCATTAACAGAAAGCGCGAATTCCGCACTGAAATAGCCCAACAACTACAACTACAGCTCGTACAGGCTGGCTGGCCGAGGCCAGCAGGCTAAAGCTATTTTTATTGGTTTATTTTTTCTGTTTTTTCTGCGCTGGCCACGCTTTTTGGGCACCAATCGCAGCCACAGAAACAGCATCACATTACTTCACTGGCTAGCCTGGACTTTGCGTGTTATTGTAATATTTCTCAAAGATAAGAATGCGACCAGACCGGACTGCATGCTGACCGGCTGCTCGGCTGTTGCCTTTGAGCAGCTCAGTTTATAAACAAATAAAATCGGGCGAAACTCGTGTAATGCGCTCCCTACTAAGTGACAGTTTTACAATCATTGCATAAGCGCGATTCGCACAATATAAAAAAAAAACGAATTAGACAAGAAACTTAGACTATGACAAAAGACTTAGGCGACAAACTTCAACTTTTGTGTATAATATATAATAAGACAATCAATTTGGAATTCCTACTAAGAAACCAAATAATTTAAGATCTCGATGGCCTCATACCCTAAAGTATGCTGATTTAATCTATGTAGTGTATAAGAGAGGGTTCGGCTTCAAACATCTCTATGCTCAAGCTGCGTCCCACTCATACATATTCGGTGACTGGTATCCCGTGTCCATCACATGAATGCATGCAGGTATACGCATACATTAGTTCACGCCAATACAAAAGGGAAGTATACGCAGGTCAAAATTCCAAAAAAAAAAGAAATGAGAAAAAAGAGGCAACAGCGGTAAAGTAAACGACAACTAACCATAAGAAAAATGACCAGCGATAATTTTAATTTGAAACCAGTTTCTATGCCAAACAAAAATTCTGCAGCGCAGCCGAACAGAGCTCAAGACTGCACAGAACCAAGTAAGCAGAAGAAGTGGTAAACTAAACAAAAATTACCAATAACAGAAGAGAGAGGGAGAGATAGAGAGAGAGAGAGAGAAAGAGAGAGCGAGCGAGACTTCTTAAAGAGAGAGAACTAGAGCTTTGTCGAAGCAGCAAAACAATTTCTTGTTTCTTAAGGTGCGAGAGTCGGGAGACACTGAGTCACATCACAGCCACAGTAACAACAACATTCAGCGGCAAGTGGAGTGGGCAGCCAAGTAATTTTTAATCTTATTGTGTATGAGTCGCCGGTGGCTATTGAATCTTGTTGGGCTGGCTGGCTGGCTGGCTAGCTGGCTTGCTGCACACTAATGCGGGCCAGAATCTCACAGATTGCCTGAGTTGCCACCACAGCAGTGTGAGCAAGTCAAAAATTCTGTTGCATGGAGAAAAGGCAAAGGCGCACGCTCACCCATATATGAGCATTTCAGCAGGAAGATGAAGAAAAGCCGAGCAGCGCGCCGAGGCGAGCTGCAGCTAGCAACGTTTCAGTACAAGAAAATGAAAAACGAAACTGCAACAAGTGAAAAATATGTTGCGGGCGACGGCGGCTGTGCTGCTAGCATTGCTCTGTCTATGCTGCTGCTGCGCATGCGGAGCAACAGGTAAAAGATTCAGCTAAGCGACGTGCAGGCGGTACAACAACAATAAAACAAGCTACCACATTTGGTACGTTTATGACGGGAGCGGGAGAGCCGTGTTCGCGCGCTCTTTCTCTCTCTCTCTCTCTCTGTGTCTCTATCTTTGGATTTCTCCTTTTCAGTCTCCAGCTCTCGGGCTAAACCTGCCAAGCGGCTTTTCGAAGCCTGGCTGCCGCTATGTTCATAATTTTTGTGCTGCCTGCGCGCTGCAAGTTCTTCTCGAGCAGCTCTCGACCGTCAGTTAGTTACGTTGCGACCACAGAGCGAGTGACAGTTCGGTTTGGGAACGTGTGCGCGTGAAACGATTGAAACGCTTGACAAAAGTGAAGGTGCGACGGATGCTCAGGTTTCGTTGGCCCATACATAAATACAGTTACCCACACCAAAGCCAATTGTAAATGTGTGCGTGTGCGTGTGCATGTGTGTGTGCACCAACATATTTTAACCGTAGTTATTCTCGTACATAGATTCATATGCAACAAATAATAATATAAATCTGATCTAAAGCAGTTGGTGAATTAAGTGTGGACACCACTGCGTATGGGAAGCTCGCTCTTTGCGCTGTCCAACGATTCGGTGTGTGTGTGTGTGTGTGCGTGTGTGTGTGCCTGTTATCGTTGTATTTTTTATAAGTGAAAAATTCCAACAACGTTGCAGCCCGCACTGCAGCAAGAAATACAAGAGCAGAAATGAGGCAAAACACGTTTTGCTGAAAGAAAAAAAATGCTTCTGCGTCTGTGGCCCCTGACGATGTTGCATTTGTGTTTTTTTGTGTGCGCGTGTCGTATTTACACTATATGTATACCAGATCAACCAACACCAACAGCAAGGCTATCACAAAACTCGAACTAAAAATGTGAACAAAATATGGTAGGTATTTCAAATCTACTAAAGCAACTATATATGCTATGAAGGGTATATAAACAAATATATAAATAAACTTTATACGCTGAACTCCCATTTGCAATGGTAATAGTCGTATACAAGGAGGGAACAGTCGGTTAAAAAATTATACCGCAGGTATATGCGGTAAATACGGCGAGGTAGAAAGCAAACTCAGGGAAAAAAGCTATCGTGAATAGACAGCAAAGCGAACTTGAAATCGACGCAACAAAACTCAAACAAGATTAATTGTTGAATTTTTATAAAAATCAACGGTAACGTAGGTAGGTGTTATTGTTGCTGTTGTTGTTGTTAAGGTTGACGTCTTTTGTTGTCGGAGGCTGGAACAGTGATTTGTATGGAGATTGAAACGCCAGCGTTCGTAGCTGTCACGTAATAGACTAAAAAATGTTGAAGAAAACAGAAAACACAAAAATGCCTTTTCTTATAACAAAAATAAGTAATCTTTTTTCCTTTGTTTTTTAGTTTTCTTTTCTTTTTTATTCAAAAACGAAATTATTTATGGCAGGTATTGGCGGCTCTCGAGCACGAGCACTGCTCAAAAACTGAAGTGTAAATGAATATGGAAATATGAAAAACAAGTTTTCTTTCAGAAGAGGCTAGGCCAGGCTAAGCATGGCAATAAAGTGAAAAGCACAAATAAAGAAAAGTCATAAAAATAAAGATCATACTTCAATGTGTGTGTGTGTGTGTGTGTGTGTGTGTGTGTGTGTATGTGCGAGGCTATCCGTGTGACTGTGTGTGTGTGTGTGTGGCTTAACTTGTAGGCGCCTCATAGCAACGCTCATTGATTCCAGTTGGCTATCGATTATTATTCTTTACGAATTTTTAAGCTTGGCCATATGGCTCGCGGGCAGGCAGAGGCTGCCTGTTAGCCACGTTCTGAGTCTATGCTTTGCTCTTTTGTTATAATTTGCATTGCAAATGCTTGCTTGAAACTTGTACAGATATGGTATTTATGAGCTCTTAAAAATAGCCCGCATAACTATATATGTTAACAGATAGTTTGGTCTCAATAGGAAGAAAGGTATATTTAAGTACTTTTAGCCATTCTTACATAATACAGAAAGTGCATTGAACTGGTTTCTTAACAAAATGATTGAATGAAAATATATATTTACAATATTTGAATAATATAATATTAAAATATATACTCATATTGTTTTATTTTTAAATATCTGTCAGCTATTTTGACATCTAGTGAAACCAAATTTGAATTTAATTCTGCGTCTCTTAAGAGACAATATTAGCATAAAACTTGATAATATTTTCAAAGTATACAATGAAAACTCACGTAACTAATGTTAGTTATGAATACAACAAGACAAAAGGCTAACACATGTATTTGTGTTGGTGTCGATATTTGTCTATGTCTGCTCGTATATTATTCAAATCACCAAGAACAGAGTAGAAGAAATAAAAATAAAAAACAGTAAGAGCGACAAAAAAGACACACACAATACTTTTATAATGGGTAGATTTTAAAGATTAATGATCGGGCTCGACTTGAAAGCTTCAGACAACTGCCACAAATCAGGGGAAAGGAATTTACGAATTCCAGGGCATATACATATGTATATATGTTTGTATGAACAAAATTTGAAACAGAAATATCACCATTTCGTGCTGGTAGTATAGCTAATCCCGCATAAAAATAAAACACGGCAAGAAAGCTATGAACTGAGTTGCTGCTTGGCTTAGATCAGTCCACCTTTCAACTTTTGTGGTATTTCTGTCTGTATAAACCTAAACTAACTTAGTTTGATGAAGTGCTCAGATTTAAATTAAGACAATAGTATACCGTGACAATATGTATATTCGATAGAGTTATATAGATGGCGTGGGCTAATCGGAATGATAGATTTTCATACATATATTTTCCTTTTTTCCATGTAGTACAAACTTGTTAATATAGCGTATATATCAATATAGATTATAAATATACATACACACAAATATGTAAATAATGAATGTTTTATGAGTATAAAGTACTCTGTCATGCTATGCCTTTTCCCCTCTGCTCTTCAAATTGTAAAACCAAAGAAGTTTTACATGCTTGGCGTAGTGTGAAAGTGTTGATTCGCGCAGTGTTTGTGGAGGCACGAAATCTTTGAACGAGCTGCAAGCGCAAGCAGTAAGGCATGTTAAAATAATTAAAAACGATTTAGTCGACGTAACACCTTCGAATATCATTTACAATTTAGATAACGAATAAATTAAGAGCAGAAGTATATGGTATTCTAGATCGATATGGTCTGTTGATTATGGCGATGTTAATATTTATGTTAGTTTTTAGGTTACCCAAAAGTTTTCTAATTCTTGATTCTAATCTTGTATTCTTCTTTCTCTTCCAGGTGATTATAAGAATCCAAAACTAATTGGAAAATGACGTGTTTTGAGATTTGCGTGAATAGCCAACCAGTAAAAACACAAAAGCACGTTGCTAATGAAAACAATAAAAAGTGAATATACATGTTAATGAATGAAAATCTGCGAATACCACAGAGCCTCCTAAGGCTTATAGAGAAGATGCATTCGCTTCTCACACACCACGGAAAACGAAGAGGGAAATTATTTTACCTGATCGTCCTAACTACATTTCTATTAGTTCAAGTGTTAGAGGTTAGATCCAGCGCACAGCAGCTAGCGTCGCCTCGTGGACGTAGCTATGCCACAACATATGAACAGTATGCCGCATTTCCTAGACGACGCAGCTCTTCGCCAGCCGGTGAAATGCAATCCCGTGCTGTCGATACTAGCGCTGATTTTGAAGTGCTTGAGGGTCAGCCTCGCGGTACCCTGGTTGGCTTTATTCCAACCAAGCCGAAATTCACGTATCGATTCAATGAGCCGCCGAGAGAGTTTACACTGGACCAGATAACGGGTGAAGTGAAGACAAATGCTGTGCTAGATCGCGAGGGAATGCGCAGCCATTACGACCTTGTGGTGCTCTCTTCACAGCCCACATATCCAATAGAAGTGCGGATTAAGGTTTTGGATATCAACGATAATGCACCAGAGTTTCCAGAGGCAAGTATCGCGGTATCTTTTTCGGAGAGTGCAGTGAGCGGAACTCGTCTGCTGCTCGATGCGGCTACAGATGCTGACATCGGCGATAACGGCGTGACGGATCATTATGAGATCGTAGCTGGTAATGTGGATAATAAATTTCGTTTGGTAACTACAACGAATCCCAGCGGAGATACATCCTACTTGCATTTGGAAACGACGGGCAATTTAGACCGGGAATCACGCGGCAGCTATCAACTAAATATATCAGCCAGCGATGGTGGCTCACCTCCCCGACTAGGTTTCCTTCAGGTCAATGTTACAATACTGGATGTTAATGACAATCCGCCGATTTTTGATCACAGTGACTATAGTGTAACGTTGAACGAAACTGTTCTACCTGGCTCACCGGTTCTCCAAGTTATGGCTTCGGACAACGATTTGGGCGACAATAGCAAGCTCACTTATTACCTGTCCGAGACAGAAACTCAATTCACTGTCGATCCTGAAACGGGAGTAATTTCTACTACTGAGCGCTTGAATTGTCCACAACAAACAAGTGAACAGACACGAGAGCCCATTGGCAAGGGCCACGCCCAGAAGAGCTGTGTGTTTACTGTGTTTGCTCGTGACCATGGCTCACCGCGACAGGATGGGCGCACATATGTTACCGTCAATCTTTTGGATACCAACGATCATGATCCCGTTATACGGTTCCAGTACTTCCCATCAACTGGGAGCGCAGCAACCGTAGATGAAAATGCGATCAACGGCACGGTTGTTGCTGCCGTGTCGGTGATTGACTCGGATGATGGTCTGAATGGAGAGACATCAACTCGCATCGTGTCTGGCAATGAATTACATCATTTTCGTTTAGAGAAGACTCCACTATTCCATATAGTTCGAGTAAATAGAATACTTGATCGCGAGGAGATTAGCAAATACAATTTGACTGTTGTGGCCATAGACAAAGGAACGCCAGAAAGAAAATCAATAGCACACCTTATTATCAATGTAAACGATGTTAACGATCATGAGCCAGTATTCGAGAAGTCTGAATACTCGGCTGTGCTGAGTGAGCTTGCGCCAACGGGTACCTTTGTTGCCTCAATCGCTGCCACAGATGAAGATACGGGCGTCAATGCGCAAGTATACTATGAAATTCTTACGGGCAATGAACTTAAGTGGTTCAACATCGACACGACAACGGGCCTTGTGGTGACGGCCGGTCCATTGGATCGGGAAGTGCAAGCGAGCGTGGAACTGAGTATATCCGCACGTGATGGCGGTCCCAATCCCAAATTCGCATACACTCAGCTTAAGGTCACCATCTTGGATGAAAACGATGAGGCACCGCACTTCGGACAACAGGAGCTCAATGTTAGTCTGAGTGAGGACGCTGGTCCGCCAACACTAGTTGCTTTGCTATCTGCTACAGACAATGATCAAGGCACGAATGGATCGGTTACATTTTCTTTAGCGCCCAGCGTCGAACGGCTGTACCCGCAACAATTTGCTATTGACTCCATAACCGGCCAATTAATGACGCGCAAAGCCCTCGATCGTGAGACAATGGCGAATTATGAAATTTTTGTGATCGCGCGCGATCAAGGCGCACCGGCACCTCAATCGGCCACAGCTACTGTTTACCTCAACATTTTAGATATTAACGATAATAATCCAGAGTTCTATCCGAAGCACTACATCTTCTCAGTAAAGGATCGGGACACTGATGTCGCACACAAGAATAGTATGCGAGTTCTGCTCAATGTCACGGCAACAGATCGCGATGATGGAGATAATGCCTTAATTACATACAACTTAGAATCTGGTGGCGAGAATGTTTTCCAAGTTGACTCTCGCACAGGCGCTATCACATTTACGTCGAGTGGCGAAATGAAAAAAGCCTACTACAACCTGCGCATCTCTGCTCGAGATTCTGGCGAGCGGCGCACTACACAGGATGCTATTGTAGAAATCATATTGGATTCGAAGTCGGAAGCACTTGAATTTGGTGCCCATAATGGCTACGAATTCCAAGTCATCGAGGATCCTGATCAGAAGATGCCAAAATTAAATCGTGAGGTTGGTCGAGTGCAAGTCAAAAGGCAGCCTATGTTTGCAGATGCAGCCATTGAGTATTTCATTATTTACGGCGATAGAGGTGAATATTTTGCAATTGATCAACGCTCAGGCCGTATTACAACAACCCGCCGTATTGATCGAGAAGTCCAAGCACAATATCAGCTAACCATCCTGGCACGCAGCATAAATGGATCCAGTTCCATGTCTCGATTTGCTTACGGCAAATGCAAAGTTCACATTACGATTCTTGATCTTAATGACAATGCACCCAATTTCGCCCAGGATACGGAGGCTTCTATTTGGCTACCAGAAGACACTGCAGTGGGCCAAGAGATTTATTTGTCACGTGCCCGTGACCGTGATGCCGGAGTTAATAGTCGCCTACGCTACAATTTCACATACAACACGGACCAACAGTTTCGTATAAATTCTGCTACGGGTGTGGTTTACTTGCAGAAGCCCATACGCGCAGATCCCGAAACCGTGTTCTATGTGGAGATAATGGCCACTGATGGTGGCAACCCACCACTAAGCAGCCGTCTGAGTTTGCCCGTACATATTGCTGACGTAAATGATCACACTCCTGTGTTTGATCATACATCCTATGAAACTTCACTCTTGGAGACGACCAAGGTGAACACACGCTTCTTTGCTCTAGCTGCCTCGGACAGTGATCTGGGCGCCAATGGACGCATATCATATGAAATTATAGATGGCAATTCTGATCGTAAATTTGGAGTATTTCCCGATGGGTTTTTGTTTGTTCGTGCTCCCCTTGATCGCGAAGAACGAGACTATTATGCACTTACAGTTTCCTGTAGCGATGCAGGCGTGCCTTCGCGTTCGTCGGTAGTACCCATCGTCATTCATGTCATAGATGAAAATGACAATCCACCGCAGTTTACGAATAGTACATTTACTTTTAATATACCAGAAAACGCACCGCCAGATACGTTTGTCGGCAAGTTGACTGCGGTGGATCGGGACATTGGACGAAATGCAGAACTAAGTTTTAGTGTGCTCTCTCAGTCACAGGATTTTAAGATAGATGTGCACAACGGCTTTATCAAGACTCTTCGACCCTTTGATAGGGAGGCTCTAGTACGAAGCACAAGGGGAGCAGATAATAGCGAAAGCGTAAACGACGATGAACGGAATATCAGTAGCGGCGGAGATAACTATATATTGCTGGAGGCAGTTGTGACAGACAATGGCAATCCGCCACTAAATGACAAGGTTAAAGTCAAGGTAATTGTCACTGATGTCAACGACAACGCTCCAGAGTTCTTACGTGCACCCTATCAAGTGACCATCTCTGAAGGAGCACCTGAAGGTACGCATATTATGCACGTTTTCACACAGGATGCCGATGAAGGCCTTAATGGAGATGTATATTATTCATTAGCTGCTGGGAATGAGGCAAACTTATTTAGTTTAGATAGCGCCACGGGTCTTTTAACCCTGGCACATAAACTGGACCGGGAATCGCAAGAGATTCACCGTCTAATCGTTGTTGCGAAGGATGCAGCACTACAAAATCCATTAAGTTCCAAAACCAATATTACAATCACAGTTTTAGACGACAACGACAATGCACCTGAGTTCACACAGTCGAGCAGTGAAATTTCCGTATTGGAGACAAGTCCCAGTGGAACTGAATTGATGCGATTTCGGGCCAGCGATGCGGATCAAGGTGTGAACAGCCAAGTAGTGTTCAGTATTACGGCGGGCAATCGAAGAGATACATTTCACATTGACAGTATTAGCGGCAGCCTCTACTTACACAAATCCTTGGACTATGAGGATATTACAAACTATACGCTAAATATAACAGCTTCTGACTGTGGCACTCCACCCCTTTCTACCACAGTTTTTTACAACGTTATGGTTGTGGACGACAATGATAATCCTCCAATCTTTCCAAGCACAGCGATTGTGCGACAAATCAAAGAGGGCATAGCACTGAAAACACCAATTGTAACGGTGACGGCAGATGACCCTGATTCGGGCTTGAATGGCAAGGTCACATACGTTATCACCAAACAGGAGCCGGAAATGTTTGGAGGTCGTCATTTTGGTATAAATACACAAACAGGTGTTATACATACGCTCCGTGAGATTGATCGGGAGTCAATCGATAATTTCCGATTGACTGTCGTTGCTACGGATCAGGCGCAGCCTTCTGAGCGCCAGTTGTCCACAGAGAAGCTCGTCACGGTCATTGTGGAAGACATCAATGACAATGCACCCATCTTCGTCTCAATGAATGCTGCAATTTTGCCGGTTTTGGTAAATGGTTTGATCCCGCCGGGGAGCATTGGAAGTCATGTGATGCAGGTATTGGCCCGTGATGCAGATTCCTCAAGTAACGGCTTGGTCACATATGAGTTTGTTGGCGGCCAGCAAGAATTGTTCCATTTGCAACGCAATACGGGCATCATCACACTTGGTCAGGCCAGTCAAGTTCAAACTAAGCCAAATGTGCGCTACCAATTGACATTAAGGGCCACGGACGAAGCAAGTGGCGAGCGAAAGAGCACTGAGACTTATATTACAATTATTACACTCGGTACAAGTGAAGACGAGGGCGATCGACCTGTTTTCGAAAATTCCAACTCCCTCTTTGGCTCGGTTTACGAGAATGAGCCCATTGGAACAAGCATACTAACGGTAAACGCCCATCTCGAGGGCGCTGAGATTGAGTACTTTGTGACAAATGTCACAGTGTCCAAAACAAATGCATTCGGCCATGCGAGCAGCACTGTACAAGTCGATCGTCTGTTTGATATCGATGCGAAACTGGGAATATTATCGACAGCGGTTGAATTGGACCGAGAAGCTGGCCCCCCCACTTATGAGATAGAAGTCCACGCCATCGCTCTCGGCGGAAAGCCACGGACTGCACACACAAAGGTAAGACATGCCATTCGCATGATGCTGTAGCCAGACACTGAGCACGATTATGTGAAAGATAGCGGGACGCTGCCTTTATAATGTCTCAAGTAAACCTACTTGGGTCGTCCGTTGGGTCGGGCATTACTGGGCCTGTTTTAAGGGCTTATCAGTATGAGTTAAGACCGCACTAATGCGCTTTTAATGTCTACTGCAGATATGAAAAGTAGATTATACGAAAAGCAGAGAGTTGTAGAGCTGCGTAAGCGGATGACTGGAAATGCAAATCGACAGAAGATGCAAAAGGGTGACTTAAAATTAAATTTATAAGACCTTGCGATGGTCTGGCCAGAAACCTTAAAGCCTGTCATACTTGTTTCTAGAGCAGAAATACTTTGAAAAAGTGTATAAATAGGCCGCAGGGCTTAAATTATAATGCATAACTTGTGACATTGGCAGTTGCCTTTAATTGTAGTCCACACTAAACCTTCCTCCAATGAAGGTGTTTCGAGTCAGTCTAGTCCCTATTTTTCATTCGCTGTATCGACTGTGCATACCGCAGTCTGGTTTCAGCAAGACGCAAAGTTTTCGACCTGTTTTTAAACGGAAAATAAAAAATAAACGAATTCACAACAGTAAACATCTTTGGGACTGCTGAACAGTGTACACCGGCCCTTCAGCCGAGCTTTTTGGCACTTAACCAGGCAGGCAGGCAGGCAGGCAGCCAGCCATTGGTGTTGTGCAGCGTTGCCTTTGCATGCCTTTTGCAGATATGCTTTATGCTACATGCGTAGGTATGCCAGCAATGTACGCATGCAAATGTGTATACGAGTAGTTCCAGTTCTGCCCAGCTTCTTCTGCGCATATATTTGCAGACATATACAGACACACATACTTAATTATGTTTAAACATACAGAGAGGAGAGCATATATGAGTCTGCTGCAGCGACTGAGGTTTGCGTGCTAAAAGTATTTCAATCAATTTTATTGTTTCTTTGATTTAAAACGATTGCCATGTTTTTTCGGGATGTGCGTTTATGTTAAAAATGTATTTACTGCATCTGGAGTTCTGAAGTTAGGTTGAGGTTTAACGAGTAGAAGCGTAAGGAAAGTTAACTGTTTAGAATAAAAAGGTAACGAAAACTCTACACAGAAAATGAATGTCTTTTACTTACAATAATTTGATCGGATTATTCTATTAGGTAGTTAATTGCGCTTTCACAATATTAATGAAAGTCGTTGTTGCTCGTAGTTATTCTTACTAAATGTTGTTGTTTACAGGTGCAAGTAACTGTGCTGGATAAAAATGATAGTCCGCCGAAAGTACTCGATACGCCATTAGTTTATACTGTAAGCGAAGATCTGGAGATCGGGCACACTATAGCTACAATTCGAGCGACTGATCCCGATCCCGACATTATGAGCAGTATTATTTTTACCCTGGTTAACGGACACGATTCAAAGTTTATTCTGGAACCAACGTCCGGGAAACTTCAGCTGAAAGATACTCTAGATCGTGAAACAAAGGACATGTACAACATGCGCATTCGAGTGAGTGATGGAGTGCAGTATACAGAAACTGATGTGATCATACAGGTAAGCAATTCACCCTAACATTATTGATGAACGATGTATCGGTAATAAATAATTCATTACTTTTAATTTTTAGGTGGATGATACTAACGATAATCCACCGATTTTTGAAGAAGCTGTTTACTCTTTTGACATACCAGAAAATGCACCGCGTGCCTATCAAGTTGGCGAAATTGTGGCCAAGGATGCAGATTTGGCTCAGAATGCGCAAGTATCATATGCTGTAGTTTCTGACTGGGCCAACGACGTATTCAGCTTAAATCCCCAAACGGGAACACTTACCCTCACAGCTAAATTGGATTACGAGGAAGTAAGAAAATCAGATCTTAGCTATGAAATATCTTGTGTCTAACATTTCAAACAATATTTTCTGCAAATCAGGTACAGCATTACATATTAATTGTGCAAGCTCAGGACAACGGACAACCTTCTCTATCAACTACTATAACTGTATACTGCAATGTCCTCGACCTTAACGATAATACGCCTCTATTTGATCCAATGAGTTATTCAAGTGAAATATTCGAAAATGTGCCCATAGGAATGGAGGTGGTAACCGTGTCAGCCAAAGATATTGATTCGGGTTAGTAATTGAGGTTCATTGATTAGAATTAAAAAAGAAAACGATTATCGCGTCTTTTATTACAGGTAACAACGGTCTTATCGAATTCAGCATTACATCTGGAGATGACAACAATGACTTTGAGATCCATAGCAATGGAACGATATCCACACGTCGACAGCTTGATCGCGAGCAGCGTAGTGGATATACTTTAACAGTTACCGCCCGCGACTGCGCTGATGAAGTGGCGATATTTAGTGACTTAAAGGAGTCGCAGTTAAAGCTAAAATATCGTTCGCCGCGGCGTTTTTATAAAACACATCAGCAAAATCAATTTTTATCTCATCAAAAGCAAGAGCGGCTATCATCCACTGTGCAGGTAAACCATTTACGTATTCAGTTTTTGTTTTGTATGAAACCGGCTTAAGTTGTAGGGTTTGACTAACGGCGTCTGATCTATGACAAGTCTGATTACAATTTGTACCTCGTCAAGCCCTAATTAAACGCAAACTTGTTTTAGCTAAACCTGTTTTAAATAGATCATCGACCATATCACTGTCCAAAACAAGTGACACAAATACTTGAGCGTCATTAAGAACTTTTCTTTTCTTTTCGTTTATTTTACAGGTAACGATAGTTATCAAAGACGTCAACGATGAATCGCCCGTGTTCGTTTCCGCAAACGAAACGTCGGTGATGGAAAATGTAGCCATCAATACGGTTGTCTTCACGGTGAAGGCCATTGACAACGATGAGGGACGCAATGGCTACATAGATTACTTTATAGACGATCTGCGCACATTTGGGCAAGACAATGAAGTCGTTGAACCTCTACCATTTACTCTAAATCCGACCGATGGAATATTACGCGTAGCCGATGCTCTCGATCGAGAGCTTCGGGTAAACTATGTTTTAAATATCACAGCACGCGACCGCGGAGATCCACCACTTGCCATGCAATCTCAGCTTACGATTAAAATACTCGATGAGAATGACAATATTCCAGTATTTGATCCCAAGCAATATTCAGCTTCCGTGGCAGAGAATGCTAGTATTGGCGCAATGGTTCTACAAGTGTCTGCCACAGATATGGACGAGGGTGACAACGGGCGTGTGCGATATTCGATTGTGTCGGGTGATCAGAATCGGGATTTCAGCATTAGCGAAGACACGGGTATGATACGAGTGGCCAAAAATTTAAATTACGAACGCAAAGCCCGATATACGTTGACAGTACGAGCGGAAGATTGTGCTCCAGGAGAAAGTGCAAGTGATACCGCCGAGCTCATCATTAGCATTATTGACATTAACGACAACAGACCCACGTTCCTAGACTCCCCTTACATAACCCGCGTAATGGAAAATACATTGCCCCCTAATGATGGCTACTTGCTTACTGTAACAGCTTACGATGCTGATACTCCGCCCTTAAACTCGCAAGTAAGATATTTCCTCAAGGAGGGTAATGCGACCAAGGATCTGTTTCGAATCAATGCTTCAACGGGCGAAATAGTCTTGTTAACACCTCTTGATCGTGAGCAGCAAAGCGAATACATTTTAACGCTTGTCGCAATGGACACTGGCTCGCCCCCTTTGTCTAATACGGGAATTGTGAGAGTTGAAGTACAGGACATCAACGATAATGGACCTGTTTTTGAACTTCAGTACTACCACGCCACAATTCAGGAAAATCTGCCAATTGGATCTATGGTGCTCAAACCCGTGGCCACAGACAAGGATGTCGGTCTAAATGCCAAGATACGATTTAATTTGCTGGGAGAGCATATGACTCATTTCCACATTGACACTGATACGGGTGAAATTTCCACGGCCGCCGTATTGGATCGAGAAAGTATTGGCGTCTATCAGCTAACACTTATGGCTCAGGACAGTTCTATTACAGAGCCGCGAGCGACTTCGGTGAATTTAACGATCACAGTAGGGGATACAAATGATAATGTGCCCAAGTTCGAGGCCAATACATTTAATATTGTTGTGCCAAACAACATCCGTTCTGGAGAGTTTGTTTTTGGAGCCCGCGCTTCAGACTTGGATGAGGGAGTTAATGCAATGATAGTTTATAACATAAGTGGGAAGGATCAACACTATTTTGAGATTCACCCATCCACAGGAGTGATACGTGCGAAATCGGAACTTATGCAGAAAAACAAACCAAATGCTGATGTTATTTTCAATATAAATATTCAGGCGACGGACCTCGGACTTATGCCTCAAGTGTCGACAGCAGAGCTCACGGTTCAGCTTCGACCGGTGGAGCTATTTCCTGTATTTTCTTACATGCCCGTCACTCAATTTACTTTGCAAGAAGATGTGCAACCTGGCAAAATGATTGCTAAGCTGGCAGCCTCATCACCCAAAAAGGGATCCATTGCCAATATAAAATACAAAATAGCTGGTGGTAATATGGGAAATGCGGCTGTTGTTGATCCAAATAGCGGCGTTTTAAGTGTCGGACAAGATGGACTGGACTACGAGCTGACTCATCAATATGAGATCTGGGTTGCAGCTGCTGACTCTGACAGACCAAGTCTTCGTACCGTTACGCTGCTGAACATTAACGTTACTGATGCTAATGATAATCCTCCAGTAATGGAGAACCTTATATACAACGCAGAAATTTTAGAAGAAGAATCTCCACCACAATTTATTGTTGCAATCAAGGCAATAGATAAAGATTCCGGAGACAATGGCGAGGTCAGCTATCTATTGAAAAATGACTATAATGGCATTTTTGAAATTAACAGCTCTGGCGAAATATATACGACCATGCAACTAGATCGCGAAGAGATGAGTGACTACGCACTTGTTGTGGAAGCCGTCGATCAGGGGGTGCCACAGCTAACAGGAACTGCAAGTGTGTTGCTACATCTCCAAGATAAAAACGACAATCCACCAAAGTTTACCCGTCTATATTCGTTGAATGTAACAGAAAACGCTGAAATCGGTACTTTTGTTATATGCGTGACCTCCTCTGACTTGGATTTGGGTGAAAATGCGAACGCTACGTATACATTTAGTGCAAACCCTGGCAATAAATTCAAACTTGACTCTCAAAGTGGAAACATTACAGTCGCAGGCGAAATCGATCGGGAGCAACAGGATGAATACATTCTAAAGGTTATAGCATCGGATGGAGCATGGAGAGCGGAGACTCCTGTTACGATTACCATACAAGACCAAAACGACAATGCGCCTGAGTTTGAACACAGTTTCTACAGCTTCAATTTCCCGGAGCTGCAGCATGCCGTCTCCTTTGTTGGCCAGGTCATAGCAACTGATCGTGATAAGCAAGGTCCCAACTCTGTCATCTCATACTCGTTACAGTCACCATCTCCTATTTTTAGCGTCGATCCCGCTACGGGCGAGATCTTCACCAAAACACAAATCCAATACAAGCACTCGCAGTACATAAGCTCACCAGAGAACATGTTCTCACTTACCATCCTGGCCACAGACAACGGGAAGCCGCCTCTCTATACAGAATGTCTAGTCAATATCAACATAGTAGACGCAAACAATAACCCACCGAAATTTACGCAGGCAGAATATCTCTCCCCGTTACCGGAAAATGCGAGAGCAGGTCAGCGTGTCGTCAAAGTACATGCTAATGATGATTATGATGTAGGAGTCAACGCAGAAATTGACTACTCACTCATTAGCTCCAACCTAAGTGCCTACTTTTCTCTCAACAAGCACGATGGTTGGATTACTTTAATAAAACCAATCGGAATGTCAGCTAATTCACGCTTTGAGCTCATTGTCAAGGCTACAGATCGAGGCGTTCCGCCGCAGTCAGACCAAACTCGAGTCATAGTGGTGGTCACAGATGAAAACCGACACGTTCCCGAATTTAAGCCACTCAGTTATCAAGTGATTGTTCCAGAGAATGAACCTATTGGCTCCACGATATTAACAGTCTCTGCGACGGACAAAGATAACGGACCCAACGGAATGTTGCACTATAATATCTTGGATGGCAACGAAAGCGAAAATTTTAATGTCAATAAGCATACAGGTGCCATCACAATAATGCATCCATTGGACTACGACCAAATGCAGGAATACCATTTGAACATATCTGTCACAGATTTGGGCTATAAGCCACTCTCTGCAGTAGCTATGGTCACAATTATACTCACTGATGTCAATGACAATCCACCGCTGTTTAATCAATCTGAGTACCATGGATATATAGCGGAAAATAAGCCAGCTGGAACAATTGTCTTTCAAGCTCATGCAACTGATAAGGATTCGGCGAAGAATGCCATCATACATTATTCATTTCTGGCTAGCGGCACTGATCATCACCTCTTTACGATCAATGTCAGCAATGGTACAATATTATCTGCCGCTAGTTTTGACTATGAAGAGCGCCGAAGTTACACGTTGCACATTAAGGCCAAGAATCCAGACTCGATCATGGAAAGTTACGCAATTCTGCACGTTCACATTTTGGGAGTTAATGAATTTTATCCGCAATTTCTGCAACCGGTTTTCCACTTTGATGTCTCGGAAACTTCAGCTGTAGGCACTGCAGTGGGCTCGGTGCAGGCAACCGATAAAGACATTGGCGAAGATGGTCGAATCTATTATTTGTTGGTTGGCTCGAGTAATGACAGGGGCTTTGGTATCAACACAAATACCGGTTTGCTGCATGTAACTCGTAGCTTGGATCGCGAAACCCAAAATCGAGTTGTGCTTATGGTAATGGCTAAAAACTACGGAAGCATACGAGGAAATGATACGGATGAGGCACAGGTCATAATATCTATTCAAGACGGAAATGATCCGCCAGAATTTGTGGACCGCTTCTACACGTCCACAATATTAGAGTCCGCTCCAGTTGGATCTATAGTGACAACCGTGAAGGCAGTAGATAAAGATGTTCGCCCACAAAACAATCACTTTACGTACTCCATTATTAATGGGAATATAAAGCAAAGCTTCAAGATTGATGCAGAAAGCGGCGAAATTACCACCGCTGCACTGTTAGATCGAGAGGATATTGCACACTATAATCTAGTTATAGGTGCGATAGACACGGGTCTGCCACCGCAGACGGGCACAGCTACGGTGCGCATCAACCTGGATGATATCAACGACAATGGACCAACATTCACTTCGGAAGGTCTTATTGGCTATATACCAGAAAATGAGCCGGCAGGGACATCAATAATGACATTAGCAGCCACCGATCCAGATCTGCCAGAAAATGGTGCACCTTTTAGTTATAAGATCGTGGGAGGCAGACACAAATCTTGGTTAGCCGTTGATAAATATACAGGCTTGGTAAAGTCTACTGCCAGCTACGATCGAGAAGCAACCCCCCTGCTGGAAGCCATTGTTGAGGTGGAGGACAGTGGCAGCCCTAAGCAACAGGCCCAGCATAAAGTGACCATAAAAGTACTGGATAAGAATGATAATCCATCAACTGCGCGCTCTGTGCATGTGGCCGTCAGTATATTTAACGGTGATTTGCCCACAAACACGAAGCTAGCTGATGTGCATCCCAACGATGTTGATATTGTAGGCGACTATCGCTGCCGCTTGAAAGGCAGTGGGCAGCTGACTATTAAAAGCGGCTGTGACTTGTACACAACACCATTAACTACCCCGATGTCATACTTATACGATGTCACTGGCAATGATGGCAAACACGAAGATGTAACTTCTAAGGTGACTGTGGATTTTCAGAGCTATAACAATGCCACACTGACCAACACTTTGCCGCTCTTGATACGGAATATGTCAGCCACCCAGTTTCTCACAAACCACTACCTGCAAACCCTTGAGTTGGTGAAATCACGTTTTTCTCCTAACGACGAAATTCTTATTTATAGCGTTATTGAAGTGGATACCAATAATGCAAGTAATACAGACTTAGAAGCTCTTATGGTCGTGCGTTCATTTAATTTTACATACCAACAACCGACACATATTATTGAACGTCTACGTGAGAAGCGTTCCGCTTTGTCCGACCTGCTGCACACAGAAATTATAATAGGTTACGAGCCTTGCAACACACCTAATGTGTGCGCTAACGGAGGCGTGTGTAGTGCTTCTATTCGATTGCTAGATGCTAACCACTTCAGAAGCATCGATAGCCCAACGCTCATACTTAGTGGACCACGCATCATTCACGACTATACGTGCCAATGTGCGAAAGGCTATGCAGGCGAGCAGTGCGCCAGGCGACAAGATCCATGTCTTCCCAATCCGTGTCAGGGACAGGCTCAATGTCGTCGAATGGGCAATGACTATCAGTGTGAGTGTCCGGCTAATCGAGATGGCAAACAGTGTCAAAAAGAGCGCAGTGATGTCTGCTGGGGTAAGCCATGTCGCAATGGCGGCAGCTGCCAACGTAGCCCAGATGGCGCTTCATACTTCTGTCTCTGTCGACCCGGCTATCGGGGAAGCCAGTGTGAGAGTATCGCTGATTCGTGTCGTCCAAATCCCTGTTTACATGGTGGCTTATGCGTCAGTCTAAAGCCAAGCTACAAATGCAGTTGTCCATCAGGTCGCTTTGGACGTCATTGCGAACGTTTTAGCTATGGATTTGAACCACTTTCCTTTATGAGTTTTCCCTCGTTGGATCCCACAACGAACGACATTTCTATTGTGTTTGCCACAACAAAGCCGACGGCACTTTTGGTGTACAACTACGGCTTGCAGAACGGCGGACGTTCAGACTTTTTGGCCATTGAGCTGGTTAAAGGTCAGGCGGTTTTCTCATCTGGAGGCTCACGTACTGCTATCAGTACAGTTATAGCAGGCTTCAATCTTGCCGATGGAAACTGGCATAAAGTCACCGCCACTCGCAATGGACGTGTCATGTCATTGAGCATCGCAAAATGTACGGAATCTGGTGAAGTATGCTCCGAATGCATTCCCGGCGATTCCAGTTGTTATGCAGACGACGTTGTGCCCGTGGGGTAAGCAAACTATAATCCAAGTCAATAATTAAACTATGTATGCTAATTATCGCATTATCATTATTACAGAACTCTTAACTTCAACAAACAGCCACTGCTAATTGGAGGCTTACAATCAGCAGATCCTGTCCTCGAACGCCCGGGTCAAATACATAGTGACGATCTTGTTGGCTGCGTTCACAGCGTTTCTATAAACGGACGCGCATTGAATTTGAGCTCACCTATACAACAGCATGGAATTTTGCCCGGTTGCAATAGAAAGGCCTGCCAGCCAGCTATAGCAGCAGAGCGATGTAGTAGCTATGCGGGTCAGTGCATTGATCGCTGGTCAACGTCGCTTTGCCAATGCGGCAATCAACTGCTCTCCCCCGACTGTGGAAACTCTCTGGAACCTGTCAGAATAGGCAATGGAGGTTTTATCGAATTTAAAATATCTGAGCAATACCGACGCATGCAGCTTCTGGATAACCTTTATAATGGAAACAATGCATGGTCCAACTTGGGCACTCGCACAAAGCGACTTTCAACACATAATGCAAGTGCTGTGACACCATCTTTCTATGAGCCTCCGAAGTTGCTCAGTTTCCTCTTCCGCACCTACAAATCACATGGATTGATCCTATATGCAGCAACCAATCAAATGTACACTTCATTATCTCTCTTGGATGGCAGACTGGTTTACTACTCAAAGCAGCACCTTTCAATCAACATGACTGTGCCAGAGTCAGCAGCCTTAAACGATGGAAAATGGCATAACGTTAGTCTTCACAGCCAAAGCCGAACACTCTACTTGCTCATTGATGGACATCAAGTAGGTGATGAGTTGGACCTTGCGGGCGTGCACGACTTCCTCGACCCGTACCTTTCCACTCTCAGTGTAGGCGGTGCCTCTAGTGGCTTGATAAAGGAAGAGCTTTTTACTGGCTGCATAGCCAACTTTACCATCAATAATGAGTTGCAGCCGCTGAACGGCTCTGGCAGCATTTTCCGCAAAGTGAAACATCATGGAAATGTTGAGATGGGCTGCAGTGGATCAGATATTGGTACCGATGCTGCCCAAGTGGCCGATCCACTAAGCATTGGCATCACACTAGTTATTGTGTTCTTTGTTATACTTGTTGTGGCTATTTTCGGATCATACATTATCTATCGGTTTCGAGGAAAACAGGAAAAAATTGGTAGCCTTAGCTGTGGTGTACCAGGATTTAAAATTAAGCACCCACCCGCTCCAGCTTCACAAAGCCAATCCTCTGATCATGTGCTGCCACGTAGTATTCATGCTAGTGCAAATGATTCGCCTGCTCCACTCGTAGCCAACAGCGATCACATGAGACCACCTGGTCATCATTTAACTGGACCTGAGCTGATTACGAAAAAGTTCAAGGAACGTAGTGAGCTGCCGCCTACTGCAGACCATCCACAACCACAGCAGCGTCCTCAACGTCCAGATATAATTGAACGTGAGGTAGTGGGCAAGAGCCCGCCAATCAGAGAGGAACATCATCTGTCTATACCGCCACCAAATCCACTGCACCCACTCGACCACGGAAGCTCCGTCGATTTAGGGTCAGAATATCCAGAGCACTACGATTTGGAGAATGCAAGCTCAATTGCACCGTCTGACATTGATATTGTGTATCATTATAAGGGATATCGTGAAGCGGGCGGCATGCGCAAGTATAAGGCTACCACACCTCCTGTAGCATCTTATACACACCACAAGCATCAGAGCGCAGCAGCCCAGCAGCAACATCGCCATTCACCACGACATGCCGTTAACGCCCCTTTCGTGCCGCGCGTGCCCAATCAAAGCAATCAACCACCGTCAGCAACATCGACGTCCCGCACCCACCAGACAACTCCACTAGCACGCCTATCACCCAGCTCTGAATTGAGCTCACAGCAGCCGCGAATTCTAACCCTGCACGATATCTCAGGCAAGCCTTTGCAGAGCGCACTATTAGCCACCACATCTAGCTCTGGAGGAGTTGGCAAGGATGCACTTCACAGCAACAGCGAGCGTAGCTTGAACAGCCCAGTAATGTCCCAACTGTCCGGCCAGAGTTCCAGTGCTAGTCGACAGAAGTCTGTTGCACCGCCTCAAGCACCACCACAGAACTCAATGGGTCTTACTGCCGAAGAAATTGAAAGGCTCAACGCTCGACCGAGAACTTGCAGCTTAGTTTCCACTCTGGATTTGTCGTCGAGCAGTGAGGCGCCGACACCTCGAGTTCCAGGGGGTGCACTTCATCTGTCGCTGGGCGGTGATGTGGATGCGCACAGTTCTACATCTACAGATGAGAGTGGGAACGATAGCTTCACCTGCTCTGAGATTGAGTACGATAATAATAGCTTGAGCGGCGATGGCAAGTACTCGACCAGCAAGAGCATTCTCGATAGTCGCAGTCCTGTGGCTCGTGCAATCAGTGGGGAGCCAAGCAGAAGCCAAAATGTAGCTAAGACTCCTCCCATTCCACCACATGCCTATGATGGATTTGAATCATCATTTCGAGGTTCGCTTAGTACGCTTGTAGCCAGCGACGATGATCTAGCAAACCATTTAAGTGGAATCTATCGCAAGGCAAATGGAGCCGCGTCGCCTTCGGCAACAACCTTGGGCTGGGAATATTTGCTGAACTGGGGACCAAGCTACGAAAATCTGATGGGCGTATTCAAGGATATAGCAGAGCTTCCTGATACGACTAATCCACAGCAACAACAACCCTCCCAGCCAGTCTCAACTTTACGTATACCCAATGTACAAAAAGCACCAGAGGAGTACGTGTAAAATACTCATTTAGGAGTATGTGTATTAAGTGTAAAAGTTTATGCGTCTTTTAGAGTTAAGCGTCGCCATTTCATTCTGTAATGTACAACGAAACTGTACAGTTATAGTTATAATTAAGTTTCAGATAACTATTACATTGATATTTATAAAAATGCACTTTCCAAAATATTAAACGCCTTGTATCAAGGTTACTGATCCTAAGTGCATTTTCATATAGGTCTTTAACGAAATTGTACTGACTGATGCATTTGCCAATAGTAAAGCCAAGTTCAACACAATCTTGTTAGGCAATGTATTGTAGTTTTATTAATTAAGCAATACTTCTTGAGATATACTTTTAATGTTTAATAATCCAATTACTTGTGTAAATGTATGTATGTGTGCTATATTAAAATAGTTCCCGCTACACTATTTATTGCCATTTAAGAACATTGTAAACCAATTTTATTTCTGATCCTGTTAGCACTTTTACTCGTTTCACACTACTAATATATACTGAAAGTACTTGCTGAAATATAGTTAATATATTTGTATACTACAATAAATACATACGAAAGTTGCATTTATAAAAAATAAAATAAAAAAAAAACAATTTAAATAGTCCAATTCAGAGCGTGAAGTGCAACTGAAATAATTGTTGCTTTCGCCATTTCGGAGAGGGATTGTGACCTGCGCAGTGATTAACGAAAATACTGGGGTTATTTCACCATTTTCGGCACTTTCGTCCAGTTAGCTATTTTAGTACAAAAAGGCATATCCATCGACTTCGAGCTGCAGTCGTCGCTAGTAACTGAAAAAGAACAGAAATCTAATAGTAGAAGCTCCCCACAAGCAAAGTGACATTGGAATCAATGTAAATGCGAGTCATAGAAAGCTTTGCACCGGATGCAAGCGTGCGTGACAGTTATAAATTAAAAACTGAAGTGAAGAAAAGTATTCTATGCAAGCTTTAACAAGTTGTTAGATAATTGAAGCAAGCAACAACAAATAAAAGTATAATAAACGAGGAACCGTGGCTCGTCATGTTTTTTCAGCGTATTTTGGAGCGAAAAGACATTTCGAATAACACAACTCTTCCAGGTAATGGGAATAGCGACGCCAATGAGACTGACACTTATCACTTAGGTGAAACGAACAATGTCATTGGCGAGGACAAGGACAACAATAACAACAACAATCAGTCGAATAACAACGCAGATTCTAACAAAATGCAGCGGCGCTATGAGCAAACAGTGACTGCTGTGCAGCTAACCTCGCTGTGGGAGCATGTTTTACGTACGCGTCGATTGCCGGAAACAATTTGTCCAGCCGCAATGTTTACCGAATTTCATGAGAGGTTGCAAGATCCCGAGTGGCAGGTGCGCCAACATGCATTACGCGTCCTTGTCGATGTGTTGATGGTAATGCGATCTAAGGCTGACAAGCATAATATGCATTTTTTAATTGATTTAATAAAAAACCTCGGACATCAGGCACCGACTGTACGGAAAGGTGCACTCGACTGCTTGCGGGTCTACCTTTCAGAAACAGGTGTGCCGGAGATGGTAATGCTCCAGATATTGGACACTGGGTTAAGTCAGCATTCAATCTACGACGAACGTCTCGGCTGTGGGGTACTGCTCTCACTCCCACCATTATTGCAATCGATTTTGCTTACGCCCCAACGTCATTTTATAGTCAAGCACGTTATGGAGCGACTAGTAGAGCGCTTGCAACGCCAACAGACACAACAAGAGATTATTTTAAAAGTGTTGGCCAAAATAAGGGAGCTGTTGGGTGTGCAAGAGTTTGAGCATTATTTAGACGAAGTCGAAAGTGTAGATGGGTTGTCACTGTTCAATCAACTGTGCAACGTATATGGTATTTTTAATAAGCCTAATCGTGCTGAAGGTGTCAATGCAGGTGCTTGGAGAGCTTTACCGCGAGAGCACATATGGCGAGCGCCGAATATTTCGCAGGATCTGAAGGAAGTCTCGCTTCCAGAGAAAGGAAAGGTGATAATGGAAACGGAAATTCAAATCAACGATGATACACTTACCATGCGAATTCTAGAGGCAGAAACTGAGACCGAAGAGACAGATAGCCCTATTTTAGAGGCAACGGAGCTTGTGTGTCGCCCACTTCCCGCACAGCCTCAACGAGAAATGGATGCAGGAATACTACAGATAATTAGCGATTCAGAATTGGAAGAAGTGAATGAAACTAGCATTGGTACTCCCTCTCGCAGTTTAAAACGCGTTACATTTGGTGGGGAGGTTGTTAAAATGCGCACACCCGATAGTGATGCAGCTTCCTCTACGCACAATATCCAGAACACTGTTTCAGATGTGAACGGCCAGCAGACTAATAAGCCATCGTCTGCTTCTTTGGTGTTAGAGGAACAACAACAAGCAGACAAGAATGAAACTTTCAAAATGACAGCATTAACATTGGAGATTCCCAGTGATAATACTAAGCCTCTGCCTCGAGCCAGAAGTGCCCAGTCGCCACAGCGCAACAAAAGCTTCCTAAAAGAACAGGCGACGCCAAGCATAAATGCGACTGATTCACATGCATCGCCAAGTCGAGATGTCTCTCCTGTTTACCGCAGCTGTAGCATCAGTCCGGTCGGCAGCATTACAGCCAGTCCCAAAGTACCCCACAAAGAAATCGAAGTACTACACAATCTTCAGCGTGATACCGATCCTTCGCCGCGCTCGATGCGGCGGAGTGAAAGCCTCACTACTGATTTAATTACTCCAGTTGCAACGGCCACCATTGGGCAAGCAGACCCACCTGCTACACCAAATAACTGGGAAGATCTGGACATTGTCAACTATAAAACCATAATGGACTTGCGTTCAGGTGTAAGTAAATGTGTCCAACTTGAATGATCTTAATGAACGGTTCAATCCTTGTATATCTTTTGAATCTAATGTAGTCCATTGTGTGTTGCCCCATAAAAATTAAAAAAATAATTATATTTAACGCACGCTATTCTTATGGCCAGTGGTCGCTTTATGCGCTAACTGGGTTACTAGGATATATACAGTTTCATATGCGCTCGCAATTTGCGCCTTCATAATGGCAGCCACCAAAATTTTGTACACACACGACACGACACGCATTACCTCAACTACAACATCTATATTGCTATTAAAATACCGGCTGGCCGGTACCAAAACTCAACAACCACACACACATATTAATGGCAGAACAATTCTGTTTATCGATAGATGGGGGTGTGCACCCCCTGTACCAATGACCTATTAATTTTTGACGTGAACAATTCAAAAAGCCCTACATTTTTACGTCGAATTTATGAGTGCGTTTCCCGTAAAACTTTTTTAAGTGACTTTTGGTAATATGAATCTGACAGCCGTTTCCATACCCTATGCCCATTAAAAATGGGTACGCTTTTGGTAAAATATTTGAAAAGGCCAAAAGTAGACTTGATACATTTAATAGAGTACAAATATTCGAGATCAGAATCTGTAGCCAACTCCATTTAGACCTCACGACTTAATATATCAAGCAAAGACCTAAAGCTTATTTCAAATGAAAGGTAACTCTAGCCATTCTCATCAAGTTACCTTAAACTATTTGTATTTCCCTTACATTTTAAAGGTTTAATTAACAAGTTTTGCTGAAATATACACAGATACATGAACATGTACACAATATGATGAACATAAGTAAATATTTTTAAAAAAATGTGCTCGGCGCAAACTTTGGGGTAACTTCTAGTCAGTCACTCCCAACTACTTGGTTTTGGTGAAAAATCACTTTGAGAGATCAAGAGACTAGGAGATCAAACCATTGCAGATTATGTGAGAGCAGCAGCTTATACCTACGTACCTCACATATGCATAAGCTATAAATTTGGTGACGTGGTGGATGGACTTAAGAAGTTGTAGTCATGGTGCATACTATGTTTTCAGCTGTATTGGTAGCTGCTGCAGAGTACCACTGAGTCCCGCCGACCAATCATTTAAATGCACGCGATATTTATAGTAGCGAGAAAAACAACAACAATAACTTAGTAGCAGCATGCATAAAGGACGATAAAATAGCAAGAAACATTGCTGATGGAGACGCAGTCCAACCGGGAAAGGGATTGAGTGGGGGCCTATGGAGCGTGCCGAAAACTGGGTCAGCACTGGCACAAAAATAATAAAACATTAACAAAAATTATAGCGCGTACAGAATACAAAAAGGGCGCGAATAAAAACCAGTTACGGAGCATGGGGCAGCCAGGAAATTATTTAAAGCGACGTTATCGTTGCCAACTCAGCTTGCTCCAATTGTATTTAGTAGAAACAATAGTCCCTCCCCTACTGCAATTATTGAAATGACTCAGAAATTCAAACCAAGTAGCTGGTCTACTTTGCCATAAAATATATTTGCGGCTACATTAAACCATTTATTTAATCTTCTTTTGCCAAGCAGGATTGGCGCAATCGTCTACAGGGTATAGCCCAGCTTGAAATAGCGCTAAGCATATCAAGCAACTTGGTAATGGTACAGCCCTATCTAGATAGTCTGCTGCGCACATTACTTTCCTCGGAGCGAAACTTCGAGGTAGCTGAGCTTAAGCGCGAAGTTCTAGTAAATCTCATTTCACGCCTACCACTGGACAACTTGGAGGAGAGGACGCTACAAATATTGTCGGGTCTCTGTCGCCAAGGCAACGCAGGTGCAAATCGTGTGTGCAAAGCGCTAATGCAGCGCCTGCCAGCAGGCACTATTGTTGCTAAATTAACTGCGCCCGAATATCTACATGCTAAGAGCTCAAAGGTTAGTTGGTTAAGTAAACTGTAATATGATAGAATTTTGAAAAGATTTATCTGTAGATATCGAATCAGAAATTCGTTGTTTCCTTTTAACTTAAATGCGTTTGTCGTGAATTCGGAATCTAGAGGAAACATTTTTAAATTATCTTGTTGAAATACTAAAAACTATTGTTTTAAATTTATTTATCAGTTTCGTGACCATGCGCTACAAATGTCCATCTACTCATTGATGTCATTTCCCGGCACATGTTTCGACATAAACATCCTCGCAGCTCAAGTTACCTATGCTGCACTTAATCGAAAACGCCGCGTTCGGCAAGCTGCCTTAGAGGTATATTCTGTACTTGCTGATATATCTTCCGTGGATGAGGTGTTGCAAATTGTTGCCGAGACAGTGGATAGTATAGAGTCAGGACCTGCACTGCTGACAGCTGTGAAAACGCGTTTGTCCCGCCTCCAGTTGCCCATTATTACAAGTGATGGATCTGTACTATACACTTTCCATAAAACAGACCAAGCTGGGCGAATGCGCTTCGGAGCAGATGTGGACTGGATCACGCAAGGCGAAGGCTCGGCCTCGCCAAATGCTGTTAAAAGACGTCGTCAGCACTTGGCAAGCAGAAAGCGTATGCTGCAGGAAAGCAAAGATGTGGAAGACATGGGGAATCAAAGGTTTGTAGATTTTATATCAATTCCACATGAGTAATTCAAATACATTTTTCAATTTAAAGCTGTCCAATAGATGAGAACTTGCACCGACATTCATTCCACTCCCCGCCTGAAGCTTTAGACATGTCTCGAGCCTCTAATGTAAGTTTACCTCGAATAATCCATTAGTATATACCATGTAACAGAACTGCTGCATTTCCGTTTCTTTCTTCCAGGACTTTTTCAAAAAAAAAATGTATAGTACTAATGATAAGTATGGTAAGGTCTTTAAGGCAAATATTAACAAATAAACTTACTAAATTATTTCTTATTTAAGCTAACTATATGGAGCGTCGCCTAGGCGCCAAGGCATACTCTGAATCATCAATGGATGGCAGAAGCACTGACAGTACGACAACTTCCTGTAGTAGTGGCAGTGGAAGTGGAAGTTTTATACAGTTGACTCCTTATAATGTGGCCATTAATAGGCGTTTGGTTCGACAAAATTCAAGGTAATGGAAGCAAAGTGAACCAAGTTATCATGCTAACGCATCTACCCTTATCTTTGTATAGATTTCCAATTATGAAGCGACAAACGGATTTTATTACCAATTTTATGCGCAATATAGAACGAACGCCATATACATACAGTTTCGAGGACACAAAAGATCATCCGATTGTGAATCATGGCCTGCAAAAAACTCAAAAGCAGCAAATACAAAAGGAACCAGTCGCACAAAAAGCTTTTCTGGAGCAAAATTGGCTAGAGAGAAGCAGTCAATCTCAAGGTTAATAACAATAATTCAAATTTAATCTTAAACAATAATTTTTGTCTTTTTCCATCAAAAGCAATAGCAAAAGTAAAGGACACAAGAAATCAAGATTTGAATCACCAATTAGAAACAACGCAGAACAGAGATATTCTAAATGTTTCTAAATGCAAGTAAGTTGATAAGTTGTAAGTTTTCCCCAACTCAAAACTCCTGTCATAAGGCAACAAAAACTTCAAGAAAACCTCAATAAGTTTTGTTAATCCACGTTAAGTTTATTCAACATTATAACATATTTAAAATAATACATAGAATATTATATTGTATTCGGGCAATGCCGGCACTCGCTAATCAAAAATCAGAGCAAAAATAATGTAGTTGTTGACCCCAAAAATTGGGCACGTCATACAACATCGCCACCTTAAAGGTGCCATATCAAAGCGCAAACAAATTCGTTATTTAACCTAAATAATTTAAATGCGCGCTGAAACATTCATCAGGGACATTTTAGGTACAGGATATCCAATATAACCACTAACGAACCTTCAAATGACCACTACAAGTACCTGTTACCTACAGCCTGTGTAATGCGTGTTATTCTATTTAGTATGTCATCGTTCCAAGGTGCCTAAGAACCATCCTGTGCAAAATAAATCAATATTTTATCTGCGCTTTTAACTAAATTTATATGATTTGATAGAATTGTTCAAAGATCGAAAATATTATTTTTAATTAAATTTTTTTTTATGTCCAGCCAAATATATATTTTTATGCTAAAATTTCTTATATTAAAAAAAAAAAAAAGATATCACATTTATTTTATTTATTTAAATTTATAAGCGAATTTAATACATTTTCCCAAATTTTTTTATTTTTTTTACAATTGTTTTATTTAATTTTTTTAGTTTAAAATATTTAAACAAATGTTAAGCGAAAAAAAAGAGTTTTATTACATACTCGATATACTAAATGCTTTAGCTGCACGTAGGGTACCCAGTGTCGAACAATCTCAAGCTAAACTGTTTTCCATTTAAGGTCTTCGTGCCAGTCACATGAAGAAACCCGAGCATGACTAAGAAGGCGCTCGATTGAAAACAGAAAGTCCAACTGAAAATACCAACAGTGAAGGCACCGTGGCAGGCCAATGGCTAACTTCTCGTATTCGTCGTCGCTAGTTATATACATATATACACATATATATAAGAATATGTATAGTTAGCTATATTCAGGGGTGCCCGCTGTATTGGAAGGGCCTGCCTCTGCCTTTCTGTGGGTATGTGTGGGCTTTGGCTATTGTGGAAAACGCAATGTCCTGTTTTACATTTGCAACTTTAGTTGTGTTTGGTTGTATTTCCCTGAAATGGAAATAAAAAGCGCTGTGGATTGGGCATTTTTGCCCTTTTGGTGGGAGAACTGAAGAGGTGGTCAGCCCGACGTCCTACGAACTATTGCAAACAGTTTGTGAAGTGGCGTTGTTGCTTAAAGTGGTCAAGCAGTCCAGGCCAGAGGACTGCTAGTACTACAATTAATACATTTTAATCAAGCTCATCGTCGGAATGTATATATATAACTAGGCTGTTTACTCAAGACTAACTGAAGGAATTTAGCAAAGCTAGCAAAATGCCAAATACCTTTAACTGTAGCGGTCAACCCGCAAGTCTTTTGGGCCTGCTTCGCACCACATTTCACACAGTTAAGGAATATTTATTGGAAAAGGCAATGATACCTTATGATCGGTGTTGTCTTTGTCACAGCAAGCGTAGAAAATCGATGCAAATTGATAAAAGTGCCACAAATGTGGCTGATAAAGTGACGTGGCAAGTGCTCGACCCACCTCAAATAGTTGACAAAACTTTCGTAACTGACAGTTTTCCACAAGTAGAGCTGTAAGTTCTTTTTTTTGTGAGGGTATATTAAATATGCCTTGATTGAACTAATTTTATTTGTCTTCATAGAGTCAAGACGGAAACACCGAATCAAGTTACAACAGCTATCGGGCCACAGACAAGCAATCATAATGGCGAAGGCTCTCCCCTGTCGATCAAGTCAACAAGCTATTCTCAGAAGTCAACAGCCTCGGCTAAATCATACGATGTGGGCAAACAGACCACGACTCACTCTGCGGAAATGGAGGCAGCTAACTTAGAAACACAATTCGGGGAGCTGGTAGTGGACGACATTGAGGAAGAAACAGAGTCGCCCTGTCATGAGCCCATTTTGAAACGGAATGAAAGCGTTAGCAGCCTGCAGAGCAAAACTGAAAGCATTAAGACACAACTCGAGGATGCAACGCCACAAATGTCACGTGCTCAATCTATGAAATCGCTGGCTATTGAAGAGGAGATTGAAAGCGCCAATAGCTTTGTCGTTGTCGAGGATCTGCAGAATGAGCTCGAATCAACAGTAACAGCAACAGTGGAGACGGCGTCCCTTCACGAATTGCCAGAGCTAACACCGAATGATGAAACACTGCTCCCAACAGTCTCACGAGTTTCATCTAGCAAAAAGTCTGAAATCTTACCAGACGATAGGGCCATACACTCACGCAGCATTTCACTCGACTCGCTCTATGGGCGGCGACCTAATTCAAAGCAAGATTCTCTGGATATCAGTACCAGCACAACTGACAATAGCTCACAAATCGGCTCTCAGCTTGACCACACCAATAGGTTGCCTGCGAAGACACAACACACGCCGCTCAAACAAAAGTCAAAGACATCATACTTCTTGCGTGGCCAGCGACGCGTCTCACCCGTGAAACAGGCCATCAAGATGTCACAGACGGAGCTGTTTCCGCCGACGATGTCACGCTTTGAGAAGCCACGAGAGGCCTTACTCAAAACATTTGATCAGCTGGATTCTAATAACTGGGAAGTAAATATAACAGGTCTGAAGAGCATGGTGCGTCTGATACGCTACCATGCAGATTTTTTGGACAGTCATATGCACATGACATGCATTCAGCTGACTCGTTCTGTTCGCAATCTACGCTCGCAAGTAGCTCGCGCAGCTTGCCAGGTTACTACGGAACTATTTACGCTGAAATGCAAATCGTTGGAGTTGGAATGTGATGACCTGGTCTGCGCTTTATTGCACCGCACCGCGGACACAAATCGTTTCCTGCGTGCCGATGCTACCCGCGCCTTGGAGTCGATGGTGGATCACGTCCAACCTCCGAAAGTTCTTAACATATTGACAAGCAAAGGTGCTCAGCATCAGAATGCCGTAGTGCGAACAACAACGGCGAAGCTGATGTTTAGACTGGTCGAACGTTTGGGCTGCGATCGCATCTACTCAATGGGCCGTGAGAGTCGTGATAAGTTCTTCATAGTCGGTGCAAATCTTTTACTTGAGGGCAGCCTCGAGACCCGTAGCTATGCCAAGTCGCTGTTCCGAGCTCTGTCCGAGCACGGCAGCTATCAGCGCTTGCTATTGGAGGTCATACCATCGCGAATATATCGAAATGTGGAGAAGACGCTAAGAAGCATTACACGCTAATCACATTATTTTTAGACAGCTTTTTATGTAAATAGCAATTATCTTATTTTGAACATTTGTAGACGTTAATACTCTTGATTAATTGATGTACGATATATGGTCATTGCTTTGAATTGCCGTTAAACTACTGTTCGACAAAATAGAACTTTTTTATGGCTGTAGTATAGAGTGATATGATTCTATAAGGATCATGCCACTTTATTCTATGACAAAATCGTTTTTGTACAGTGTAATAGATCTACGCTTATTAAAGACTTATACAAATAAATGTTACATCGTACTGTATTGCGCTTACTTAGAAATAAACTTAGACTTACAGTAGGCTTACAGTAACCTTCTGCCATGATTATATCTCTGATCAGATCTGCGATTGCCCCCACTGTTGTTGTGCTGGTGGTGCTGATGTAGTCTGGGTCGATTGCGATCTATGACAGAACTGTCGCTGCGTCGTCGCACATCGTTATTATATTTGTTTTGGGTACCAGTAAACTGCATTCCATCCTGGATACTATGTCGGCCATGTCGTGCTCCTCCTGAATGATCATTGATGGGAGGGGCAGGCGATGCGAAATCCTGAGAAAACGGGTTGCGATTTCTGCTTTGCCCCATCGCTGATGACTTTGGTTTCTCCGGGCATTGCTGACGTATATTCAACTTCTTTTGAAATAGTTCTAAGCCCTGATAGAGCTCCACTGCATAAGGCACCGCGCTTTTGTGCTGGTAAGTAACAAACCCAAAATTACGTTGGCGTCCTGCATTGTCTAGTGGTATTCGGACGCTTTCTATCGGACCCGCTTGTAAAAACACTTCATAAAGTATTTCCTCCGTTACACGCTCGTCCAGGTTACTGCAAAACAAAGTGCGAACCTGCTCCTCATCATCGTCGTCTTCGTCGTCGACGTCCTCTGTATCAAACAGCGGGTAAGATGGCATTTCATCTGGACGCCCATATCCGTAGCCACCGCCAACGAAATTCATAGGTGCACCATGAGGGAATGGTAACTGCATGCCCATCATGTTGGCTGCATTGCAAATCTGTTGCTGCAGAGCTGCCTGTTGAATGGCAGCCACTAAGCGGTGATCCATTGATATTATTTTTAGACAAAATATGAATTGCTGAAATTTTTACAACAATAATGAAGCCTTAACTTTTCGATTGCACTCGACTTATCGATAGCAGTGCATGCAGCCCTGTGAACACAAAACGTGTGACCGTATTCCGTATTATTTCTAAGGCTGCCGTACTTTTCAAAATATAAATACAGTTGATAATCAAAAAATCAAGTTTATAGATTTAAGAAACCAATAACAATGTTTAAATTTCCAAACAGTTTTTAAAACATGTTTAATAAAAATCATGTAGGAAATCATTGCATAAAGAAAAGATTGCCATGCCGTGATATACGTTATGTGATGTGCCTACTTGTCCGTTGCTGTTTAGAATAGCACGGAAGGAGGCTGTTGACATGGGCTTGTTGATAGTACTAATTGTTGTCGTTGCCGCAACTGTCGTAACTGATTGGGTTATTCAACTGATATGTCATATCATCATTATACGACTCGAATCAAAAGTAGTGCTTAATCAGCAATCGCATGTAGTAGTGAACATATAGAGTGTACTACTCGAGACTGCCTGACTAGAAGTTACCCTATACCCCACGGAAAGATATTTCTTATATGCGTACAAATTTCGTCATTTCACATATTATTACTATTCAAAATGTTCACTCTTTATTGGGATGTTGTCAATTGCTGATATAGTTCAAATAACTGAAAAAGATTTCATAAAAGTGTCACACTCTAAAATGGCAGAGAGAGATTGTCTCTCCGTCTATGTTTAACAATAGATTGACAGCAGACAGACTGTCATGGATAGATTCGCTTGGCTTCTAATTGATGATGGGTCACGCTTGCTTCCGCCCGTTACATATGTAGGTCTTAATAAAACATTATGACGTGCCATTGTTATAGGTACAGGGTATAGAAAGGCACATTTGGAATTGCAAATATTCGCCTACAATTCATTTTTATCTGCATCAGTTGAACGAATCTTTTTTTAATTTTTTATTATCTACATTTTCCTTTATCAGTAGCTGTGCTATGAAAAGCGGTGCACTACTGCTTTGCGATTCCATTCAGTCACTGCAAGTCGGTACAGCCATACATATATACAGCTCACCTTTCAGAATGGGAGAAGTGCCGAAAATTCAAGATTTTCACAAAGTGATTGAACTCTATTTACAAGGCGACAAGCTCGAATCGTATGAGAGCCGATATCTAACCAAGCCCGGAGACAATTATGGAAGTCTCATGTTAGCTATAAGTGCGAAAATTAAACAATCGAATGATTTGCTCAAAGATTTGCATATGATAGCAAAATTACCGCCACTCACCAACGATTTATATTGGCAAATATTTCAACCGGAACGGACTTGCATTACGGAAAATGCTGTCTATAAGTATTTGGCACCCGAAATAGAGAAACTACAACTAGAATCGGGTGTTCTGCCAGTTAATCTATTTGATGGCTTTCCACGTTATTTTGGTTCACGCATTTCACTCAGCCCGGAAGCCACTAAAGTTGATCGAGACGCGGTTCTAGTGCAGGAAAACCTAACCGTACGAGGCTATCAACCTGGGAACAGGCACAAGCCTTACGACTTGCAACATACTGTGCTTATCCTTCATTACATGGCCCAGTTTCATGCTTTGCCTCTTGCCCTGCGTCTTAAGAAACCAAAAGTTTTTGAATCAAACATACGACCCTATTTCAAAAAATTTGATATGAATGAAAATATGGAAGCTGAAACCAAGAATATGTTAAAAGATGAAACTTTAAGGGATATTAAGGATATCGCTGTTGGCGACGAGGCAATCGTTAACGGTGTAAAGAGATTGCAGGATTTATTTGATGAATTTCAAACAGGAGACGAAGTGGAAGACAGTCCTTGGACTTCCATAGGTAATTATCATTGTTGAAATTCTCTTTTTACATCGACGTTACAAATGAATATATACATTTTACAAAATTCAATTTTTTAGTTCATATGGACTTATGGATAAATAACATGATGGTAAAATATGGTAAGAGTTTTTAATGATAAATTATTAGCAACTCCTTATTGTTTATAAATATTGCTTAGATGAGACTGGACTTCCCGTTAAGCTGAAAATGGTTGACTTTCAGATTGCGGAATATGAGTCAGTGATTCACGACTTAATTTTCTTACTGCTCTCAAGTGTAGGTGAGTTTTGACAAATAACAACAATGTACAATAATAATTGATATAATAAATGAAACTATTCTTTATCATAGATACGTTAGTATTGGAGGAAAACTATTATAATTTCCTACGCATCTATTATGAAGCATTTATTCAAGCCTTGCAAAAGGCAAATGTGGATACAAGCGAGTACAACTACGAGGCGTGAGTACATTAAATACCATAAAAAGCTAAACACAAGAAGTTTTATAATGCTTAAGCCATCATGTAGAACTATACTTACCTTTCATAAACTTTCGTAGACAACAGCTGATAAAACGCATTCATTTGCGCATGTATTTCGGTTAATAACTGTTTTACCAACGAAAACTTGCAAATCATTTCAATCCTAAAGAGGCATATCAATCAAGCTGATAAGAACGTATCGCCCAGACTAAAGCGATTGCGTAATACACGCTCAACGTTAAGGCTAAGCACTTATGCTTTCGCATTTGAAACGCCCCTATAGTCAGACTATACAGTTTAAAGGTATATTTAAGTGGTGCAACTTAACTCAATGGGCGAATCTTTATAATGTTTATATATGGCGGCGTCATGAACATGTTTATATATGTTTATATTGCAAAAATATAATAAAAGAATAATAAGACAATATAGATAAGAATTTGTATCAGAAGAGGGCACACAAAATATATATTTTAAGTTTCAAGACTGTAGATTCAATAACAGCGAAATTCGGCATTTCACTTCTTACACAAGAATAAAACTGCAGATTTTTAAATGTATTTGAAAGCATATGAATAACAAAATTTCTCTACTTACAGTTACCTTGCTGAAGTTCAACGTGTCGCACCTCTACAGGTGCCACATGCTCTGTTTATGACAAAGGTAGTCTTGGCCGACAACAATACTCTGCCAAGCGACTACAAAGACGTTGATTTGACGATGTTAACTAAAAAAGGAAGTGAACAAATTATGACTAAACTTAGAGCCATAATAAGATTGGCAAGAAAGTTTAACATATTTGATTAATCTATCAACTACTCCTGTAAACGTAATAAAATTAAATAATAAATATATATTATGATTACTAACTGCCTTAAACTTCTGGCTGTTTACTCTATAATTAAGTTATAGTTCTGAATTATTTTAAGACATCTGAGACCACAGACACAGAGAGAGAAAATAGAAAATAAAAGTTATCAGTATTTAGCCACGCTCAAGCGTTATCTTAGTGATAAGCAGCAAATCAAAATTTATTTTTCTGTGTACAGAAACTTTAGTCCAATTCAATTGCTTGCTGAGTTAGCTACACGCAGCATTACAGTACGGTTGCTTCGCAATATGAGCAACCTGCCAATAATTAAAGAGTTAGGTCAGGTCATTGGGCCTGCCCTTAATGGTGCAAGTCTTCATTCATACGAAGTGGATAGTCTAACTCAGCCCGGTGAGAATTATGGCAGTGTTTTAATATCGATACGAGCTTTACTACAAAGCGCTGATGGCAGATTGTTTTGTAAGCGGCTGGTGGCTAAAGTGCCGCCCACAGACCTAAAATATTGGAAATTTATACAACCAGAACGCACCTGTTTGGCTGAGAATGCAATTTATGAGATATTGGCGCCAGCGTTAATTGCTTTACAAGAGGAGGCGGGCATCCACAAGAATAAGCAATTCGATGGCTTCGCCAACTATTTTGGCTCACGCATATCCTTAAATCCAAATACCAAAATTGTGGACAGAGACGCCATTTTGGTTTTGGATGATCTGCGGGACGGCAACTACGTGCCGGGTCAAAGGTTGCGACCCTTTGACCTGCGCCACACACAAGTAGCCTTAAAGTATATGGCACAGTTCCATGCTCTAACAATTGCGCTGCGATTGAAGAAGCCAACTGTCTTTCGAACGAAAGTGCGGCCTTTCTTTGACAAATTCGATTGGCATGCAGCTGCACCAGAGGCGAAAGCCACAATGATAGCGGAAACATTAGCAGATATCAAAGATGCCACAAACAACGATCAGACCGCTATAAGGACAATACAAAAATTGTCAACTGAATTTTTCACAT
Source organism: Drosophila leonis (assembly GCA_035045365.1). NCBI lineage: Eukaryota > Metazoa > Arthropoda > Insecta > Diptera > Drosophilidae > Drosophila > Drosophila leonis. The sequence continues at coordinate 7,751,130 of JAWNPC010000830.1, forward strand.
TTCTTGCAACGCCGCCAATCGAAAATAACCCATTTAACACTGTCATTCACTCAGACTTGTGGACAATGAACTTAATGTTCAAATACGGTAAGTGGCTATATATATATCTGTAGTTTTGTGATAATCTTTAGATAATCTTTTATTGTCATTCTACAGACCCTTCTGGCCAGCCCACGCAATTAAAAATAATCGACTTTCAAACAGCGCAGTATGATTCTGTTGTTCATGACCTAATAGCATTTTTGTTTACCAGCGTATCAACACATATTCTAGAGGATAATTACCATACTTTACTGACATTTTACTTTACTGCATTCGTTGGCACTCTGATTAAAGTCGGCGTAAATACCAGTGAATATAGCTACGAGGCGTAAGACATTTTTATTATAGGATGTGTGTTCAAAATATAAAACTAAACACTAAAAGTGATAATTATCTATGTATTTGCTAAAATCAAACCTAAGTTTTACTTTTTGAACACACCGCGAACATGCAAAACAAAACATTATTAAATATTTATTTTTATTTTTGTCAGATTTGCGGCTGAGCTAAAACGTATCGCATACATTCAAGTACCTCATGCTATATTCATGACCCGATTTATTTTAGCGGATCAAGTCAATCCCACTGCGAATGAACTCGAACTGTCTGAGGTGCTAAAGGGCACAAGTTCAAATCGAGTGCGCAGCAAGTTAATTGAAATTTTACGACTGGCACAAAAATTTCAGATATTAGTTTTAAAATAATTACTTTGTTTACAACCGAAATAATAATAATAACTTACTAATGCTAATGATGATTAACAATTGTTTTGGATTTATTGATTTTATGGCAAAACAAATACAGACATTACTCATTTAGTTTTCTGTTAACATACGAGAAGGCTATGAATTTGATATCCGACTTTTTGGTTTTCCTAACAGTGTGGATAGCAATAGCATTCCATTCGAAAATCGATTGCAAAGAGGTATATATACAGCCGTTTCCACCTTTAATTGATATTAATTATAGCTTTCACAAATTAGAAATGTTACTACATCGATTTACTTTCCTCAAATTGGACAGATGATCGCCCACGATTTGTTGTTAATATGACATTTTCTAACCAAAATGGCATAGCTTCTGTAACTACCATTAACGATCCTGTTATATCCCCCGTTGCAAGTCTATTAATTCAACAACAAAGTCCAAACGAAAAAAAGCGCATCGTTTACAATATGACGACCAAACTATGCGATATAAAGAGTATAATGGATGCCGTGCCACTCTTCAAGCCTGTCAAAGAAAATATGCTAAGGCAAAGCAACTATACATTCAGCTGCCCTCTGAATAAAGGAGTCTATGTAATGAACAACATGCGCATCAATCCGAAAAACCCCCTGCTAAGCTTGTTATACCGGGCCAAAGGCACATTCACGGTAATAGGTGCTTTGCTTGAGGAATTGCCCAACACAGAAATGCATCCATTGTCAACATATAACATTGTAGGAAAAATCTTAAAAAAAAGTTGTGGTAGGCTCGAATAGGCTTTCGCGAAATCAAATTGGACAAGCTTTACCAATTTCTTACATCATTTTTGACATCAGTAGAATAAAATACAAGACAAGAGTAAAATAAACAAATTTGTATATATTTTTAATCTAAAATATTTTAGACACGTTTGTTATAATCATTTAAACAAATATGCCCTCTAGCCTCACTCATCAACATAATCGAAAAAACAGAGCCTACTTTAAGGCTGACATAAAATACAATAATTTAAAAAAAATAAATAATGAAAATATGTTTTGGTGTCATCCATTGGATCTCTCTACAAGATTCATCTAATAATATTTGATTAATTTTGTAAATATTGTAAATAATACACATTTTCCATGGTTGTAACGTTAATTCTATGTACGTATCAATTGTTGTTTCCCCCAAATGTAAAACTAAATTAATTTGCCAGTAAAGGCAACAGAAAACTTGTTTAATAAAATACAAAGTTTTTTTTAATATAAAAAAATTTTTAATTTCAATTCTCGCATTTTAAGCCTTATTAACTGTTGATTATAACTGTCAACAAATACATGAAGGCCCAAAAAAATGTACAAAAGTTTTTTTGATTTATTTATATTAAGCCGTGAGTTCTGAAAATAAAATTACTTTTTCACTTTTGTAAAAGCATTGCTATAAAATGTATATACATATATATATATATATTTATGCGGAGGTTGTCTCCACAAGCATTTATTCTAAATTTAAAATCTCAAGCACCTTAAACAATAGTATTTCTGTAGTACAAAATATACTATTTACAAATTTGCACCTTAGTTAGTGAACGTATCGGAAAATCTTAGTACTTTATAAGGAGAGGGTGCTAGCTTCAATAGCGACGAAATGGTTTACGTTCATACGACCAAACAGACAGCAGATGGACATTACACAAAGCCAATATACTCTTTCACTTCATGAGTGAGTATACAAATAAGCAGTCGAATAAATGTTATCAGTCAATTTGAACTTTAGTCTATATGGGTTGAACAGCTGGGCCCCGACTTCTAAGTCTTCCTATTTTATGTTTGGCTGCATAATGAGATACACACACACATAGCAAAATGGGAATTATATGTATGTATATATATATATGCATACATGCGATATAAAAATCAATATATCGCTATTCACAGTGTCAATGTCCAAGCACAACTTTCTACCCCTGCAACACGACAATTAAAATGATTGACATAGCAGTGAATGAACTTTTCTTAATTGAACTTGGACATTGATATTTCTGTGCATATACATATATACAATATATATATCGTCGACACACACAAAAGAACATTTATAATATTGTACTTAACCATGTATGTAGATATTCAGTTTATCTTTTTTCAAAAGCACAAAGACGAAAAATTCTGCGGGCTGAGTCAACTTTAAGAAGCAAAGATATACAAACATATGTACTATATGGATGCATTTAGTATATACCATGCACATAACAAAGGGTATATAATCGCCATTTTTAACATCAAAAGCCAACAAATCGCTTATCAGGGACTTATAATCAGTTTGCAAGTGCATAAACAATAAAAACAAATTTTCCATTTAATCAGCTAGAAGAAAGGTCAGCAATTGAGCGTTTTGTAAAACATAATATATATATTTTTAGACTATACTATGCTTCTGTTTATTTTATACTACAGTTTTTATTATGCTCCACTTTCGTATTCCTTAATGAATATTTATAATTAAATATAATAAAAATGATTAGTTCAAATAAATGGTCAATTAAAATTTGAATAGATACTGGCACAGACACCAGATGATGAACTACGACAAGCTCGGAGCTTTTGTGGATTGTGGCATTCTATGAATTTTGGTTCAATGTGCTAATCAGCCAAAGAACAAAAAGATCACTTGGCAGACGCGTGCGAAGCAAAATATGACGTAAAGAATCGGGCTCGCGTGTACGCCGTAGACTACGGAATACGCCAACGCCGACATTCAAAGAACAGGGCAGTATACTCTTTGAGGTTGATACAGATACGAGACGGCATCGCTCTTTCTTCTATAATTGGAATGATAATACTTTTCGACAAAAATTAAACTTTTTTTGCCACGGTTCTAAAACAAACTTCTCCAAGTTACAATTGAAGCACAATTAGTAATTATTGCCATGACAAATTATTTTTTTTAAAACTTCAAAAAGTGTACAAAAAATTAATATAAAATATAAAATGACTCGAAACAATGAAATGTTCGGTATTCAAATTGCATATTTATTTACTTTTTATTATTATTTTTATTATTCATTTTCCATTTGTTTAAAACTTTTTCATAAAAATGTAGCGTTGATTGTTTTCCATGTGACTTAACTATGCCACGTGCATTCGATAAGGGCCATTGTATTTCAAGTAAGATTTTCTTATTGTTCGTACCCCATATTCACAAATACCATACGTTGGGGTAATTGCATCTTGACATAATAAGAACTGAATAATGATAATTATATTGAAGCTCCTTATATATTTTAAGAATTTGAATGCGTTTATTCAATTTATATTCATATTCAATTCATATCTCTATTAAAAGTTACATATTTACATTTAGATTTATTATATTTACGTATATAGAAATTTAGTTGCATATGGAAGTAAATAATAGTACGAGGTATCTAAAAGTCGTTATTTATATTAATATTATATTGTTAAGTTTTGTGCTCGTGTTTATATTGTATTTATATTTTTAAACATATTTCCAAGTAAATTTAACAGCAAAAATAAAAGTTAAAAATTATAATGCCTAACAGCTTTGTCTAGGGATTTTCTCAGAGTTCATAAATGATTGTTAAGTAAACTAGGGTAGTTTAATATTCGGTATACAATTCTTTACCAATTAGCTACAATATAGCTGATATATTTCTATTTCTGTATATTTATCTCTTTGCTAAAGTCTTTGTTTTAGATTATATTTGGAGAGCCACTTGACTGCGAACACAGGTTATAATTTTATTAACAGGCATATTTTCTGGCGATAAAACTAATTGACACAATAAAAAAATGGGCCACCCGCAAAGAGTATAACATAAACATAAGTAGCCTTGGTTTGCAATTCGTCTATATAATTTGAATTTCATACTGTTGAATATTATTGTTAGTAGTTGAGGGCCGCCTGCTCAATTCGTGAATTCTGATAACGGTTTGTGGGACACGTAGATAGCCAGCAGAGCTTTAGTTTTCAACTGTGACTCATATTTTCCGATTTCCATTCGGTCAACCAGGAATACGTTTCATATCTATCACGCATTCTGGCCGTGCGCCATTTCCTAACAAAATTTATATATTATATACTTATATATATATTTAAATTTTTTTTTTTTTGCGGACTAATGTTAAAATATTCACTTTTGATTGTGTTTTTTTTTGGCAAGTGGCACACGAAATTATAAAATGATTTATGGCGCCATGATAACGTCTTTTATCTAGTGACCGAAGCTTAGCCAAACGTTCTTATTGCATAGATCACGCTCACCACACAGAGCAAAGCATTCGATTTGATGGCGTATCAATCACTTTCGGACTAGCACACTTTCTATCAAATGATTTTATGCCCGTTCACGAAATGGCAGGTGTATATTAGTTTGATAGAAGAATTCAAATTGATGTTCGCCTTTGACGCTATTGACGCTAGAGTAGTAGCCACACTGCCCAACTGCAAAGTTGTTAATTTTTTTAAGTCTTTGAATCTAATAGAATTTATATTAATTTGTTTATCTATAACATCGTCTGAGACAGGTTTTGAGAGTGCTTAATGGAATTTATAGCTCTGTTGCTTGCTGACAAACTTGCTGAAAACACTTTTTTAGTGGCTTACCAACAAGTGATATTACTTACTGGTCAATTAATTCTTTTGGTTGTGGTTTGTTTTGTTGGTATTTCTATCAAAAGCCTCTACTAAATACAGAAGACTTTCGTTATAATTAGAAGTCGGATTTGATAGGTTTCTGAATATTTCTTGTTGTAGTTTGTTATCAGCTGAAATGTATTGGACACGTTGCAGTATGAACTGAATTGTATAAGCTGTGGAGTCAGTTATTAGTTGTGAGTATACATAACTTAAGTTTGCTACATTTTTATGCAAATCTTCTAGAGAAAAACTTAATTGGACCCGCTTCAGATCAGTTCAAATCTCGAAAGACCTGCACTGTAAGATGTCAACAAACATGTATATACGAGTATATGTTAAAACTAGTTTTCCGTGTATAAAAAAACTTCATTCATTTAAATAGCAATCGGTGCGGAACTCAAACGTATTGCGTTCATAATTAGGCATTGACAAACGATTGTTTATGGATTTTTAAAGTCCGACAGGTTTTCGTCGCCTTAGTAACGTAATTATTTCATATACCACAAATGAACTGGTAAACAAGCAGAAAGTTTCAAGCAACAAATATCGGAAATAAAAATATATACATATATGTAGAAACATAGCAAGAACATTGGAAGCAGTGACAACTTAATCGTAAATCAGTACAGGTCTATGTCCGTATAGCTATGTTACCGCACAGGCGTTCCTTTATTACAATAATAAATTACTTTATCGGCTGCTGGCTAGTGACCCCATTCAACTTACACAAGCGCACAGATCGGTGTCTATATAATACATATACTTATATAAAGGCAAGTTTGCAATAAAAAACAAGCAGCCCTTTGATAGTCAGGAATGCTCGAATAGGAGATACCCTTAACTCAATGCTAAGCAGATATTCCAGTATGGAGAAAAGTTCGTTAATAATTTTGATCAGATTTTGAGGAACACACAAATGTTTATAAAATAGTCCGAGACTACTACGACTATTTTAAATCAAGTCATCCACCTTTGTGTGTAATGCCTGTTACCTATATCTTAGCAAAAACATTATACCCTGCATACCCGTTTTAAATGGATTCAGGGTATAACAAAACTGCCCAATCGCAAACAACATGTGTATAAATATTTGTGCAGTTAAGCTTTCAGAACGGCAGGCCAACCCATTTGTGGAATGGTGCAACAACAGCAGCAACAGTCAGTGCTAACGCATAAAACGCCAATGCAAGTGTCACAAATGTCGTCAGCTCAAGGTGAAGTGCATCGTTCAGCCGTATGGGGCTGTTTGCACACTTGTTTGCCTATGGTTATCTATATGAGCGAATACCCTTTTATTCTCAATTAAGGTCGCTCTGCTGCAACGTCTTGTATTATAAGACCATTAATCAATAAATCGATATTTACCTGTAAATTGTTAAGCACAATCAATTAAAAAGTAAAATAATATATATGTATTTCATTAAATCGTTAACATATATATTTTGTGTATTTCACGTATATATATATATATATATATATATATATATATATACATATATGTAATTTAAAATATAATTTAATCACGACATATATTTTAAATGGAATTTACGTGTGCATTTATTTATACATATACGAAAAAGGAAAGTGCCAAGTAAATCTCTTGGTGGTACTTTTCCTATTGGAAAATTTCCATTGAAACAAAATTTCCGTTCGCTTATGGAGCAGCATTTAAATGTAAATATGTATGTGGTTCTTTGGGCAAAGTCTCATGTGTTTTCTATTATTCATAGAACTACGTGTGCTTTCGTATTTTCTTATACTCGGCGCCAAGAAGCCACCAATACATTTAAGTGAAAAGCAAAACATAGCCCCACAGTCAAACAATTTCGTATTCTTTGAAACAATCTAGTTTTTAATCGAGATATTTGGAGAGTGTTGATATTACAATTGATATTTTAGATGAATATGTTTTTGTTTCACATAGAAATTCAACAATTGATAACGATTAATATTATATTAAATTTGATTAACTTAACAAATTGTATACTATAACATCTGAGAGAGTATTTACTAGAACGTCTGTGTAAATACATAAATATAATTTCAATGACGCTTCAACTGCGATTAGTAAGAAATTTCTAAATACATATAAAATATTCTACTTACGCATGCGACACAATCAATTATAAGCTTTATGAAATATTTGTTCATTTTTAAATGCAATAATAAGCAAATTTTCTTAACTCTTCAAGTAAATATTACTTGAGAGAAAGGAAAAAAATACAATTTATATATTTTGTATTAAGGTAATTGCAGCATTCGAATTAAAATACAAGATTTCATAAATTATAAAATTAGACAAAGCAATTTTTATTTATACATAATTTCTAAAAATAATTATGGCAGAATAACATTTCACTCTTTATTTTAAGTTTCGGTTTTATTTCATTTCCATCATCGCTTACTTCGTTTACTTAAATGCTAACCACATATTTCTGTTCTTGAACCCGTTCTGTCTATTTACACACGCAAGCAAAATATAATTGTTGTTCTTAATCAAAATCGAAAATTAGCCAAACTGTACAGATAGAACGTCCACCTGTTGTAATTTCAACTATGTATATACACCATTGAAACTTGAACGCCCACAAATAGCAGAGAAGACGAATTTTGTCTGCTGCTTTATTCATTCAGTAGACACGTACGCACTATTGCTCCACATACGGCATAGGGGTCACAATTGGAGCTGGGACGACGATCCTCAAGGTAGCCTTTGCCAGCTGTAGCCACGCCTCTTGGAACTCGAACACTGACGGCACGATTAGCCACGCCCCATGAGAATTTGTCGATGCTTGAGGTCTCTAGGCGTCCGACCAGACGACGTTCGTTATCCTTGCCCTCCTTAGGGTCGTACGCCTTGATGTGACGCTGATGATGCTTGCTTAGCTTCTCGATAGCCTCCTCAATCGCCTTCATGCCTCCATTGGCACGCATCGCCTTTGTGGAGAAATTTGTGTGGGCACCCGCTCCGTTCCACTGACCCTCCATTGGCTTGGGATCGAATGTAACGACTACACCGTACTCCTCAGCAATACGTTGCAGGATATAGCGCGACACCCAGAGATCGTCACTGGCCTTCATTCCATTGCTAGGTCCAACCTGGTATTCCCACTGTGCAGGCATTACCTCTGCATTGGTGCCGGCAAAGTCAATACCGGCGTATAGGCAGGCAATGGCGTGCGCTTCGACGAGATCGCGGGCATAGACTCGATCGGCACCCACACCGCAGTAGTAGGGTCCCTGTGGAGCTGGAAAGCCGTTGTCGGGCCAGCCAAAGGGACGGCCATCGACATCGAGCAATGTATATTCCTGTTCAATGCCAAACCATGGCTCCTGCTCAGTAATTTTGTCAACGGCATTCTGGAATGCGGCACGCTTATTGGAGGGAGTTGGCTTGCCATCGGCATTGTAAGTGTCACACATGACAATAATATCATTCTTTCCAGGCTTAAAAGGATCACGATAGACTGCCCTTGGCTTCAAAGTTGTGTCCGAGTTCTCACCATGCGCCTGATAAGTGGAGCTGCCATCGTACTGCCAGTCGGGCAAGTCCTCTACCGAACTGGGCACTTTGTCCAGCACACGATCCTTAAGACGGATATTCTCTCCAGTGCCATCGATCCAGAGGTATGTAGCTTGAACACGATTTGCGGGAGTCTCAAGGTTTCGGTAGCGCTGCAGGATGCTCTTGTCAAGAACTGTATTGGGCGAGTTGACCAGGAACTTAGCGTTGGCAACCCTAGAAGTGCGCATCAGGCGTAGCTGCTGTGCCACAGGAGCTGCCAGCTCCTTTTTCAGAAAGAGTCCAGCCACACGGAATGCCATAGTGATGCTTGTGTATGAGTGAAGAAAAGGATACGTTTAGGCATGTATTGAGGTAGTCTACAAAGGGTATGTACAAGGGCACGGTGTGTGTGTATACTATAGTGTGTGTATACATAAAGTTCAAGGATAATGGATTTGAAGTACTTGCGCAAGAGATGTCATTTCAATGTTAAAATTTACTTTTGATTTCTGCACTTTTCAAAATATTTTTAATATTCACATTTCTCGGCTCAAGCTTTACGCATTCATACTTATTCACACATGTGTATGTATGTGTATTTAAATGCACACGTATTACGCTGCATTTATTGCATTTTGTTTCGCTCAACTTACTTTTCCACTTATTGCACTGTACAGTTATATTTGTATACGATTTTGTCTTTGTCTTTTTTTTTTAATTTGTTCTCTTGGTGGTAAACCTCGCGAACGTAGTGTGTTTTATCAGTTGCGGAGCGACTGCTTGGGACGCCCAACCTATGCGAAGTTGGGAAGGTTTGTGAACACAATTCGCGACACAACATTCACTTTTCTCGTTTGGCTCGCCAGTCTCGATTTTTCTTTATCGCATTTTTAGCCGACCGAGAGACGAAGGCAGCAGCAGCAGCAGAGGCATCGGCTGTGACGACGCGTCCTACAGTGATACCAACGAGAGCGTGTCCAAAACACATTCAACCCATTTACTCAAAGAGAGGGAGAGAGAGAGAGAGAGACATACAGTGGGCGCCCACATATACAACTGCAGTTGTTGTCTCTGAGAGCAAGTGAGTGACAAACAAACAAAGCATGAAGGCTACCCAGATTACTGTTTCTTGAACGCATACGATAATAGCGCACACTTTGTTGTTGTTATTGTAGAAGACCACAAGAATATTGACATTAGTATAGTGCTTATAAATATAAATATATATTTAGATATTATATATTATTTATAAGGTCAGTACACAAGAGGGCTGTTTGTCATTTATTTTCAATTTCAATTTTATGTTTCTTATTTTTTTAAATTTTTCTTTTATTTATTGTGCGGGCCCACTGTAGAAACAAGTCTGGAGCAAGCAAAAATGTAAACAACAAGAGAGCAAAAATTTACATACATACAGAAGTATGTATGTATGTACTTAGCATGCACATTGCGCAGGTTCTCGCTCTTTGCAAACTATGCAGCTAACGGCTTTCGCATTTTTATCAGTGCACTGTCGCGCTATCTTGTTGTTTGACCTCTACCAAGCTGTAAACATTGCCTCGGGTCATACAACTGCAACAGGGCAATAAATGCCTGCTGATATGGGCTTTGGCACATGCGCTCTTCCAGAAGGAGAGAGACTGAAACTGAGAAGAGAGTCTGACTAGTACAAAGTCCACTTTCTGTTTTTTTCCTCTGACACACAAAATTAGTGGTATGCTAACATAAAAGATTTCAAACTCATACATATGTATGTACATATTCGAACTAACATACATACATACATACATACATATACCGGCATCTGTTCTGTTTGTTTCTGCAAGCTTTTTTGTGATGTACAACTTTGAGCCATGCACGTTGATAGCTTTATTATCACAGTATGAACCACAGTCAGCACTCGCTAAATTGAATATCCTACTTGTGGATTTAAATGAAAACATTTTCATAAAAAAATAAAAATGAAAACACAAATATGTTTAAATAATAATCAATCTTTTTTTGTTAAATGTAAATAATGTACTAACATTTTCTGTGCGGTCTGAAAATATTTTCTTTAACAAATTTTGTTAAAGCCCAAAGATAGGCTACACTTTAAGAAATGTTTTATTTAATTAATTTGGAAGTTGTGCATTAAAATACAATATATTTAAGTTTATGTTTATTTCGCGTTACCATAATTTTAATCAGTTTTATTCATTTCGTGGCTGTTTTCAGTAACAAATCCTTGAAATTTGCTCGCTGAGGTGAACTGAACTATAACAAAAGCCAAAACTGGCAAAAAATACATATGTGAGTATTTACTTTATACATGAATATGTTTATATGTAGATGAATACATACATATGTATGTATGTATGCATGCGAAGCATATTTTTGTAGTTTCTGTATATTCGTTACATCGGCAAACTGACGTAATTTTGGCCAAGCTTTAAATTGCTATTGCTCACACACACACTAAGGCGCTTTTCTGTGTGTATGTATTAGTTAGGTTTTCCACCATACTGTGTGAGAGAGTGTGAGTGTTTGCAATTGCTGCACAGTTTGTAGTTGGCTCGCACAATGCGTTTCCAGTTGTGTGGCATCGTTTCCAGTGGCTGCCGGTTTGAGATTTTCTTTCGCAAGCAGCAAACTATGTTAGGGCTGTTTAGCAGTGCATATATTTGTATAACAATTGCGACTTTTTGTACTTGGCAACATTAAAGCCACACACACACACACACACACACTCAATTCAGATTGGCATTTTAGTGGATATTTCCACTTGTTGCTTCAAGGCTACAGCGAGAGGGTCTCATCCTCTTATGGCAATGCACCTTAAGTCGTTATACAGCATCGTGTAGGAAAAAAGTCGCCATCGATATGGCTATGGATAGCTATAGTTGGGAACAGTTTTTGGAAAATAATAACCTGTGAGTAATAATACAATTAACTTGGAAATTGCTTAGGTAAATGTGAAAAAAAAAACATTTTTATGGAAAATTGCAAAAATACTGGTTTACTTAAGCCTTATTATAGCTTGAATATAAAACAAAGCTGCGTTGGGAAATGACCGCAATGTCAATGGGAAACGACACAAGTTGGGCTCGTGAAAAACTAGTTGCTTTGCATAACTGGAAAATAATACTTATTCACTTTTTTCTTTTTTATCGACTTTGTGCAAATAACGTAAATTGATTAAAATCGTACGTCGCATATAAGACTTTAAGCTTGGAAAATTGTGAACATGGAAATCTTAAAAACCACAACCGGTTTGTCTTGTTGCGGTGCATGGTAAAACTAATAACCGACCTTCTCATGTGAAGTGAATGAGAGTATATTGGGGTTGAGCAATGCCCATCCGTCTATCCATCTATCTGAATAAGGACAAGATATCAAAGCTAACCTGGCATTTGAAATTTATACTTTTTAGCGAATCGGGAATTAATATTTGTCTGTTTAACCAATTCCTTTATATGTATGTACAATATATATATATTATAGACATACCACATGTCAGTTAACGTATTTATTATACAATCTTAATTATCTTTTATCTTTAAAAAAAAAGGTCTTAAATACGTTGTTTAGCGCCTGACTTGGTAGCAGCTGGCAGTTATTTTATAGTTAACACAGCTAACAGTTGTTATCAAATAACCGTCATATAATGATCCCATAAATAGCGAGCATTTCCTTATCTTCAGTATCCAATTATCAAAGCTGGACACATACTAAGTATATAAAATTCGTTGGTAACCGCCGCACAGATGATAAAGAAAATGCAAAGTCCATTTCAGCCATTTGCTACTATGACAATATACAAATGCATATTCACACAAAAGGCGTTAGCGATAAGATCAAACACGAACGGGTGTCTTTGGTTTATCAGAGACTAGATTCCGATAAGATCAAAGTCATTGGCAAAATTTTATATCCAAATTGTTAATTCACTAACTTGTAAGCTATATCTGTATGTACCTATTCGATTATAGCCTAAGTTTTTTTTTAGATACATCTTCATAAGCATTTAGACTCCACAATGAGTTATTTGTAATTACCTCGACAAACTTGCATTATTAAAATTACTTAAATTAAATAGCAGCCTTGATTTATCTGAAGAAAAGTTTTTCGTTTATACACACTCCCATTTTCAAGCTACAATGTGTGAGCAAACATTTTATCTCCGTAATAAACAATGAGTAATAAGTTAGACAACATTTCATTAACGGACTTTGTTCGTTAGAGATAAGCAGCAAACACAGGAAACATGGGCGAATCGTGAATGCACGAAAAATACAGAGTTTAAAAAAATAGAGTTTATATTCAATGTTATCGGTGCTCAAACATCACATCACATTCTATATACTACCACGCTATGTGCATAAGTATAGACATTTTTTATATGTACATATGTACATTCAAAACGTGTACTAAATTTTGATAGGTTTCGTTGATAAGCGACATGAATAATCTACAACTAACCAACCGCCACAGCAAATTCATAAAGAGAGAGAGAGAGAGAAAGATAGTTCACTAGACTGGGACTGGCGAAACTTACGACTTTACTGAGTATATAAAAGTCAACGTTTTTATCAATTAAATATAAATATCTCAGAATTACATTTGAACTTTAGTCAGTGCACTAAAGACATGAAATGTGAAAATAATTCTAATGCGCACATGTAGCATAATAAATCTAATCATATGTTTGAATAAGCTGCACACAGACATTTCCGTAGATATCACTGCCTGCTGTTCTTAAAGATTGGTCTTGTTAACAGATGTGTACTAGCCATTCAGGTAAAGCACTCCAAAATGTCCATCCACCTGTATTTGTGTATATCTACAGGTATGCACATGTAGATGTATATATATATGTACGTAAAAGTTTTATTTTATGGCGAGAAAATAATAAAGCAATGTATACAAAAATACACTGAGAACCGATCAATTCAGCGCTGAGAATTTTCCACACGCTCTATGCTTCGGCTCTCATCGAACTGAGAGTAGAACACTGGCTGACTATTGCTGTCACGCTCCCACCCCCAGCCAGTGCATTGGCGTAAGCAGTGGAGCTGCCCGACCGTGTGAGTCGTAGCTGCGAGTGGCGGTGGTGGTTGGTGAGTGTTCGGTCTCTCGTATTTTGGCTTTGTTCCATTACCTTGCGACTGCTTAGCATTCAGTTGCGATCGCGGCGCGAGCGCGTTAAGTACTAGAAGCTCGAGAAGAGGAACAGTCAGTTTTCGACAAACGGGTGGAAAATTTTTCCATGTTGACGGTGGTTGAAACGCAAAAGAGCAGAAGGGGCCGCTAATAAAGCCCTTTGCAATAGTGGTTCAAGAATATAAAACAAAAGCACTTTACCAAAGGCTAAATACACAAAAATATTATTAAACTAGCTATAATATAATTGCGGTTTGACGGAATAAAGTGCAACGTATTACTGCAAACTGCAGTTTGAATACAAATTCAAATACACATATAACATATAGTTCTTGGCTAACAACCCATTGTCAAAATGGTTACGAACGAAAATAAAAATCTATTAAATGATAACAGATTGGGCGTCAGCGGAAATGGAGGCACTGGACAGCCGAAAGCCCAAATTGTGCCCGCTCAGCCAAAGACTCTGCAGCATTTACCCAAGCGACCAGCCGTGGATTTGGCATTTCATAATTTGACATATCGCGTCAAAGAGGGCAACCGAAGCAGTAAGTACCCAAATCCCTAAAAAGATTACCCATTGAAATTCAAGCACTCAGGTTCATAGGTTCATAGTGAGTGAACGAATGAGTATAATAAGCAGCACTTTTGCTGCACCTGTTCCGCTTATTTGACTCTGTTGTTCTCTAGAATTGCAATCCACGTTTATTCGATGTCTACAGCTCGCTTTTGATTTCATTATGCGTTGTGTGCGCTCTCTCTGAGCACTTCAATCCAGTTTTGCTTTTGCTTGTGCTTTGTGCTTGTTTCTGGTTTCTTTGTTCTCATCTATCAGCAGTTGTCCGGCAGCGTTGCCACATCGTGTTTGGCTGGTCAAAGTTTAGTGGAACTTTGGACTTAGTTAATTGTATAGATGGGTGTAATTATAGCTACATTCTAGTAAACATTAAGGTAGAGTACCCTTTGCCCCATTGTAAGCCCCGAATACGAACTACGAACACAATAACAAAACCCAGTAGACTGCTCAACAAGTAGCTTCCAATGTTAATCGTGCCTGCCTGCCGCCTGCCTTTGCTGTATACATAAATATATATATATAGATGTCTGCTTTTATGTACATATATATGTGTATATATATGTATATGTATGTGCAGAGCAACATGTGTACATACATAAGCTAGAACTCGAAGGCTGATTAGGGTAGAAGAGAAGCGTGGGGCATTCGCCTGTTCCTAATGACTAGTGTTTCTGTAAATATATACACATGCATGATGGTCTGACTAGAATAGTTTTATTTACGTCAGACCAACTAATTAGATACTAGTGATGTCGCTTACAACGTAAATACATACATATAATCAATCAGCACAATCGTTTATGAGCCCAGAAAAATATAGCTATCAACACTCCCTTTTTGGTATATAGCATGCATACGTAGCGTATTACAGGGTATTGGGCGCAGCTGCTTTTGTTCTCAGGTAATCGTAAATCAATTCTGCCATATGCAATGGAATAACTCATTATTTTTGTACTCGTATGGAATTGCCAATGGAAAAAAATGAGTATGCCATTTCCCCACTGATTCATTGCGCAAATTGCTCTACTTGGAGGATGATAATTCAATTGATTGAATGAGGCTATGATGGCTACGTAGCCATGCCCATGGACTGTGGCCTTTTCAAGTTTCAGTTCTGTAACTGGGTGTCAATCAGCATTTTACTTGCGAGCATTCAACTGTCCCACTTAATTGCAGCTTAGCAAATGTTAAAAAAAAATACTTGTTTTAGCAGTTAGTACTTTTGCACTTAACAGCTTTTAATACAAAGGTCAAGAAATCAACTCTCTCAAGGTTGTCTACGGACATATGGTGGTAATCTTTACTGCTATTTTTCAATTCGTAACAAGCAGACCTCAGAAATATATATATATAAATATTTATTATGTATATATTATATATACAATATTATATATATATACATAGGTGTGCACATTGCGAGTGTTCACTGTGCCAATATGTTAAATATATATTGCCAAATTCTTGCCCAATTCAAAACAATAAAATGCCGAACAGGACGCAGATGAGGCAGCCGCATACAAATTATAGGCTTTTGAAATAAACATACACTAATTATATTCAGCAATTGAATTCTTATATTTGTATACAATTCTCTATAAAGAAGTAAAAGTTTCTTTGTAGTCCGTGAATAGAGGCAAGTAGGAATATACTTTATGTTGTTTGCTTGCTATCCGAAACCTTTCTGTCCGAATTATTTATTAATTAACTAACCTTAATGCTTGGCATTAATTTGTCAAGCGTATCGTTGTTTGTATGTATGTAGTACCGGTTTTTTTGTGAAGAAGGCATTTTCACCTGTAATTTAGGGTAGTCCAATGCAAAAATATTGCGTAAGCGTCGTCATTATGTGGTCTTCTAACCACTTACTGTCAAGGTTCACTGGCGACTGCCGTGTTGAATCACATTGCCAAACTTTAAAACATATGAAGTAAGCTGCAAAAGTAATGTGCATTATGACAGAAAGGTTCAGGTCATGGTAATTAAGTGCAGTTATAAAAACTTTTTTGTTAGCTAAGTTTTGTAATGCTTATGAAATAAAATAATGAAAGAGTTAACTAGGAAACTAAACATAATAATAGAAACCTTAAACATAGTTATTTTCTACAGAAGTAAACAAACTAAATTTTACCAAAATTTATAAATTCAGAAAACGCCAAATTGCATCTCAATGCTTCAATGTTAGACATATCATATTTATCAATCAATCATTGAACTCTAGTACGTAAATAAATTCCATAGCAAAAGATGTTCAAATATTATTGTCAAAAACAAGTTTGGTAACATTTTTAAAATAACGACGCTTTTCCGCTGTTTTTTTAGCGACTCAGCTCGTCGTTCTTAAGAGGAATATGCTTTATGACATCAAACACGTCTTCTTCTACCTTTTAGCATTTCGACGATTATGAGTTACAAAAGCTATCAATTGCAAAAATCTATCATCTAGACTTGCAGCTTAACTTGACTATGCGCTATAGTCGCCATAAGTTCAATGTAATGTCTATCTTGCAATATATATAAATCACCTTCGTTTATAACTACATACAGATAGACACGTTGTCATCGGCTTTTGTACGTCTTACTTATGGAGGGCAACAAAATAGACAAAGGCCAATGACCGTACAATTGTTGTTTATTGAAGTTTAAAAATTTTATTTATTTCAATAATTTGAGACTTGTCGAACTTACTGAGTTCACTGAGCACTATAGAGATATAAATATATACTATATATGTATAAATAAATAGGTATATATATATATATATATATATATATATGTATATATTAAGTGACAATTGAATTTAACTGCTATTCTATTGGTCACTGCAAATTATTACTAATTAATACTAGCTCGATCACATGTATTTAATCATTGAAAACTATTATCATTCTAGATGCCAAAACCATTTTGAAGGGTGTCAGCGGGCGTTTGCGGTCAGGAGAGCTGACAGCCATCATGGGACCATCGGGTGCTGGAAAGAGTACATTACTCAATATTTTGTCCGGCTACAAGTAAGTGTGCTACTTTATAGAACGTTCTTATCGGCTTATAATATATAAAATTTTTGTATAACAACTAAAATTGTTCGAGTTGAGAGTATACGACTTGGCGATACCCTGAACACCGTGATAATGGATGGATAGGGATAGAGCCACTCGTATGTTTCTTCTGATCAAGGCATATGCATAGTCCAGTATATTTCTTCATTTCATTTTAACAACAATATTATAAACTGTTTAATTATAATCAATAAGTTCAAGACTTGAAGAATTAATCGTTGTCACTCTTATTGACTAATAACAATGCTCTACATATTTTAATTTGAAATAAACTTAAAAAATATTTAGCTATACATAAAAGTCTGTAATATCCATATTTCATCGAAACTTAATTTATGAATACTATAAAGTTCTTGAATAATAGTCATGAAACGATATAGCCGGCGTGCTCGATTTTGATAAAACTAAGTTTCCGGCATGTAATCGGCAAATTGTTATACTATCATTTTAAAAGCACAAACACACATACCAAAATGTGGTTATTGATCTAAGCGCTTGTATGAATTCTACAACTTAACTGAACTTTGGAGCAACCTTGCACATATACAGTATATACAGTATATAGACATGAATGTATGCCTCACACTTAATTTCTTGGAACGTGCGAATATAATCAAGTAGAATAAGCATGTGCATAATAAATGTAAATGGCTTGAAAGCAAATACTATATTATGAATACAATATTATATACTTAATTTTATATAATGCTGACACAATCTGTATTCTCTCTGTTTCTAGAACAACAAATATCGAAGGCAGCGTCACCATGAATGGTTCAGAGCGCAATCTGAGCACATTCCGTAAACTCTCTGCGTACATAATGCAGGATAATCAACTTCACGGCAACTTAACTGTCCAGGAAGCTATGACAGTGGCAACAAATTTGAAGCTGAGCAAAAAGTTCACAAAACTCGAAAAGAATTCAATGGTAAAGATTTAGCTTAAGTCCCTTGCCTAGACAGACGTCAGTTTGCCAATGGGTTACTTACGTTCAACAAGAAATTGGACATGGTCCATTGCATAGAGCTTACCAACTGTTGTATTGTCTATTTTTAAGTTTGTTTACGTTTTTTGATCAGTCATCGCATATAAAATATATAAGGGAATGTTCATGATATAAGCGCCTGTCTGTCTATGCTTAAAAGAGCAGAGAAAGCTTAAAAGTAGATAAGTTGATGACTTTTATATAAATTGCGCAGAATAAAATCTAGATTTACGGCATTCCCTCAAAATATTCTTTGGTAACTCGTTCTTGCTACCAAACTCAACATTTTTGCAATCCATAATTACCATAAAAAACATTTATTTAATTACAGATTGATGACATTCTTTTGACGCTAAGCTTGAGTGAACATCGCAACACGATGACGCGCAACTTGTCGGGAGGACAAAAAAAGCGTTTATCGATCGCACTTGAGCTAGTGAGCAATCCGCCAATTATGTTTTTTGATGAGCCCACTTCGGGATTGGACAGTTCGACATGCTTCCAATGCATACATCTGTTGAAAATGTTGGCTGCCGGTGGACGTACTGTCATCTGTACTATCCATCAGCCATCCGCCCGACTCTTCGAAATGTTCGATCAACTTTACACCCTGGCCGATGGACAGTGCGTGTACCAAGGTAGCACTAAGCAGTTAGTACCTTTTCTATCGACACTGAACTTGGAGTGCCCGAGCTACCATAATCCAGCTAGCTATGTGATCGAGGTCTCGTGCGGAGAGCATGGTGATCACACACGCAAGCTAGTTGATGCTATCGACAATGGCAAGCGGGACATTCGCTCTTCGGCTGACTATGCCACGCTGAAGGCACGCAACGATCTGGTGAAAGTCCAAAATTTGAAAGCGATTTTGGATAAAAACGATGTGTCTACCGTTAATGGTAGCAAATACGAGGAAAACCTAACTTTGACCAATGGTTTGCTGAATGGCATGGTTAACGACATTGTAAAGGAGACGAACAATTTGAGCTCACAGGCTGTGGTGTCCACCAATGAGAAAGGCGATGCCATGATTGATGTAGAAAAGACAGACAATTGCACAACAGCTCTACTCTCTGAGGAAATTATGTCGCCCGAACGCTATCCAACTTCACAGTTTCATCAATTTTGGGTGGTACTTAAGAGAACTTTGCTCTTCAGTTACCGCGATTGGGTAAGCATGAATATGGAAGTCATTTATGCCAAACCACAAATGCCAAATCATATATATTTTGCTTTCGTAGACTTTGATGTACTTGCGTTTATTTGCCCATCTCCTTGTTGGCTTTCTCATCGGAGCTCTCTACTACGACATTGGTAACGACGGCGCTAAGGTACTAAGTAATTTGGGCTTTCTGTTTTTCAACATGTTGTTCTTGATGTACACGTCTATGACCATAACAATATTGTCATGTAAGTCTATCATCTATCTACGTGCAGCACAAAATATTAATCATAATATTTTAAATTCACAGTCCCTCTTGAAATGCCGGTGCTGCTAAAGGAGAACTTTAACCGCTGGTATTCCCTAAAGTCTTATTATTTGGCTATATCAGTTGCGGATCTACCATTCCAGGTGCGTGCTATTAAAATTGTATTTAATGTTTAATGTTCATATTAACTTTATCTTATCCATATTTATTTCAGGCCATTTTCTGTGTCATCTACGTATCTATAGTATACTTCTATACGTCACAGCCCTGGGAGCTGTTCCGTTTCACCATGTTCTTATCAGCTTGCCTGCTAATTTCTTTCGTGGCTCAGTCTGTGGGTCTGGTCGTTGGCGCTGCTATGAACGTTCAGAACGGTGTTTTCCTCGCACCTGTTATGTCGGTACCATTCCTGCTCTTCTCTGGATTCTTCGTATCCTTCGACGCGATTCCAGTTTATTTACGCTGGATCACGTATCTATCATATATCCGCTACGGTTTCGAGGGCACGGCATTGGCCACCTATGGCTATGGCCGTGAGAAACTGAAGTGCTTCCAAACATATTGTCATTTCAAATCGCCCACAACAACATTGGAGGAACTGGACATGGTCAAGGCGAATTTCACACTTGATATCGCAGCGCTTGTTGCAATTTTCGTAGTGCTGCGGGTTTCAGCATATCTCTTCCTGCGTTGGAAGCTTAAAACTACACGCTAATTTAATATATTGTTGTTTTTATTTTGGGTTAAAAGCTTTCTGTATGTACATGTTTCCCTATGTATCTGATAACAATTGAACATTTGTCTTAGATCCGAAACGATTAATAATTTTGTATAATAGATTCATTTATAGTTATATGCCTAACGTTTTTTAGATTAAGTGTGATAGGACCACAAATAAAGGTTTCCCTGTGATCTGTATTTCAGCTCCAGATATTACATAAAACTTGTAACATTTTAGCAAAACAAAATGATCAAATGTATAAAATGTAAGCAACCCAACGGCGAAATTTGACTGGGTTTTGGTAGTGTTTAGAAACTTAAATGATAATACATTAAAATGTATTTAGTTTTTTTTTTAATATCAAATGCAAATACGAAATTAACCACATTCAAATGTATGTAATGTAACTAATAAATGTCTTATACAAATTTTATATTGAATATATTTTTGAAATAAAGTTCAAGTGGTAGTTAATGAAAAATTGAACCAAACTTGATCTGCTGATAAATGATAATCAAATTTTAATTAAATTATTATGAAAATGCTTTTATTATAAATCAACAAATTACAAGCTTCGCCACTCCGATCGTATCTTCCAGAACGTTTAGAGGAGGTTTCCCATATTTAAAAGATTCTACGAAAACTCGATTCGTAATAAAGATCTCAAGTAAAATCACTATTAGCCACTATTTGCCTACAAGAGTATTTACTCTTCGACGTAACGAGGTGAGCCGGATTCTTTTTATGAAAAAATTGGACCAGAAATGAAGTAAAGGACAGGCAGACACAGTCAATACTGCTGTACTGTTAAGTTCTCTAAAGGAAGGTATGTCAGTTTTAGCTTGGTTAAGTCGGCAATCTATACCGCGAGACACTTTATAGCTGCTGTATCTATTCGCATATAGAAACGTATAGAAACGACAACTTGCTGCATTGTTGTGACTGGTTCTGTTGTTGTTGTTGTTGTTGTCGGTCGGCACTTTTCAACTACTACATACAGGGCCGGGTTATCATAGGGGCCAGTGGGGCCAGGGCCCCAGGGCCTCCACCACGGGAGGGCCTCCACCAACCGCGAAGAAAAATTTTGTGAATCGCTGTTTTTTACCAATTTAAAAAGGAAACAAGTAAGATCACGTTACTACCCTAGTATAACATAATAAATACTGAACCAATTCTATTTATATCCTTTAAGTAGCATAATTCGATGTTAAGCATCATCGGCTGTATATATTTATTCGAAAGGTTTCAAATTCGTATCATTTCCCGCTTGATTGCGACATCTCTCGTGAGAACGCTCAGAGTAATGCTGCGTCATGGAAACAGGCTTTGCCACGTAAAAAGTGATAAAAAGAGGTTTTTCACGACGTGGATTTCAAATCATTATTTCTTGTTTATTTAATAAACATGAAATAATGTCTTTTCTCTTTCAATTTTGTTTTATTTGAATAATATTCAATATTTAGGCTTTTTCGTTCTTTAAGTTCAAATGTACATGATTAAGTGCGTGAGTGAATGAGTGATCTTTGACTTTTCCGGATTAAGCGCATGAGTAATCGATTAGTCATTATCATCGAAAAGTGGGGGCTATCGAATGTTAATATTCTATAATTAATATACGCTATGTATTCTTTATTCTCAATAAAATCAAGTACGTAAGTATATGACTCTTATAATATTTAATTCTTATCACTGGGATATTGAGCTCTATTTTAAGGGCCCCCACCACACCTGGCCCCATGACATTAATGTGTTTGATCCGGCCCTGACTACATATGTTGCATATCGGTTTTGCAATATTTTTTCAATGTATAAAATTGGTTACACATTCTGTTTGAATTTCTATAAGCTGAAGTTTGCTTACGAGCTTGTTAAGGAATCCCTATAAAAAAGGTCTTAAAACTGGGAGTGCTTAAACAGTTTATAACTCTAGACCCATACATACATAAATATAAGTATTCTCGTTTATTTTTCCAACGTATCTGAGTTGCTTGGCAACCATTTTATGAATATTGCCAAACAAAGCAGATATCAAGATGAGTCGACAGCAATGGGGGACCAGAACGCTATTACAATCCAAACTGGCCAACTTAAAGATACTCTATGCTGTAGCATAATAGTTTTGGAGGTAACGTTTTTATAAAATACAAAATAATTTTTAGCTGTAGGTAGTATCTTTTCACATTCAAAACTAGACTGGACAAATTGTTTTCGAAAATGTTCTTTTTACAGGGTATATTGAAAGCTAACACTATACTGCTTTCAACTGCAAAAAATTAACTGCTGTAAACAGCAAAACGTATTGTGGTAGGTCGCAGAATGCAAAGATATTCTCGATTGAGAGAGCGAAACAACAAGGAAAATTATTATTGAGAATGGTGCTAATTAGAGTTATCTGTGCTTAAAGCATCAGGCTTTTAGTTGGCCCTGTTTTTACCATGTGTAAAGATCCTGAAACCGGACTTTACAAAACGAACTAAAAATAGACTGGATGTCCAAGTGGAATAATATTCTTGTCTCCTCCTAGAATAATTCTTTTCAGTTTTTCTTTGTTCGCTGGGAATTTTGTAGCGTTTCGTGCTTTTCACTCGGATTGAGTGCGCAACACGCTTTTATGTGCATACAATTCCCACACACTCGTACACTCACACTCACACATATATTGTATGGGTGCCTATGCGCGTGTGTGCTTGTGTGTGAGTGTGCGCTTGCCTGGCAGCCGCGAGTCTATCATTCTTCCTTCATTCGCTTTCAGTACATTTTCGCTTCTCGGTGCAACAAGTCGGAATTGTCGTCGTTGTTGCTGTTGCACGTACATATCACGCCCGCTGCACTGCTGTTGCACAGAGAGAAGAGAGTGAAGAGTGGAAAGCGGCGGCACAATAACAAATACACTCCCGAAAAGAAAGTGAAGTAAGTGTAGTGCAGCTCTAAGACTGCCTCGGTGAACTTTGTAATATCTATGTAAATACTGTTCACGGGTTCATAGTATTTAAATCGGTTCAATGAACTTGCAAGTCGACATCAATGTAAATCATTTGTATGTCTGAACATATATTATACATATACATACAATACATCAACTTACTTTCTACTCTATGTATAAATACATATACATATGTATGTATATTTTTTTATATAGGCGTGCAAGCCTGTATTAACAATGCATTTCAACTTGAGAACTTTGCAACGCCTACCGGCAAGCAGATACATTGTTCCAGCGACAAATGAAAAATCTAAGAAATATTATGGTAGAAATGTTAGAAAGAAATAACATGCAATGTGAATCTGAATGTGAATATGTGCCTATGTACACAAGACTCATACTGATATCGTGTAAAGGCACATCAAGTCTATACATACATCCATATGTATGTATGTACATAAGTGATACATATTCATGCATTGCATTTACCATACAAAGTTCAACATTCACCGGTTCACTGAATTGGCATGCACCATTAGTCACATGGTGATTAACGAAAAAAAATATATAAAAAAAATAATAATAATAATAGCAATGTGCTGTTAAATGATATCAATATGCAGGTCAGTGTAAAGTGTATAGGACAGTGGCATGAACTCGCATATATTATAGATATATGTAATATATATTATATATATTTGGACAATCGCCAAAAAATTCTTTAATTGAAATTAAGTAGCAACTGCCACTCATTGCCTCATGTGGGTTAAGTACATATGAATTCAGCTGTTATCAATATTTACAACTTTGAACGCAGCGATAAAGCACTGTAATAGCTACAGACCTACATATTCTGTTTTACAGACTTCTCGCATTGTGCACCCGACAAATTCGCAGTCTTTGGTACCAGTTAGTGTCACGGATCTGAACACTATTTCCGCTTCAGATACATGCAGTCTGATAACACTGATGCGGCTCCTACATGCTTAGCTAAAGCTCGTACAGCGCAACGTGCCGATTGCAAAGCCCAAAAAGCGAGTAAGTTGCGATTGGGTTACGCAGTCGAAAGTTTCGAGCCGGGTTCTTGCTCTCCGTAATTGTCGGAGATAGCGATTGCCCGCTAGTAGGTCGCATACTACTCTGAAATCAATTGGAAATCTCAATTTATTTCTCAAAATGAACTGAGAAGCACAATTCGTTGAGCGAACTGAGTTCAGTGTAAAATTTGTATATACAACGCGCTGTTGTGCTCGACTGAGAGAAATGACAATAATTCGTATGTTTAATTGAGACTGAACATAAAAGCAATTTTTTTTTGTTATTTTCACATATTCTGGGGTCGTCAGTGCGTGCTGAGCATTAAAAGGGAACAGCTGAATGATACTAGAACTATATATAACATAAGTAAAAGTATACTTGTATACTAGATATAATAATGCAGAAAGCAAGTTCGTTGCAAAGTATTCTTGTCTCAGTTAAAAAAGAAAAAAATCAAAATTAATTTATCTTTATTATTTAAATTATATAAATATGTATTGATGTATATAAGAACAGGATTTGTTTATAAGTTGCCGATGCTTCACTTCGTAGATTAACAATAATTATAGAGTTTCGACAATTTAATGGCTGGTAAAACACAGCAAATCTATTGTGAACACGAACAAACAGTCAACAGATGAGACACACACTTCCAAGTAAAATTCAAACGTGCTGTTATTTCCGACAATAAGATAATTATAAACTAATACGAGTATACAGCGTTTTTTTTTTGAATTCACATATTTGTATAAGTGATTGCAAAATTAATGTCTGCCTAGAAATCACGCAAAGGTTATCACATTGCCAACTTGTCTATAATATATAACAAATTGATTAATTCTTAACTTGTTCTATATTTCTATAAAATATTTCAGTCAAATACTAAACTAAACTATTTTCATAATTTCTCTCAGCTATACAGCAAGCCATACTAAGCCTAGGATGCCATTTGCCGATGTCCAATAAAAACGCAGAATGCAGTGCAATCATAATCTAAAGGGAGCCACATGCTCCCAAAGCGGCAGTTCGCTAGACTACAGCAGCGACATAAACACTATTAGCGTGGAACTGGCTGATGCTGAAGATAATCACTCAGTTAATGGACTGAAGTATTTACCTGCCTGGCCAGCGGTAAACATTGAGTTTTCTGGACTAACATACGAAGTGCCTGATCAGGCAAATGGTAAGTTTTCAATCATCAACAAAATTTTTTTTTACTGATGATAGAAAAAAAGGGTATATCATTCTTTAAATAAATTTAGATTTTTATTATATTTTATATTTGCTTATAATTTTTTAAACTTATTCATTTATTTACATAATTTTGATTGCAAAAGCCAAAAAGACAAAACAAATTTTACGTGATGTAAATGGCGAGTTCCGATCTCACGAGCTAACCGCGATTATGGGACCATCCGGAGCGGGAAAAACAACGCTATTGAATTTACTGGCAGGATTTGGGTAAGTAAAGTTATAATATTATATTAAGCAGAATTAAAGTGAACAATTGATTTGCTTCTACAGCACCGCTGATTCATCTGGCGAGATTCTTGTCAATAACAGTCCGCGCAACATGCGAGTGTTTCGCAAGATGTCTCGATACATTATGCAGGTATTTCTAGCTAATTAACTAATAATTAATTCAACGGCATGTGATAAATAAATATTGAATAATACGCAGACAGATATTCTCGACCTGCAGTTCACTGTGAGAGAGCTGATGCTCTTAGCGGCAAACTTGAAACTGGGCAATGAATTGAAATTAGCCCAAAAACTTGAAGTGGTAAGCGGAATAACAATATCTCAACTCACTCAACTACACGTATTCCATTTGCATATAGATCGAAGAAATCTTGCGCATGTTGCGCTTAACAAGTGCACAAAACACAAAAGCAGAAAAGATTTCAGGCGGCGAGCGCAAACGACTTTCAATTGCGCTCGAACTGGTTAACAATCCACCTATTATTTTTTTGGACGAGCCAACAACGTGAGTTTCAACTAGGATTTGAGAGAAATAATTATCGTATTCTGGTTCTTACAGTGGCCTGGACGATCTATCAAGCTCACAATGCATTGCGCTGCTCAAAATGTTGGCAAACGGCGGCCGCACTGTTATCTGCTCCATACACACACCGTCCGCCAAGATTTTCGAAATGATTGACAAAGTGTACGTGCTCGCTGAGGGTCAGTGCATTTACCAGGGAAGTGGAGCGAATATTGTGCCTTATATGAATCACATAGGACTATCCTGTCCGCTCACATACAATCCAGCCGACTTTATCATCGAAGTGGCGTGCAATGAGTACGGCAACAACTACCACGAACGCATGGTGGCGGCAGTGAACAATGGAAGAGTCGGACGATGGGTTCCATCAATGGGCAATGGCAAGGAAACACCAACCAAATCGGATACAACATCGGGTGCATCTTCATACTATGAAGTCGAACAGTTCGAGGAGGAAATCAACCCGAAATTACTGATTTCCAAATCCACCTGGTGGATGCAGTATAAGTTGCTCCTCACGCGCATGATGCTTCAAATGTGGAGGGACAAAGTGAGTGCGAAATACATGAGATATGAGAGCACATGATGTACGACTATGATATAATTTCATTTATTGTATGATTTCAGTCCTATATCAAGCTGAAGTTTTATATGAATATAATTCTTGCATTGCTTGTTGGTGGCCTCTATGAAGGAGTGGGACGACAAGCTTCGAAAGCCCTATTTAATTTTGGTTTCATGTTCACCATTGTCATAGCTTATTTATATCTGCCCATGATGCCGGTGCTGTTGCAATGTAAATCAATATATTTTTATCAACTCTAAAATACCTACATCAAATAATAATTCTGGACTTTCACAATTGCAGTTCCCACAGAGATCAAACTTTTGAAACGCGAGTACTTCAATCAGTGGTACCGACTAAGCTCTTACTATGCCGCAATGATCTCTGCCAAATTGCCCTTAATGTTTGTGCTTGCCGTCATCTATCTGTCAATTGTGTACTTAATGTCCAGCCAGCCCCTGGAATGGTTCCGATTCGCCATGCTGTTCAGTATAGCATTTCTGACGGCCCTTACCTCAGACAGCTTTGGCCTCATGGTATCCAGTAGGTTCAGCTTGGTGGTAAGTACTACGACAATACATCTTATATATATTTCCTTATTATAACTTGAACTATAAAATGCAGAATGGCATGTTTATGGGACCAGTTGTTGCCGTTCCCCTAATTCTGCTTTCTATTTACGGCATGGGATACGGCAAGGATGTATATATCTCACCTATTATGCGGTTTCTGATGTCGCTCAGCTTCCTGCGCCACGGTCTGGAGGGTCTAGTGGCTGCTTTATACGACTATGGAAGAGGCGACACAATTTGTGACACCGAGATTTTCTGTATGTTTAAGAAGTCGCAATTTTTACTGGTGTTCCTTGGATTTGAGAACATTAGCTATTTGTGGTCCGTGAGCTGTTTACTTGGCTTCTACATTGCTTTCACACTTGCTGCATATCTGACGCTACGTCATCGGTTGAAACAATCGGTGGCCAATCCGATTGTAACCTATGTCTTTCAGATTCTGACGAAATATTTCAATTTCACTTCGTATAAATATTGAAAAAATGACACACAATTACAATAATGTCTACTCATGTTTATGTTGAAGGAATTTTTTATTTTTTTGATTTGTAAGTAATGTAATATACATATAAGAGCTTGTGATAAGTTGCGTCCCAAATGATAAACTTTTTAAGACTTCGCGCTAAGGCAAAGTGAGCGCATAAGCACCAAATGTCCGAAATACAGTTATACATATACATATATACATATACATATATGTACATAGTTGGGATAATCTGATATTCAAGTAAATAAACTAATTAAATATTTAGTAGATTTGTTATTAAAATGAAGATACCTTTCATTGTATAAAATAACGATTAATGAAAAGTGTATATACGATTTTAATGGTTTGCTATTGCACTTACCATGATAAGTTCGATGACAGCAACTGAAATCACTCACACACACACACACACACACACATACACTGTAAGGCACACGAATAAAAAAAGAACAAAAAACACTAATTTTAGCAATTTACTGGCCACGCCATCTACAAAAAATATAATAACGCTATTTATATCTATAGATAGCGGTATTCATTTTACCGTTACTCGTTTCACGAAAGGCCAAAACACACCACAAAAAAAGATTAACTCAAATGATTTCTCACTTATCAAAATAAACACTATTCATAATATTTGTTGGCCCTAGCAGTGGCACAAAACAATTAAAAATTAAAGTTGCTATTGAGACTATTATCCTGTCCAACCGTTGGCGATCTCATTTTACCCGCACTTTTTAATATTTTTGGTTTTACAACACTCAACAGAGAGAAAACGATACTAGTTTAAGCTTGTCAAATGACACCCAACTGTTGTCAGCTACATGCAATACATCAATGGCATAAAGAGTGTTGGATCAATCAGACGTTTGTCTCCCATAGTCAATATGTTCTGTTAACTAACAGCAATCTTGTATTTTGAGTAAATATTATATTTTCTTTGAAATTTAAAATCTAAAATCAGAATAGATTTTCTTGAATATTTTTGTTTTAATATATGAGAGTTTAGAGATAGCTTCTTCCGAGACGAGAAAGTTAGAATTATTATTTGATTTTGTATGGGATGCAGATTTACAGTTATACAATTATATTTATTTAAACACTAAGATATTTATTGAATTACGTCTCGATACGCGAACATTAACTTAAAAATGTGAAGTAAAAGAATTGTCAACTTGCAATAAAAATAAAGGTAACGGTCATTATATTACCGTTACTCAAAAGTCAGCAATGAAATCACACACAGCGCAAAAGACGCACACACATACACGTACACATACAGATACACGTGCACGATTTTATGCTGTTCACTTCACAAAAACGAACAAAATAAACACAATATTCACATTATTTATTAATCATACCATGCATACACACCATGTGCATAATATTTACACTTTTTTAAATATTAGCATTTTCATAATTATGCTGAACTCTTTAATTCTAATATTACGGACCACGACCGCTTTGATGTCATGTTCCGCGCCTTTCTAACATTATTCGCGCTCACTTGCAATGCAGCAAGTGCAGCGTATCAAAGACTTATTGCTGTGATACTCAATTGTCGACAGCTATATATTAACATGAAATGAGTTTTGTGACAGGCAGGAGTTTGTCAGGCATGCTCTAAGCTTCTGTTACTTGAATTTCAATTTGTATTTAAAACAAATAAAATTCATTTAATTATAAATAATGAACCTCAAAATACATAAAAACATTGAAAACAATTTAAAATTTTATACTTGTATTTTAAAAATATATTTTTGTAAAGGAAAATACGGCAAATACAAAACTTGGTAAGTCTAAGTAATGTACAATTAGGTTGTTTAAAAGTTTGATTAAATACCAACATCGACAAGTGACAACATAGTAATTTATAAACAATTAAGAATATTACAGTCGCGAGTACTCGACTTATAAAATACCCTATACCCAGGTCTGAACCATCTATTATAACACGAGCTTGGCAAGATCTGCCTGTTTATTACAATAGCACCATATCTATGAAGTATGAATAACCCATTTAATGGGGGCAGGGCACAGGGTACTTAAATATTCAAAACATGAGAAAAATTACTCTTCATATTAATTAATTTTTATACAATTTTAAAAACGGAAAAGTAAACAGTCGTGATGTGGCAGGTTACAAATTGATCAAATTGAAACAGCAGCTCCTGAATTGGTAGTTGACCTCGCTCTACTGACAGTTAGTACATATATATATGCAAATATGATCCATACAACTAAATTGTAGTATAAATGGCTGCATACACACATTGCGTATGAACAATAAAGGGGTATAATTATAGATTAGAAATGAAAGCCTAAAAAGCTGCCAAGCCTACTGCCGGCATCACTTACGATTTTAACTAAAAACTAAAAATTACGTTGCTGTTGTTGTTTCTTTTAACGTCCTTAGCTTTTTAGCACACGGCGATTGCGGTAACGGCGTATCGGCATCTAGTCAATTGATCTCCAAATGCTTTGCCTGCTCCCACGAGAAGCCATCGCGGCCAAAGTGACCATAAGTGCTGGTGCGCTGGTAAATCGGCTGGCGCAGATTCAGATCCCTTTATATTAAAAGAAGAAAAAACCAGAGTAAGTAAATGGTAAAAAAAATTTCTATTTATATTTATTTATATTTATCACTTACTTGACAATCATGCCTGGTCGTAAATCAAAGTTACGCTTTATAATTTCTAGAAGCTCCTTTTGTGACTTGTGTGAAGTGCCGTAGTCGAAGACGGTTATGGAAAGCGGTTCAGCCAAGCCAATAGCATACGACACTTGCACCAAGCAGCGCTTGCAAAGCCCCGCCTTGACCAGTGATTTGGCTACCCAGCGTGCAGCATAAGCCGCCGATCTGTCGACCTTGGTGAAATCTTTGCCAGAAAATGCGCCACCTCCATGTGCACCCCAGCCGCCATATGTATCGACAATAATCTTACGGCCGGTTAAACCAGCATCGCCCATTGGACCGCCAATGACGAACAGTCCACAGGGATTTATGTGCACAATGGTGTTGGCATCAAAATATTTGGCAGGTATGACAACTTTAACAACTTTCTCCATGATTTCCGAACGAAGATTGTCCAGCGTTATTTTGTCCGAATGCTGCATGGATACGACAACAGTATGCACACGCTTAGGCACAGCCGAGCCCTGATTAAAGAGATACTCGCAGGTGACTTGTGTCTTAGAATCTGGACGGGCCCACCAAAAGACCTCCGAGCGGCGCAACTCGGCAATCTTTTCGTTCAGTTTGTGTGCCAGCACGACCGTAAGGGGCATACACTCCTCTGTTTCATCGGTGGCATAGCCAAACATAATACCCTGTAATTGATTAAAAGAGCAATTAAGTAAGTAGTGCAAATGCTTCACGCCACAAGCGAAAGGAACAAACATTCAAATTAGTACATTAAAAGCAAAAAGGCAAACCTTTTTATATTTGCAATTCAAAATTAATAAGCAACATTCATGTAATAAAATATTCAGAAGGGAAGAGTTGACGTGACTATGACTTGAGACCCATTATGATATGCATGTGTAATTTACCAAACCAAACCAAATATACGTGAGTGTTAATAATGGCAAATGAAAAGTCAATATGAAAAATTAGATGCTAATTAAATATCTTCGGTAATGTACTCGAATATTAAAACATATTTTAGTGGCAAATATTAGCAATGCAGCTTAGTAAATACATTCAAATCTCTATTACATTAGTTACGCATATGAAATAAAAATATAATGTGACATATGCTACATAGGTAGATATGTGACGAATACACGCTTTCCAAACATATTTTGGGTCGGGTCGAACCAGGTGCATTGGAAAGGATGTATTGGCTCGGCCTGCCGAGGCATGCAAATTTTGTACTTGATTTAATTCACACCTGGTCTCCAGCACCGATTTCTTCCTCGGGGCGATTTACATGCACACCAGCAGCGATTTCAGGAGATTGTTGGTCCAATGCCAAGAGAACGTTGCATGTTTTATAATCGAAACCTTTTTTTTGGTACATTTTAAGAAACCGTGTTGCGTATTGGGGTTTAAGGTATCATATGGTAAATGTATCGTGTTTTATTTGTTTGATTTTTTTTATATATATGAAACGAAAGAGATAAAAAGTAGAGAGCGCAGCACAATTGAAATAACATAAGTAATGGTAAGTAATGTTAGTTATGATATATCCCCTTAATAGTATAAATTGTATTAGTGTAAAATGCATGTGCACAAATGTATGTAAACGAACACAATATCTTTCTGCTTTATATTTATTGTGATTCACGTCGGGATGCTGAAATTCGAGTTGAAATTGAAAGTGTTTTTCCGCACTTCTCTATTATGAGTCGGTCAATGACTTATCTATTAAAACGCAGCATGCAAATTGGTTTAACGAGCGTTCTTCCCTCAGATGCTTATCGGAGACCTATTTATTGGAATGCCATAAATGGGTTTTGTTAAAGTGAGCGTTTATGTAGTTAGAAACCTTCGGAATCTGGCTTAAATATATATGCATATTATGATTTCAGTCCAATCGAAGTGTAACTCGTGGGAGATCTTCCACTAAACTTATTTTCTTTTGAAAAATAAGGTGGGTCTATCACAGGCTATGTATGGGTATGTATATGGATCTAGCATTATAATTTAATGCTATGCAACTTTAAACGCTTTCCATTAATGAATTTGAAATTTGGAATGTAAACTGATCTCTCGAATTTTAATTATACAAAACTTTTATTGTAAGACCCACTGGAAACAAAGGTAACGAGATAATGAGTTTCGGGTGGCGAAGAGAGCAGAGCAGATATGAGAAGAAACATACAATTTAGATTAACATTTAACGAAATGTGAACATAACAAAGAAACGCACACACTCTTCGGCTTCACTTAGTTTGTAATAAGGGTACAGGTTGTATGTTGGTATACCTGATCACCAGCGCCGACATCCTCTTCTTCGCGATTAACGTGCACACCGTTGGCAATGTCGGGAGACTGTTGTTCAATGGCAACGAGCAGGTTTAACGTCTTCCAATCGAAACCTTTTTATTTTGGGTTGATTTGTATGGGATTTGATTGTTTGTTGAAATATATTATATTTACAAATGTGCACGTCAATAGGGAAACAATGCATTGCGCTGTTTCTGCTGCCCACCCACAAGAGAACGAGAAGGAGAACGAGTTCTCATCTTCTTACTCTAGACACTTACCCTTCGAGGAGTCGTCATAGCCAATGTGCTGAACTGTTTCACGCACAACCTTTTGGTAGTCGACCACGGCCTTTGATGTAATTTCACCGCAGAGCAGAATCATGCCAGTTTTTGCCACAGTTTCTATTTTTAAAGAAAAAAAATATATATATATATCAGATTCTTAAAAATTGTGCAAACTTTTAGTTTCTTATACTTTGTTGTTTTATAATAGTTTTTCCTAATTATTATTACTGTTGTTGTTTACAGTCAAAATTGACGATTGAGAACAATATCAAACACGCGTCGATTCGCCAAGTAGCCAGAGTTTTTTTTTACACTCGTTCATGAACTGAAGTAGAGTATATTAGTTCTGCATTATGTCTATCTTGCTGTCCGTCTGTCTGCCTGAATGAAAGCAAAGCATTTTGTCGCTATTGAGCCAGAGACTTGAAGTTTAGCAAATGGATAAGTTGGACTCTAAACGAACATTGGGCAGTCGGTTGGGCCCGAGTGCGTTGCTCTTACTTGTTTACAAATGCGTTTGTTTATCAACCGTCTCTCGAATGTATGAATGCTGCGGCATGCTTTGGAGTTTGGACTTACATTTGTCAAAGTTTTAGAGCTTCAGCCTTAACACGTCTTTCAACATTACTTGTTAACTAACTGTCCATCGCGCGTAGCTTATATTTAAATATATACATTATATATTTACCACAGGCGACCTTAGCATTGGGATCCTGTCGTAGATGGGCATCCAAGATAGCATCGCTAATTTGATCGCACATTTTGTCTATAAAACAAAAATAAAAAAAAATTTAGTGGGAAAATCATATGTGTTGTTTATACTGTGAGTTATACATAATATGCTATATTTAGGAGTGCGATGTGAGAAAGTGTATGGGAGCAGCCAGACAAACCTTCGGACGCGGACGCCGACGCCGACGCTGACGCCAGCTAAAATTGACAGACAATGCAGTTTATTTTGATTTTTATTTCGCGATTGACAGCGAAATTGAATGCCATCGAAAATCCTTAACATGAGAATTGAATTGTGTGGCGTCACGTTTATGCTCAGAGTCGGGTTTAACAAGAAATAAAAGATGCACGAGCTTACGAAACGAGCGGTGTCGGTTTCAGTTTACATTATGCCATATAGAATATTACTCAACTCGGGCATATTGCAAAAATACCCAAAGTCGAAAAAGTGTTCAATCATTCAAATGGCGCATCGTTTGGAATTCGTTCAACCTTTAATAATATTACTAATCTCCATTTGTATATAATCTTTTTTTTTTAGTAGAGAGCAATAGGCATCCCCTTTGGCATTAAAGGTTACGGGAATGCTGATAACCCCACTCTAGATCGGAGACTGTTTACTTCAATGACGAATGAGAAAGGCGCAAATGAAAGTGCCTCATCACGTCCTGTACATGTTGACTGATCCCTATTTGGATGATACAAATTCTACTAGAAGTCGGATGACACAAAATATTGCCGGCAAAGATACATAATTGGCACCTCAACTAATCCATCAATCATGTAAAGGTTCAATGTCTCACGTATCTTTGACAGATTCTTTGCTTTATGCCTATTTAAGCTCATAGGTAACCGGACTTAATTAGTTTCGGTTACGGTTACTCGCTCTTATCGCTAGACTTTATTAATACAATATCAGAAGTATTTATAATTACATAGAAATGGTTAGTATGCATATGTATTTAAACACATACATAAATATATATTTATACATATGTATGTATGTAAACATTCATTTGCATGTGCGAGCAGGTAAAAGGAAATACAAACTAAAGTTCAATGCATTGAACCAATAAATGTGTTATAGAGTGTTATAAAAGTGAACCACGTGGTCTCACAATTTTGCAAATTTGATAAGCTATGCAAACACAATATCAGAAAAGCATAATTTCCTATTTGTTGATTTTGGAAATGAATGTAACTACATATGCACATAGATAAATATATTTGTCTAACATTTGAAACTTCATTATGATTGAATGTAGTATGTAAATATGCTTAAATATGTTTGTATGTTTGGGATTGTTTTGATCGGCAATCTGCGAAGAGGAATACAAATGCCGAAAGAGAAGAGAACCGGTAACTTGGAAGAGCCGCAATCATTATAAAAGCACATGGTGCGCATGACGCAGTCTACAACACACACACACATACATACATACACATGTATGTACATACATACAAAAATACGTTCTACAGCACATACAAACACATACACTTAAGTATGTATGTACGTTTGAAAAATGAACACGTTGCCGGGGCAGCCTCTCTAGCAACAGCACACCGGACCACGAAAGAGCGAGCGACCAGCTGGTAGTTGGTGGGCAATAGATGAAGGCTGATATGCGTAAAACAGATGCATTAGCATACGTACATACACAGATATATATATATATATATACAAGCAAATATACATATAGGTAGACAGATAATGATGAATATATTTATGCACAGACATACATACATATGTATGAGCATCCCTAACGCTGTAGATTTCAAACATTAGTAAAAGTTGCTCGTTTGGTATAACTCTATAGCACAGAGCTGGTCACACTTATCAATTGTTATAGCTGGTCTGCTGAGTAAACAAGCACGTTTTTCGATGGAATTTTCTACATACTACCACTGATTATATTGAAAAACAACTAAACTCTAATTCAACATTTTAGCAACAAAGCAAAGCAACGGACTGGAACATTTGTAACAACACTAGCTGCATTAAGTTAAACCATGATAATAAAAAAAAAAACAAAAAAGAACCTATGTATATTAAACATACATATAATGTACATACATACATACATCGGAATATTTCACCTTTAATTCTACTCTAAATATGAAAATATGTTCTGCAGGGGGTCCATACATATGCATATGTGTATGTATGCGCATGCATGTGTATGTGTGTGCATGCTCGCACTATGTGATGCAATAAGGAGGTCGGTCTGCGTCGGCTCTCTTTCGCGAATCGAGATGCAGCTAATTTAAGCATACATACATACATATGTATATGCAGGTATGCATGCATTTGTATTTGAATGCATATGCACTTACCTGGGTGTCCCTCTCCCACGGACTCGGAAGTAAATAGGAATGTTTGCCCATCTTCCATATCGTAGGAGTTGCCATTACCATTGCTGCCATTGAGCCCGTTGGCGCTGGCTGTGGAGTGTCCATTCGTCTTTTGTGGCATTTCGATTGTTGCTTGTTATTTGGTTGTTAAGTAGTTCAAGTTGATACTGTATAAAACAAAAATTGGTTATTAGTATGTTTAACAAAGAAATTGATTTTCCTAAAATCGTATGCAAATCGAGTTTCGCTGCCTCGTGTGTGCCATATTTTACTTTCATTACATTTACTTGCGCTCTGTAACTAATATGATTGTTATTTTTATATAATCAGCAAACGCATTATACGTTTTATTTTATGTTGTGTTTGATGGGAACTCGCACACACGCACACACACATACAGCAGCAGCAGCAATACATACTTATGTACGATTGTATGAATAAACATACACACCGATAAACACGCGCGTTAAAAGACGCCAGTAACTGATCAATGAAACTGTTATAATGTTTTTGGTAACACAAACGGCACAGCTTTTGTCTGAAGTCTGATGCCACTGAATATGTTATATTTTAGCCGACAGGCAGTCAAATTAGCGCAACTAACACGCACGTCCTATCTCCGTGACGGTATGGTAGAAAAAGAGCGCACAATTTTTGCCAGCTACAGAATTTATAGCCGTGAAGCGGGAGCGGAGAACGATGGCGGCGCCGTATGAGAACAAAATTCTCTCTTATGCTCTTAGTGGTAACACATATATATACGTATGTATATATATGT
Organism: Drosophila leonis; assembly: GCA_035045365.1. NCBI lineage: Eukaryota > Metazoa > Arthropoda > Insecta > Diptera > Drosophilidae > Drosophila > Drosophila leonis. Next base: position 7,788,610 of record JAWNPC010000830.1, read on the forward strand.
ACATATGTATATGTATGTTTGTTGCTTGTTTTGGCGCTGCTATTTGGAGTTGCAGCCACACTCAATTTTCCTACCGTTCTTAAGCAAACTCAAAGAGCATCTCCACGTTTTTTACGGCTGTTCGTAAACAGCTGTGTTTGGAATGTGGTGGGTGGCCTAACGTTGCCACACTGCTTCAATTTTCATTTTCACAAGAAAAGATACACTCAAAATATACCAAATTTTGCATTCCGCAACTTACATTAAAATATTGCGAGTTGAGAATTTTTATTCGCTTAAACTTTTGGTGTTGACAATCACTCGAACAGCGTCCAATTGGGACTGCTTTCTACAAAAATTGTATTTATTTATAAATATTCGCGTTTTAATCCGGAAAGATGATTCGACAAAATTAAGGGCTTATCATCATTTTCGTATATAGAGATTGATGAAGTGGGAGAACACCCTGCTAATTTACATCATTTTTTTACAGTGTTTTTTATATTTAGAAATTCGTAGTAGTTACGAAATATAATATCGATATTGAGAAAAATGATAAAAGTATTGAATAGAATTTTTTTTTGTATTCAAAAAAGTGGAATGCTTAAAATAATACTTTTTTAATGTACGATTTCGAATAAATTTAAGTCTTTTACAGATGCATCACTAGTAAGCGCTCGACAACAATATTTTGTGTTTGAAAATAACAAAGAACCATAGAAAGATCGTGTCATGCTAATCACAAACAAGGTCGGCCAAGATCAAGGCGATCGCTAATCTGCTTCTGCATAATAAACACGAAAATCTATTGAAAATAGCTGAAATAACAAGCTACATTATCTTTAAAAAGATGTTGACCCCCCAAATAGATTCGTGGTTGAGCATTTTGTTCAATATATATGTATATATAAACATATATTTTTTTAAAGGGAATATTATGTCCAATAAGCATAGACCATAGTAACACTCAGTATATGCTAATGTTATCATCACTTGAACTATGACATGACTTAATTGTAACCTTTTCAGCTTAAGTTTGATCTTTAGGTAATTCCCGATTATATGCTGTATTTTGCGGGCATACCCTTATCTTGTTGCCTAAAACCAGTGTGGTAAAACGACGGCGCACGCAGACCAAAGATACAACAGCTGTTCATGACGTGTTTTTGGTTCGTTAACATAAGAAATATAAATCGCAACGATTTGCTTGCCCTGCGGAATTTTCATAAAAAATGAGAGGAAAACTGTTGGCCTTGATGGCTATAACTATAATAGTTTTCTTGGCTCAAAAAACTTCAACGTTGGGCGTACCTAACGAGAGCACAGCTGCCAAGGAAAGTATCGTCAAAGTCGAGGACCCGTTGCAAAACAAAACTCCCATAGCCAATGCACCTACGGTAACTATTAGCAATGTATCGGCTAGTGCTAGCAGTGCCAATATCCCGCCCGTGGAATTGAGCTCAGCTGCAACCGTGCTGCAAAATGTGAATGCATCGAAAAACGCGACCACGACAGTCACGGAACCATCCCTGATTGATCCACATGCCGTGGAGCAGGAGCACAATTCCTCGCTCTCCCTCTTCTTTGTTATTTGCGTTATAATGCTGGGAATACTTCTGATACACTCGATGCTTCAAACGGGCTTCCAATATCTGCCCGAATCCATTGTGGTAGTGTTTTTAGGAGCGTTCATTGGGCTCTCGCTGAATGTAATGTCGGGCGAAAATGGCAGCTGGAAGCGGGAGGAGGTCTTCTCGCCGATGGGCTTCTTCCTCGTTCTGTTGCCACCCATCATTTTTGAGTCTGGCTACAATCTGCACAAGGGTAACTTCTTCCAAAACATTGGCTCCATATTGGTGTTTGCTATTTTCGGTACAACAATCTCTGCTCTGGTGATAGGCGCCGGCATCTACCTGCTGGGCATGGCTGAGGTGGCGTATAGGTACGTATCTTTGCTGAAGCTGAGAAGAAACTGATTTAATCATCATCTCTCTGTGTAGGCTAAACTTTTCCGAATCATTCGCATTTGGTTCTCTCATTTCGGCGGTCGATCCCGTGGCCACAGTTGCCATATTCCATGCCCTGGATGTGGACCCGATTTTGAACATGTTGGTTTTTGGAGAAAGCATTCTGAACGATGCCATTTCGATTGTGTTAACTGCCTCAATCACGATGAATGCAAATGCAGACGCAGGCACTGGGGAAGCAATGATGAGCGCCTTGAAAACATTTTGTGAGATGTTTTTCGCTTCGGCTGGTATAGGGGTTATATTTGCCCTTATATCCGCATTGCTGCTCAAGCACATCGATCTGCGCAAACATCCTTCGTTGGAATTCGCAATGATGTTAATGTTCACCTATGCACCTTACGTGCTGGCTGAAGGAATACACTTGAGTGGAATTATGGCCATACTCTTCTGTGGAATCGTTATGTCGCACTACACGCATTTCAATTTATCGACTGTCACGCAAATTACGATGCAGCAGACGATGCGAACATTGGCCTTTATAGCGGAGACCTGCGTGTTTGCTTACCTGGGCTTGGCCATCTTTTCGTTTAAGCACCAAGTGGAGTTGTCATTCGTCATCTGGTCAATTGTGCTCTGTCTGATCGGTCGGGCCTGCAATATATTTCCGTTGGCGTATTTGGTAAATAAGTTCCGTGAGCACAAAATCAACAATAAGATGCAGTTCATCATGTGGTTCTCTGGCCTGCGAGGTGCCATCTCCTACGCACTCTCTCTTCACTTGCATCTGGACAGTCAGGAGAAGCGACATGTCATTATTACCACCACTCTGATCATTGTTCTGTTCACCACTCTCGTATTGGGAGGCTCAACGATGCCATTACTAAAGTACCTAAAGCCTGGTAAGAAACGCCGTGCACGTGGCTCTCTGCGCTCCTCGAGCGGTGGCTCACAGAACTCGCATCGGAAGCGCAGCAAATCAATATCCCTATCCAAGACACGAGAGTGGGGTCAGGCCATCGATTCGGAGCACCTGTCTGAGCTAACAGAAGAGGAGGATGTCACCTTTACACAGGCACGCGATCGCTTCGGCCGTTTGGATCGCAAGTACTTCATACCTTTCTTCACGCGTCGTTTCAACAGCCAGGAGCTGCATGAATGCAAATCCCAAATGGCCGATTTGACCAACAAATGGTACCAAGCCATACGAGTTAGTCCTTTGGACTCCGACGAGTCGGACGATGAGATTGGCCTATCAGCCAATACAAGCCAAAGTAATTTGACTCGATCCTAAACTAATAAGATTCGGCTAAGAAGCTGGCTGTGTAAAAACATTTGAGTGTCCAAAGTATTTGTGTATATTAAGAGCTATTCATATTTATATAGCCTGTAATTTTATTTAGAAAAATGTCTACACTTTTGTATGTATGAAGGTGGCAGTATACGTTTATCCTCCTAGCAATTTATAATTTATAGCTTTTAGCAGTATTTTTACTTAATTGGTTTATAAGTTTGCCATTTTGCAAAGAATGACAGTTAAAGCTTTATCTTTAAATTAAAATTTACTTGTTTTGTTTTATGTTACATGTTATGTGTATGAATGTAGTCAAAATCTAAATCAAAATATCTGTATTTTATACGAAATAAATTGTGATATAATAAATTCCAATTCAACTGTTTAATATGAAACTTCATTGCTTGATTTCGAATTTCGATTCGATGAAGTGGATCACGATTAACGATATATCGATATATAGACAACGATTTAGCAATCGTAGCTCCACATTAGAGTACCCAGACTGCAAATGAAAAGTAAATTTAGTTATCGATAGAAAATCATTTACACTTCGCATAGATTTTCGAAATTTGACCGGGTTACAATGATGCAAATTTTAGAAAATGATTTTACAGAGAAATTGTAATTTTTTTTTTGTGAATTCGATCAAAATGAAAATTTAACCAAATGTAATTTGTTCAAAATGAAAATGTTAGTCATTGTAATTTGATTAAATTTGAATAAACCTCATTTTAATATTTAAGCAAACGTTGCACCTATACAAGATTCAGAAACAGCTGATTTTAAAGAAACATTTTATGATATACATATATATTTTTTTCCAAATTTTGTTCCGAATTTAGAATATTTAAGTAGTACATGCTTAAAATGGTATAGCTTCTAAAGATAGGAAATTACACCCATACTGAGTTCAAGAAACGCTGAACTTACTTACGTACTTACTTATTTTTCTTTTTTTGTATGTAGTATACTCCACATATGTGTGATTATCTTGCATTGTTGGGTTATTAAAACAGCATCCAAATATGACTTAAAGTGTTTGTTTTATTTAAAACGTTGTACAATTATTAGCACAAAATACATAATTCACTCGTTGGTAAAATACAAATTTTTGAGCTGTGTTCAGCTAATTGCAAATTGAATATATTTATGTACGTGTATGGAAACACATACATATATAAATGTAATAAACTTAACTCAATAGTAATTTAACTTAATTATTTCTCATCATGAGTTTGTAGCATTACAAATCCATCTAATACTTTCATATGAGTAATAATAGAGTTCACTTCATATTATTCAGTTCGATCCTTTGGCTGGACGAACGAGTTCTAGTCTAATTGCTATTATTTTCTGATTTCTTTTCTGCCGTTTCGTTTCCAAATTTTTTTATGCAACTTCATGATAATCTTAAATATTGTATCTAGCGCTAAAATGATATAAATCATGCAATGAATTCTGATGCATATATACGAGTATATATGTATTTATATACGTACATCGGGGTTTGTCTATCGTATATCATGTTCATGGAGAGACACAGAATAGCTTCAGTTTTATTGTATTACGAACAAGAGTGATGTTGAATAATAATAATAAGGAAAAGTATAGAATGATAAATATACCCAAGAGTATTAGTCTAATAACCCCTTCACCGGAATCCAATTATAATGTAGTTATATACAAGGTGGAAGTAAAAGTAATGCTAAGATATAAATGTTTATCAAGATTTGATAATAATTTTGTGCCAGGGTTCAGATTAGTATAGGGAGACACATATGAGAGTTGACAACAAATTTATCACAAATTAGAAGAAGCCATCGAGAAGAGTATTGTTCATCAGTTTAGCAATGATCTAAGCCACGCGCATTTCACTGCTACAATTTAAGGGTCAAACTATAATTACGTTAGTAACTTTTACATATACAAGGGCTTACTCTAATATTGCATTTTGAAAGTACTTATACGAATTTCCATGGAAGTAGCAAACTATAGGAATATACAGTACACATACATAAGTCTATCATTAGGGAATAAATAATTTTAAGTAACATGTCCAAAAATATTAAATACATTTATCGACGCCCTTCAACAAATTTGCTATAGTATAAATATAAGAAGATGAAGAACATTTGAACGAGTGAATACCGTATTTTGGGCTATTACCTATGTTGTCTGACAATATCAACCATTTCTCTGTGCATTGACGTCACATCTACTTATACCATAAGCGTGGCTTTTACTATGATGTTACTTCGGTACATGAAATCCTCGGTGTCCTCAGTTTTACGCCGAAGGCTCCTCAACTTCATTGTCGATGCGCGATGAGCGAATGCCAGACTTCCCAGTCCATGGATAGATGTCGGGGCAAGGCTGACATGTTTTCATGTAGCGGACGCCTGATTTGTGCCACAGATTACAGACTTTTGGATTATTGCATCGCTTGGGTCGGTCCTAGATTAGATTTAATTTTCATTAAGCTGTAGCTCTCTCTCTCTCTCTCTCTCTCTCTCTCTCTCTCTATGTATATATATAAAGTCTTTAACGCACCGAGTAATCGCACTGGAATGGCTGGAAAGAATTGATTCGCGATGTTGGTGTCGGATCGCGCACCCATTGCAGCGCTTGCCAATTGGTAATGATCCAAACATCCTGCATGGCGTTTATGGCATCAAGGAACTTAATGAAGCCTTCCTTGTGGTGCGGCTGCGTAAACCAAGCGGCGTGGTAGAACAGTCCAAAAGGTGCTCTGTGAAAATAGAGGGACTTGAGGTACGGAACCATGCAACAGAGTGTTATCTACCTATTGGTGGTGTAATGACGCTCGAAATTCTTCATTATCATTTTGGTAACGCCCTCCGCATCACTTGGATTGGAGCAGGCATCGCCCATAGAGCAACGTCCGCCATTCAAGTCCTGCCACATAACCATGGGAACTTGCCAAACGCCCGGATAGCTACGCGTCGGACACGGCGGAATCATACAATCGTGGAAGATCTTATAGTCCAGGGTGTACGGCCACGAGGGTGGACGATTCTCATAGACCGGCATCGATGAGTCGTAGGTGAAGTTCGAATCATACAGCATTTTATACATTTTATTGCCACCAACTGAGAGGAAAGGTGCACGCATACCGCGCACATCCGACAGCTTCACGCCACCATAAGCGGCCAGTATCTCCCGCTGACCAGCTATTTCCCGGGTCCATTTCTTCTGTGAGAACTGCTCGCCAAAGCTGTGACTGTGGAGCAACAAACAAATAAAAATTTGAACCTTTGACACCTTTCTATAAATCAGCTTATGTGTTGGTTTGACTTAGTAAAGCACCGCGCCCGTTTATATATGATGTGTTCGTGAGTATGGTGTAGAGGGTCGTATTGGAAGTTGGAAATTGATTTTGACTGCTGTGTTTATTTAAATTCTTATCTTGTGTTGTTGTTGTTGTTGTTGTTGTTGTTGCTGGTTGCTTGTGTCGCCGTGTGTGTTTATCTCAAATAGAGACAGAGAGAGAGAGAGAGAGGCGGCTACTTACGAAACTGTATGCGATGCCATTTCATGTCCATCGGCGTAGAGATTCTGCACTTGACTGTAATCAGTCCATTCGTGAGAGACGTAGAAAGTAGCTGTTATTGGGCAGCCATTGGGGTTGACGCGTCCCTTCTCAAAAAGATCCATGTATAATTGCTTATTTAAATCATTTACCGAATCATCAAAGGTCAAGAGTACAATTTGGGGTATGCTTTCAACGGGCAGTTCGCCTAGCAATCAGCACGACGACAGTATTGATGAAATGGTGGGTGATGAAATTTAGAGAAAATATAATTGGATCATGATGTGAATATAAACCAAGCATACACATAGATGCAAAGGGACGAAAGACAATAATGTAAGACATGTAATTGATGTTGGATGCTGGATGTTGCCATAATCAGGATGACTCGTCAGAAGCGAGACTCGATCGCAACTTACGAAACCGTATGTGATGCCATTTCATGTCCATCCGAATACATATCCTGGACCATGCCATAGTCCGTCCACTCATGTGATATGTAGAAAGTGGCGCGCCAAGGACATCCATTGGGATTCTTTCGCGACTTGTTATTCAGCAACTCGTTATAGAGATCAATATTAATCGTATTGATCGCATCGTCAAAGGTGATCAACACAATTTGCGGGGTAACAGATACATTTAAGCCTCCTATGTGTTGTGAGGCATTGAGTTTAGTCTTAAGTTTTCTTACAGCAATATTAGTTAAGAGTCCCAAACTAATTTGCACAGCACTGCCTGAATGGTCAAAAATCTTCAAAATTAGCACATGAATACTCACCGGGTATGTCCTTGCCACCGCAATAGCAATCAGGCAGCAAACATACATCCTTGCGACACTTGGCTGCCGTCTTGTCAGGCGTCGGCTGTGGGTATATGGGATCTGGTCGAGTTGGTGGATATTTATAAATGTCCACAAATTCTTGAGCTTTTGATACAATTGTGCCAGCTGGCTTAAGCGTGGGACGTGTCCGCCTGTGGGTTGTATAACACTTGTAATATTATTTTTTCCATAGATTGGACGGAACTTACGGTGGATGTGTTCCTCTATTCGGAGTGGCTACAGCATCACGATCCTGATTTGCATATATAGAACTGCCTCGATTTCTGTTGTTGTTTCTAAATTCAAGTGTTTCGAAATAAAAAACATTTTATTTTCTTTTTATTTTTTGAAATTAGTAAATAACTTCAAATGCGAAATGCCAACCAATTATTTTATGGTCTATAGCTACACAAATAAATACAAGGTAATATATAAAATTCAGTTAATTGATGTGAGTTAAGTGATTAATCACCTCGCCAAAACCATATATAAATTATTATGAATATTATATATATATATATATATATATATATATATAATATATATAATGTTTAATTCTTTGTGTGTGTGCGTGTGTGTGTGTGTATGTATGTATGTACACGTAAATAAAATTCATATCAGTAGCCAATTCGGTAATATAAAATAAAAAGAACCAACAATTGAATAGTATACTTATGTGTCTGTGTAGCGGGATTGGGCTGTAAACCTAAGCTGAGAATAATAGACGGATAGAATAAATAAATACAGTTGATATTTATTTGCTTTGTAGATCGCTGAAAATGATTAGTGGCTCACATTGACTTCTTTCGAACAGAACGTGTGTGGGTCGAAACGGCTCAACTTACTTGGCGCGCAACACATTCGGAATTTTAGTGCAGATTTACATAAGACCTGTTTACATTTCCTCTCAATACTAAATGTAAACAGTGATACTAAATGAAAGCTCAGTAAAATGTGCAAATGCAAATGCAAATGCAAACGTTCAATTTTTCACAAAATTTCCAATTGGTATAGACCAGCTATATATTTCTGTAATATCAAGCCACATACTTACATAAGAGTGGAGAGGCTATATAAATTAGAAATTCAAAATGATCAAATTCAAACTTTGACCTTTCAGTTTACACATGATAATTTGTACATACATACATAGTTGTGGTATGTATTGATTATATTCGTTTACATAAAATTAAAAATAAAAGTGTTTGCCACTAAAATCATAAAAAATCAATATTATCAAAAAAACAAAAGAAAAGAAAACAAATATTCAAAATAATTAAAGAGACAAATACATGAGAAGTTATACGGGCCACCACCCAACGGTTACGATTTGATTACGTACTTATGCTCACCGTTCTGTATTCTGTACATTGTTGCAACATTTTACAGAGCAGCTAATATTTAGTATTTACTTATGTATCTTTGCACTAAAAGTCTACGAATAATGTAAAGAGGCGAAGAACTATGCAGTTTTAAGAGTGATCTGGGCATTATTGTGGTCAAGAAAAGTTTGAACAGTTTGCCTATTGGTTGTTTTTTTATTGACTACAAATTAAAGGCGTACTAGAAAGCCAACAAACAACCAGAGCTCTACGAAAGTGGGTGAATGTGGGTAATGAGGAAAGAGAACTACGTAAAGTAAAGTTGAGTTGGGTTGGTTTTAGAGGAGACTAGATCTGTGTTGAAAACAAAATTACGGTGAATTTGTATTTAAAAAAGAGAGGAGAGTGATAATGCAGAGGTAACAGCTACTAAGGAGCGTGAATTAGAAATCACTATTTATACCTTGAGGGGATTTCGTTGCACTTGAGGCTCAGTGTGCTATCGGAGCACTTCACTGAAATAGCAGCGACAGCAGCATTGGCATTGGCATTGGCATTGGCATTGTTGTTGTTGTTGTATTGGTGTTGTTGTTGGTTGTTGTTGTTGTTGTTGTTACTGTTGGGTGTAAGGCCATTATGGAACTTATTAGCTCTACCCCCTGGTATTTGATAGGTGGATGGGGTAGAGACCGGGCTAGACGATTGGGCGGCAGCAGCGGCAATGGACGACTTTAAAGCGTTATTTACCCTCGAGACTCGTGTTGTTGGTGGCGAACTTAATGGTATAGAAGGGGTGGCAGTCGTGGTTGAAATGTCAGGTGTGGTGCTAACAACTGGAGTGGTACTAGTTATTGCTGTTATTGCTTCAGCATCTAATTTTCTAAGAGCGGGGGGTGAGGGAAACAATTTGGATTGGCTTCCTATCGGCTTGGACCCAATGTATGGGGCTCGTGTGGTTGGCACTGATGCAGAAGCAGTGGTAGTAGTAGTAGACCTCATTGTAGTTGTAACATTCCGGCTTGCTAAACTAACCGGCTTTATTTCATTAACAGATGCTTTTATCTCCGTTCCAGAATTTTCATCGACGAACTGTGGCGATCCGCTCTCATCACTGTCGCTGGCAGAAAGGAAATGCTGTAGTTGCTCCAACACATTTGTGCTACGGAACTTGGATCGGCCAATATTATTTTTAATGTAGCCGGCATTCTGAAGACTCTCGGCTAATGTACGCTCTGCCGTTTGCTGTCGATACTTGTTCGAGTATAAATACTTGACTGGTGGGTGATCACTGATAACAACCACATCTTCAATGGAACTAGGTGATATCTCTGTGCTGGTCTGCTCTATGCTATTGTCCTGCTTTGCATCGAATGGTTGGCGTGCAATTAAAGCCTCTGCACGTGGGTTATCTGCCGTTGCGGCTTCGTTCTCATTTGGATTACGTTTGGCTGAATTTGTTGCTTGGCCAGTTGGCAGTATCAGAGAGGATGGGGTCTTCTGATACCTATGAACAGTTTCTTTGGCCTGCTGAGCTGCTTTGTATGTTTCATACTTTTCTCTCGACTTAGCTGTTGCTGGCTCGAATATCGTTTGTCGATTGTTGGCAACTCGTCCGCGATGCGTCTTCCTTCTTAAATGTGGTATAGATGGGGAACTTCTTGGCTCGTAGCTGTTGGGTATTTTGAATTTCGGCGCATAAGTGGTCGGTTCGTCGACACTGTCCAAATTATAGTTAACAGTAGCCGCAGTGTATCGTGACCGGCCACGTGGACGCACGGGAAAATCAGACACTTGAAGCGGGGACGAAGTCACTACAGAGGATACTGTTGGCTCTACAATAGTCGTAGTCAGTGCTACCTCTGTAGGTACTTTACTTGTTGTCGTTGTCGTTGTGGTTGTCGTTGTGGTTGTGGTTGTGGGTCTGCTGAAAACAGGTCTTTGTGGACTGAAGGTGCTTAGAATAGCATCACTTATGCTAAAATTGCGGATATTGCCGTTTGCCATAGTGTCAAGGACGTTCTTTTGGAGTGGGCTAGCAGTAATATAATTCCTTGCAGGCTTTGGTGTTGTTTGGAGAAAGGGAACGGAAGCTGCATTTGCATTTGCATTTGCATATCGCGTTCTGGTAGTTGTTCTAAGGCTGTTTTGTGGCAGCCGTTCGTCCTGGAGCAAGCTTTCAAGGCTTTTATATGGAGAAACAAAACGCATTGCTGGGTTACTCGTTACACGAATCAGATTGTCCTTGAAGAGATTTGCACGTGCTGTAAAGCTCTGCCCAGTGCTCGCTCGCTCGGTACTACTAACTGAAGTACTGATTACTTTTGTTGGTGCAGCTGAAGTTACTTTAATCGTACTGCTCGGCAGATCAGAGACGCTTAATGTGGAGATTGTAGTTTGTTTGCTAGGTGCTTGCTTAAAAGTTGGACGACCGTTGCGCCAGATACGTAACGGAGCATATGTCGTCGGAGTAATATCGTCATACTCCGCGCTCATATGATTCGCTGATGTCAGTGGTAAGCGGGTCGTAGTTGTTATGTTGTGTTTAACACGTTGACCACTATCGGGACGCTCAAACAGTGGCTCAGACATGTTGTCATCGTTCAAAGGTTCTTTTGCCGTCAAACTGAATCCATGTGATCCGCTTTCGAGGCTATACTCGTATGCCTTATTGGGTCGTGTTGCATTTGTGCTAGCTAACAATTCGGATGAAGCTTCCCTTGGCATGTTCTTGGCAGTTGCTCTAAAGCTCTGGGGCTTCACCTCAGAGAGAACATAGCTTTGTATGCGTTTACTTTGATTTTGCTCCGTGGATAATGCTTTGTCTTTTTCAAAGTCGTTGTAGATGTTGTCTCTTATGTAGGCGGCCTTTGATGACTGCTCTGTGGGCGTGCGCACCAAGTTGCTGGCTCCATAGGCTGCGGCATTTATGAAATCCAGAAACTTGGGCGAAGTGCTTGTCTCATAAGCATGACCACTAGGTATCTCTACCGTGTGGACTTGCACATTCTGGCTTTCATCATAAACTGTCTCAACATACTTTTGAGTACTACTATTTGCACTGTCATTTGCCAACGCCCACGATTCACTGATTGAAGGTGCGACTGTAGATTGGACTTGGGACGGAATTTTGTTGTCATTGATATTTTGGCTCTGAGTGCCAGCCACAGCACTGATCAAGGACTTGGCCAGAAATTGTAGCTTTGACTTAAGAAAGGGATTGGAAGTGTATGTGGGGAGGACTGAAGGAGTTTGCTTCACTGTGGTGGTCGTGGGAGCTGTTGTACTGGGTGGTTGTGGTTGTGTAGTACGTGGTGTTGTGGTTGTCTTTAATTTGATTATAACATTTTGCTTAAAGTTTTTATTTGCATGCGCTTTTGAGCTGTTGAAGAGATGTGTATTTATAATAAACAATCACATTAGTGTTAGTATCATATCCAGTTCGTTTTTTTTTTGTGTGTATTTAAGAGTGTGTGTAATATAATATAACAGTATATCTTAATCCTTTGGCTCTGATTGATTATTCGACTAGGAATATGCACCTTAGGTTCGGTGAATCACATTTGGATATCTTATTACTAAGCACATGCCATGCGAACTTCGTAACATATCTCAAAGTTAAGATACATGAATACATAGAGGTATATGTGTGTAGAGATCATGCAATGAGTTTGAACTTAGGTATTTTCTCTACAGTAACAGAGAACACAAATAGAATTAGTGGGAAAATATGTGTAGTTACAATCAGCCTGAATAGTGAAAAAGAGGAAGACTTTTGTAGTCGGAATTCGCTTCAATTCCGGCCATACGCATTAAATGCGTGCGTAGTTCAGCTAACTAGGATCAATTTCATTTGATTTGATTTGATTTGATGGTCAATGTGTAATCGGTGTAATATCGAAAATGATGTTTATGTAGCTTAAAAAAGTGATGATTTGCTTATATTCGATTAATTTGTAGCCAATTAGCCGATGGCAGGCCAAGTAATGACTATCATAGAGAACTAGAAGGCTCAGGCAGGTCTACGTATGTAAATATGCAGTACAGCACATGGCTTATTGGGGAATAGAAAGTACCTTGAAGGTTGCAATGTAGTTGTTGTTGTTGTTGTTGTTGTTCTTGTTGTGGTTGCAGGGGGCTTTGTGACTGGTTGTGTAGTAGTTGTGGTTATCTTGTTTGTATTCCTGCTTGTGACTGTGGATGACTTTGAAATCGGAAGGCGTGTGGGTGTCATTGTCGTGTACTTCTTAGTCTGATCTGTCTTAAAAGCTGAAGTAGACTGGGCGACATCGTTGGCGATCAGATAATAATCGTCCGTTTTTATTGATTTGGGAGCTTGAGTGCTTGGGCTACTCCTCGATGGTGAAACTCGCTCGCTCTGATAATAGTCCGCGGGTAAATTTTGAGCGTACTCTGAAGAGCTGGAATAGCTGTAATCAGGCTCTTCATAGCTCATGTGGGGCGTGGTAAACGTGTCGTAGTAGTTGCGCACATCAGGTCTTTGAGCCGGGCTCTTAGTTGTCGAGACAGTGGCCCTTGCATCCAGAGTTTGTATAGTCACCTCTTCGGCCCTGGTAGAGAGATTTGTTGTTGGTTGGATGTCGTGGTTTTCGAGATGAATTTGTATGTAAATTTTGATGCATTTTGTGTAACATATAGCTGATGTGTGTTGTATGGAAGTGTATTTTGGCCTTTTGTACTTTACTGAGACATGCTAGCTGATTTGAATCAAGAGTGTTTTCAAATCTGTGAAGCTTCATTCTTTCCATATACTGACTAGTTGGGACACATACTTAAATACTTGTGAGTTAGAATTTTCTGCTAGCTAGTTAGCTTGTAAGACATGAATCGTAATATTTTCAAACAGATGCTACAACATTTCAGTTCGAATGCAATGCAAACGGCCAGAGAATACTTACCGTTGTGGAGGACGCGTGGGTTGATCATACACATTATCCTGTTCGATCTGTGAAAACGATTCGTATGTCAACATGGCAATATGATTAATTGATAATTTTGCATTTATTCACTCGTATTTGAATACGTTTTCCATTTCTTACCTGTGCATTGAGATCCTCTTCGTAGTCAGTATTATAGCTCAATGTTGGCTGACTGTTGTAGCTTTGCCTTTGTAGAGGTGTCGGCGTAGTCAATATCTCCAAGGGCCTGTAAGTTGATTGCTGTGGCTGGCGCACTGGCGATTGGTATTGCGGGGGCTTTTGCTGATGTTGATCCTGCTGCTGTTGATACTCAATATCCCTATATAAATCAATATCGTCGTCGTAAACAGAATAGTATGATGAATCATAGGGATTTGGTAAGGCAGGAGCCTGCTCTTGCTGTTGTTGTTGTTGTTGTTGTTGCGGTTGTTGGAATGGTGACGGTTGTTGTTGTTGCGGCTGCTGTGGTGTTTGGTAGCCACCCCCATGATTGAATATGGATGTATTGTAGTAGTTACGATTGGATGCAAACTGTGGCGGTGAAGCTTGTGAGCTTGGTTGGACAAAAATGTTATCGGAAGTTTGCGCCGTCAGCGACGATGACGGCGAAGATGACTCAACTCTTTATGCACAATTGTGTGGGCAGAGTATGTGGATGTGGCGCAAGTTATTTACATTAACGAGTATAATTTAATTATTTTAAATTATTGATGTCATTATATAATACAAATGTGTAGTATGTGTGTAAGGCAATGTCAGTTTCCATATTTTACAAGGGGGAGAGAAATGTAAAACGAAAACAAAAAGTAATTAAAACGTATAATTAGAATACATATGTACCTATATTATGAGATCATTTAGTAGTCGAGGTAATGAGTTATAGCAGATGAGTTAGCGGCTGAAATTTTGGTTAGCGTAGCCCAGTCCCTGCAACATAAGTTTAGTCAACTGTACAGATTTGGTAAGTTCCATCCGTTTAGATTTCTTAGTATTGGGTATAAGGTCTGAACGTAAACGTATAAACAGTAGCGCCTGTGGGCAGTGGCAGCATTGCTTCTTTTTATTATGTACATTGTAACTGCCCTATTTATGTGTATTTGTATTTGTGTAGCGGCACCAAATAATTGAACAGCACTTTGGTCGTCGACTTTTATAACTACCTTTGTCTTTCCGTGTTCGAAGTGATATGTACCGAGTTCAAGTTCTGGCCGCCTAAGCCATTATTACTAGTGCCGGATTTGGTGTAGGCGGCCCCTCGGCTGGTTTCATTTTGCGTGCGCTCTAATCCGTCCGGATTACTGTGAACTTGGGACTGCCATTTTTGCTGTCCACGAGTGCGTTGTGGCCGCACAGTGTAGCGGATTTTTGTTAGAGGTGTAGGCGTTGCTGTGCTTGTTGTACTTGTGCGAACTCGAGCTGTAGTTTGACTGTTGGGCGAGGCTGTTGGCTGCAGCTGTGGCAGCCGTTGCTTCAATTCCTGAAATATGTCGCTTGGAAAGCTGATGAACGCAGGAACCCCATTGCCCACATTGGGCTGATTAAGTTGCGTGAAATTCGGAAAGGGTCGACGCGTTGTTGTGGCTTCCATAAATCCTGTTTGTGGATTGTTTCGTATTTTACTGGCTGTTGTCGAAAGTGATCCCTCCGTTGTGACTTGTGGACGTGGTGGTGCCATTGTCTCTGACATGGGCATGTAGGGAGGCATGCGCGATGGTGGCAGCATGTCTTCATCAACTCCATCATCGTAGTCCTCGTCATAGTACTCGACAGTTTTGTCAGTGGTTGTGGTAATTCTGCCCGCACTAATCCTGGGACGCGTTGGGGTGGCGGTCGTCGATTGATTTGAATTAGACACTTGTTTGTTTATCTGGTTTTGTATACTCTTTACAAAAGATTCGTAGCCCCTAAGAAAAGGTGTGGTCGATGCTTGGGTGGTGGTGGTGATTGGCAGTCTCGTAGGTATTGGATTTGATTTCAAAAGAGGCTTAGACGTTACTGGACTGGATGGCGTCGAACTGATCACAGGTCGGCGAAGAACCAAGGTATTGCGAACATTGCCACTTCCATCATTGCTTACCTGCTTAAAATACTTTATTAGTGGGTTGACAGCCGGATTAAAGCTTGCTAGATCACTGGCTTTCAGGTTTGCCATAAATTCATTTATGTTAAATTGAAAATTGGTCTTCTGTGGTTTGGCAGTCGTCGAATGCTTAGGTGGCTCCGGTTTGGGGGGCACAGTAGAGCTGATAGATTTGGTAAAAGTCTGATACGATTCCGGCATGCTAGTGTTTGAAGCGTAACTGATGCCCACTGGCAAATGCGACAAATCTTGAAAAGGTACTTCCTGCAGGCCGTTAGGGTTTTTGTAAGCCAAGTTGGGAGCCGAAACAATGTTGAAGTTTGGCGTCACATGCAGTGGCGTCACTGGTGGACGAACCTTTACTGCGGCGTGCTCTAATTGATTAAGCTTGGCATTATTGTAAACGCCTTTCATTTTTTGATTTGCAACAATATTATATTGGAAGTAATTGCTCTCTGTCGTGGTCTGAATATCTGGACTTTGAGCAATGCTGAACTGAGATACTAGTTTGCCAGAATAATTCGATATGCTCGGTGTATTCTGGTATTCTGGTTTGTTATTATAAAAGCCACCCATGGTGCTGTATTGCGCGTAATGGTTGCTGGGCGTCACTTGTTGGCTCGGCCTAGTCGTAGAGTAGTACTCGAATGATGGCCGTTGGGTTGTGGAATGCACGGTGGGATTAATTGGTTGATTGTCCAAATGAAAGTAAGCAAAGTTTTCAGCTTGTATTTGTTTCCGGCGCTCTTTAAGCTGTTTCAGCTGTTGTATAAGATAGGGAAGTAAGTCGCCTTGGTTCGCTTGTTCCTGATAACCGCCTGGTGGCCTTGAGCTTGTTGATCCCGCCGCACCATAGTAACTACCTGCAATAGGTCGGAAGTCATCTTCCAATGGGGGTGGTGGTAAAGACAAATTGTAGCCGGTGTAAACCGATGTGGGCTTTTTCCCATATGACTCAGGCTGCTGTTGAGGCTGCTGATGCTGCTGCGGTTGCTGAGGATGCTGGAGGTAAGCCTTATATCCAGGGTTAAGTTGATTATAATTCTGACTGGCGGGAGTGTTCTGGTTGGGAGGAGTAAGATAGGGATTGTAACTACCGAAGCTATATCCATTCTTTCCTGCCCCAGTGTAAGGCTGATGAATTGGTCTGTCAATAGAACGATAGTTATGCGTTGGCCATTTGGCAGATGCATGTGGAAAAGGACGCAGCTGACGTGCACGTCGCCTTGATTCTCCCGTAGCCGTATCATTGCTATCCTCGATTGGTTCGCTGTCATCCGAGTCCGCAATCGAAAAGTCTAATTCAGGTTGACTAATTTTGGATGAGTACTTTGGCAACTGGACGACAGCTGGTGCTGCTTCATCATACTGTTCTTGGGAGTTATTCGAGTTATTGGAACTATTCGAGCTGTTTGTCGTTTCGCCACTGCCCAGTTGAGCACTGCTGGCACTATCTGGCTCCATGACTTCGCTAGAGGTATTCGAATCGTTGGGCACTTCAGTAGGGTCAGACACTTCCGCTGGCGTAGTTGACATTAACCCACTAACATCGCGTCGTTTGCGTCCTCTGTCTACATCAAGTCGGTTATGTGACAGTTCGTGTTCAATTGTCACGTCGTCGTTTAAGCTTTCGCTGTTTTCGTACAGAGTTTAGCCGAAAAGCATTTGAGTCGGTTGGTGAGTCATTTGAAGTAAAATATAGAGATAGTGCAGTATGCATTGTATGAGAAAAAAGAGTAGTAAAATGGGTGGAGAATAAATTTGAGATCAGTTGTGAATTTGTTGAAAATAAAGCAAAAAGTAAATTACCATCAATAGAAATAAGAATAAATTAAATTTTGAAAGCGACGGCAGATGAAGCACTACATTTGATGGGGAGGCAAATCAGTCACGCAACTTACCTGTAAGCGGTTCCGAACGTATAAGATCCAATTTTGCCGTGGTTGGGTATTGCATTTATGCTGGCCTGGTGTAGAATGCCATCGCGGTCCCGCTGCACTTGGCTAACAGTACTCGGTTGGCCACGATAAACACGTTGCTGACGTTCGCTGTCCTCCTCTTCAGGCAGAGTTTCATGCGCCTCGGCATAGAGCTTTGTATACTAAATATGAATTTAAAATAACAACTGTCTATTGGCCTTGGCTCACCTTGGCTATTTCCTCCTGCGATTCCAGAAGTGACTTAGGCTGTCCTCGGGACGTGACCACTGGGTTGGGAGCTACGGTGAGTTCTGGAGGTGGTGGCAGATGCTGAACCTGAGCCTGTATAGTCTGAGGAGGCGAACGATGATACTGCGGTGGAACTGTGACTGTTTTCTGTGTCGCTGTTGGACTGGTGAAGGCGGACCCAAAGCGAATGCGACTCGGAACATGTTGCTGTGGCTTGTTACGTGAGGCACCACCTACTTCGGTAGAGGTGGCCGACGTGCCGCTGTCCACCACTTCGCAGCCCACATTTCTGGGCCAATCACAAGTCTGCAGTTCGTGCGAGTACATCAGTCCCCCAGTGCAGCTCTCAAGTAACGCACCACCAAATACGCATACATAATACTGCGTACAGTCCGAGGGATGGGGATAGTATCCAAACTCTTCGGGACAGTCAAAGCTGACGCCATTTGAGCTGCTTGACTTCACATTGGTGCCAAAACTGCGAGAATTAGTGACGCGTGGAGCTCTTTTGCTTTGCGCATCTGTCGATCCTGCAAATATGAAACGAAAGATGCAAGTTATTGTTTATGTAATGAATGTCTTTAAAATATCTGAAATAAATATGCAGACATGTATCGGGACTAATATATTTTGAATTACAAAACTTATATACACTTTTCCATTTACGAACAGAGTATAAAAGTTGATCTATAAGCATAACCTTTTATGCAGAAAACTAGTCGCAAGCCCACACAATGCCATTTATCGTTAAGAAAATATTAACAAAGTATTGAAACTGATTAGCTATTCAGACAATTGAAGCTGAATTTGAATTGAAACCAATTCGCTGCAATCAGAGCTATACCAAGTTTGAAATAAAAGTAGCTTGCCTGCTACAGCCTTAAGCCACCAAATGGCACGACCAATTTGAACGGCTCGCCCAAGGTATGGGCGCAATGTAATAATTGGGGCGGAAGTTGGCTTTACTCTTATTGCTTAGCTTTTGAGGCATATATCTGCCTTGCAATATTTCTGTACTGACAGCTGAAACCACAGCTAATAAATTAAATGAATTGCAACATTAAAATTATGCAAGGAGTTCGCTGCGGCACGATATCAGTCAACCTTCGATTTCCATTTGGTCTTTAGCTTAAAAACCTTAAGCTTAGAATGTAAGCCAGAGTAGTATGATCGACAAAGCTTTTTTTGGGTGTTTTTTTTTTCAATTTAATGGTCTTTTCTTGGGACACCGGGGTTTGAGCCTCAACCCATTCGTTTTTTGACCCACCTCAATTGCCTTACACACACACACCAGCGTCGGACTGCAACTGAACATTATTATGCTATACTTTAATTGTAACGTGAGCATTTTCAAACAAAAACAAGTTATAGTAATAACGCGAAGTTATGCTGCACTTTTGACCAGCCACGAGACGGCGCGCGAGCACCTTATATTTTTTTCGAGTAACATAATATATTTCGCTTGATAGAGACACCTTATCCCAAAACAAATTTACATTCACTTTTTACTTTTCTATTGTTCCCAATAACAGTTTCTAAGCCAGATAAGGCCTTGTCTGTCGCCTTTAGCTTTTCGTCATTATTGTAATTGGGCGTAGATGAATTGTTAATTTACTGCTGACCAGTAATAATATGCGCCCTTCTAAATGCAACTAGTTCAAAATACCCAAACATATCAATTTCTTCTTGATACTCAATAGAAATGAAATAAAGGTGCTTTATTGAAATTATGCAAGTGGATGTGACCTCTTTTATTAAAGAGGCCGACCCTATAAATATAATGTATTTTCGATCCCGTTCCGGTCAGCTGATGCGAATATCTGATGCTAAGGTTTAGCTTTGAATAATTGATGAGGATGTGCCAAAGCTCTGCAGGGTATGTTTACGGTGTGCGCTCTCAAGTACGCATTCTTTTTGTTTGTGCATACATGTTTTTCTAATGGACGTCACATGAGCAATCATGTCAAGGCTGCTGGATAAGATCTGTTTAGCATGCAGCACGCACCACAACTTGTATAATTATCACACAAAAGCGTCGCAGCTTTCAGTCCCGTCTGACCGACTCTTTGACTGAGTGATATATGCGCGGTGGCCGCCAGTGCTGCAAAAGTAAGCTAATCACGTGCCAATGCAAAAGTCTAGAGTCGCCGTAGCCTAGGATGACATTTGTCTTGGCCAGCCAGCCAGCCAGCCAGCCAGTCAGCCAGCTCCAGCAACAACACACTTGGCAACATATTTGCCGATTCATTGTTGCCGTTTGTACTTTCTGCTCCACTAAACAAAATGTGTACGTGGATTTGCTTAGCTAGTTGCTAAGAGCATAGCTGGGTTGCGTTATGCAATGCACAGTAATTCGGCCATAAGCCTGATTGGCTTTATTTTTGTTTTTGTGGGTTTGTTCAGCGCTTGTCGATTGCTTCGCTTTTGCTGCTCTACTTGTTCAAAAATAAGACCAACACATTACGCGACTTTTATTGAAAGTGAAGTACTATACAGCACATAAAAAGGCAACCTGACAAATACTTAGACAATTTGAATGGTCGCTACATAATATCTATTGATACGCTTTTCTGTCAATTGGCGGGAATTTATGTGGCTTTACTACTTCCGGGCATTAAGACTGTTATTGAGGCCATTAGCTTATTAAGTTATTTCTACTCGACGATGCCCTTTACATTTTTGAGTATTAACTTTATATATATGCTTCGATTTTATAATTATTGTATTTAAAAAAGTTTTCAGTTCTTCAATTGATATAATTCATTGCTGCATTTAAAGTATATTGCCAATTGATTATAATTATACCCTGAACCCATTGAAAATGGGAAATCAGGGTATAATGGTTTTGTTAAATGTATGTAACAGGCAGAAGGAGGCGTGGCAGACCCCATAAAGTATATATATTCTTGATCAGGGTAACGAACTGAGTTGATTTAGCCCTGTCCGTCTGTCTGTCTGTCCGTCCGTCCGTCCGTCCGTCCGTCCGTCTGTCCGTATGTATGAACGCGTCGATCTCAGAACATATAAGAGCTAGAGACTTGAAATATTTTTTGGAAGTCCCTGTATAGCAGGCGCAGATCAAGTTTGTTTCAAACAATCGATAAATATTACCGTTTTTATGTAATCGATTAAAAACCTTATCGAAGAGTTTTTTAATTCTATCTCGTACATCTTTATAGCTAGAGCCTTCAAATTTTGCATTTAGTTTCATTTATATTTTATACAATTTCGGTTTTTGTTACATTTTCGATATTAGTTAAAAATTTTACAAAAATGTTCAAATTGAAGTTTAGTTGCAAATATAGCCAAAATATGAATGAGTTTGCAATTTTAGACAACTGACAAATATTCAATATAATATGTAGATCATATGCTGAAAATTTCATTGAAATCCATTAAGTATCACAGAAGTAATTAAACAAAACGTTTTGTCAATTGCAACATGTGACCAGAAACCCACCCCGTTATCATTTTTTCTATACATGTGCACACACTCATTGAGACATTCGAATGCGAGCATTCTTGTCTGTTCTAAGAATCACAACAATTACAGCTGACTGCTTAAATTTTGTTATAATTCTTAACTGCCTTTAGTTTCAAATTTGCTACTGCTTGTCTAAGCAGTGCAGTGGCGGTGTTGATAGAAGCGGGGCACGCCGTGCCTTACAGGTCTGGGTTCAAACCCAGCCGAAGTCAAATATTTGTATGTCGTATTTTCTTGATTTTTTATTTTTTTTCTTTTATTAAATTATTATTACTCTTTTAAAATTATATTATATTCTTTAAAAAAAACATGTTATTTGATTGTGAAAGTGCAAGATTGGCAATTTAATTAAATTTTGTATAAGTTTGTAATGTATACAAGATACGGAATATATTTAAAAACGCATATCGGACGGGGTTCAGGGGATCTCCTAGTCGGGTACCCCCGACTAGAGTTTTCTTACTTGTTTTTAATTCATTTTATTTAAGTTTGCTTGCGCACTTCAAATTTTAAATTAATAATGATATCTCCTGTGATCGAGTTTGTTTTTTCTTGTGTCTACTAGTTCGGTAGGTGCGGTCCACAATTAAACGCACGCTTCGTAAATGGAAAACAAGCACTGGTCAGCTTTCAGTTTTTAATCGATTGCACAATTCAACGAGAAGGCGTATCGAAGACCTCGAGGCAAAATTTCGGCGAACAAACCAAGCTTTGCTACATTTTGCCGTATTGCTATTTCTTTTGTTGCCAGCATTGGATAGCGGAGCGGAGCGACGATTACCTTGCGATCACTTTGCATGTGCGCAGGAAGTTTGGGATCGTTAGTTGAGATTTTCCTTTCTAAAAACCGCCGTTACAGTCAACAGTCACTTCCTGGGTGCAAAGCCACGACAAATGCCTCAAATACTATTGCTTTAAGAAGCTCACAATTGTTAGGCCATTGACTATTATATTTCATATCTAGTTATGAGACATGAAGTATTTCTAGTACATTAAAATTTGTTCACGCTTCAATGAATATAAAGAAAAAAAAAGAGTTCAAATTCAAAATATGAGTGCCATAAAAATTCAGATTAAATGTATTCGCAATAAATTTCCCATCTATGTTATGATAGCCAATAAATTACGCTATTGATTTGCATGTCGCGGCGGATTTTGTTATAATTAAAGATTTATGCGCTCGAGAATTGTAAACATCATTTATAGATGGCTTGCACAATGCGTTGCTAGCTCCTTTGCTTTTTGAGTGTCAATAAATAACCATAAGCCGACAAGTGCAATATGCCATTAATCCTATCTTTGCTATAAGTTATGGGCAAACAATTGTCACAGGCAAGAAATTAAGCAAGTGACTGAAGTGTACTGGCCATGCCTTCTAGCCACAGTAGTGCAGTACAGTTGCCTTTCGTTTCGATACACAAAATGACTCTGATATGCAGTGGTATGTGCCGGGCTCAAAAGTGAGAGCTATATTGGAACCCACTATTTTATGCACCACAAACAGGAAATATACAACTATGCAACATTCGCCAGCTTTGCGACTTTTTGCTACAGTTGCTATTTTTGCTACGGTCAGCTGTGGGCCCCACTCAAAACATTGGCTACACTAGAGCCGTATACGTTTTTGGCAATTATGTAACACGGCTCCTGGGTAGCATTGCATTGGCACATATATAAACTTTCAGTTTGCCGATACTTTGCTTTCTATTAACTGCTAAGAACTCCTCCATATTTAAACTACCAAATTAAATGACCACGGTACCCATTAAATAGAAAATTTCATAAGAACTAATTATTAATTTGTTAACTTACTTAACTTATGATAAGTAGAAAATTGCAATCAATTTACTTAAATAATTTGTCGTCTTTTGATCATCGAACTAAAAGTTAGTCTTAATGCCTAATGATGCTTTAATGAAGATCAGTGTTAATCCCTTAATATTTTTGCTGTGAAATTTTATTTTACAGACGCATAAGAATCAATAACCTTTTTTACCTCAAATGTGATAAGACTATATATATATATATATATATATATATATTCAGTCTAGTATGCTTCGATTAAATTAATTTTGGTCACAGTGAATGTTGCCGAGCAACGCCAACTTCGACCACAACAAAAAGTAAAACACAACTAGCACGAAAAGTGGGTCAAACTGAGAATATTGCATAAGATGTAGACACAACACTCACCAACATACATACATACATACAGATACAGAGACAAGCTATTTGAAATCTTGCTGCTAGTTGCAGCAACTAGACCACGCGACGTCGACAGCCAAAGCGACAACGGCAACAGCAACAACAACAGCGTCACAGTGTGGCGCAAGTCTTGCAGAGCGCATTTAAAATGCGGCAAGCCACGCCTGCTTCAAAATCGATCACTTTCGCATACTTGTAAATCGAAGCCAGCCAGCTGGCTGGTGTGCCACAGCAGCAACAGCAACAGCAGCAGCAGCAGCTTTCGATGTGGCCTGCAGCTTTATATGGTGCAGTGTGCTCGATGGTTTTTCAGTTCGAGTGTCGCATTTGCAATGACTGATCAGAAATGTCTGCATCAAATTGGTCTTTAGTCTCCAGTTGGGCCATCGCACTACAGCGTTGCTAATAGCGCTATTCCGAGAGTCTGCTATGAAATCTAGACAGCCTGCGATTACGAGTATTTCGCTCAATCACACATGTAAATTTCTTAAATTTGTCTATAGCTTGTACAATCTGACATAAAATAGTTAATCCAATAATTTAATTTTACTGAATACATATACTGATACATATCTCTTTCAATATATACCTCTTTAAGAGTCCTGCAGATCAAAGGTTAATATTATAATTCTAATAGGAACAGAGGTCCATGTAGACTACGAACGCCAGCTGACTATAAATTAACCATAGACGCGATACCAAAAGATGAATAATACAATTATAAACTCGCAGACTGTGACAGCCAAAATTTACATACAGAAAACAATTTCTGCATTTTCCAAACAGCAAACAATTTAGCATCATCAACGGACTGCAGATACCACAACGGTCGTTCCACGTTCCACGGCCGTGACGCTCATTTTTCAGTTCAATTAAATTTGAAAGAAAAACGCCCCATTGACTCCAGCGGCAGAGAGGTCAAGGTGCTCATATCTGTCTGTGGCTGTGGCCTCTTCGCAGCAGCTGACATGGTTGATGTTGCCAATGCTGCTGTACTTATTTTGGTGAAGCATTTATTATTGGCATTTTGCTGTAACGCCGGATGCTGCTGAATTTCAGATGCAGATACATACGTAGATTTACGTGGGTTGAAATAAGTATTCATTTTTTATTCCAAAGACAATTTTGAAAAATATGTATGAAGTTGCATTAATCATTTAAGAGTAAACCGCAATGTCGCTTACTAAGTATTCATTTTATTTTAAATAAAAATTGTCTTGCACAATTGTAATACTAATACAAATTTACTAAGCAAAGAGAGCCTGATGATTGTCTTCATCAACTGTCACTGAAATTTGTAGTGTGTGGGTGTCAAACTGAACATCGTTGCTTCATATGTGCGTTTGCATTTTTGTATTTTTTGCTTTCGCAGGTGCACGGAAGTCGGAGTCTGCGTTGAAAGTAAATACAAAACTGGTACTAAATAGTCAAACAATGGCATTTGCATATATAGCATCTATGTCTGCGAAATATTTCCATGAAATACATTCTCAGCGAATAAAGTTATTGTTAGTTTGCTATTTGCCAAGAGCATACTCTCTGGTGTGTATTAATAATTTCTTTCAATCTTAAATGTTACAATCCCAATTTCATTTCTTGTGATAATTTATACTCTTAAACTGTTAACGAGATCTCTGATTATGGCTGAAATTGTTTAAATATTATTTCATGTTTGCAAAGCTCCAACAAAACATTTTTACCCCATTGCTCTTTGCTCTTTCCCCACTAAGCCTGAGCACAAGAGTGGGGATTTTATGGTTTGCGGCCGTTCGAAGATTAGCTGCGGCCACTGTCGCCGTTAATTTTTACAAGCAGCGTGTCAATATTTGTTGTTGTTGATCTGCTTGAACTTGATTTTTATGAAGATTTGTGTGAAATAAACTTAAACTGTTGACTGCCGAAAAAATGGAGGCAGCACTTAACGCTTAAAGATACATATCTTTTTTAATGGTAGCATAACATCTATTTAACGTTTACATTTTTGCTAAAGACAATGGCTGGAAGAAAGGGTAATTATACAATTTATTGTTGAATCATAAATATATCTTAATAGTTTTTTTTTTTACACTAAAATGTTTTTGTACTGTTAAACATGAAAAAGGTTAAGTTATGTGTGCATATGTTTGCACTTTCACTATGTACCTATGCACAATTGAATGGTTTGTGTGTGAAGGCAAGGCCTGATTGACACCGATTTTGAACTTATCGTCGGACCTAAGTCACTTGTACTCGTCCATACCACGCACAATTACGTATTCGTATTCGATTTGGAGCAAATAAAATACGAGCGTACTTGAAAACAATACAAAATTTCATGCGCGTTGAATTCAAAACATAAAATCCTCCGCTTTGAAAAGAAATGGCGATCGTTTGTCGTTGTACGAATTAGTGGCATAAATAATAAATATTTGGCCTGCGCATCTGCCAGCGAGATGAAAAGCCAACAACAATTGGGAATGACTGCCAGATAAATGTGTGTGTTCAAAACTGGATCGTGACTGATGTAACACATTATACACTTGATAGTGCGTGGTTAGTATTTTGACTGCAACTGTTTCTGAGAGCTGAGATTAAATGATTGCTGTATGCAGTACATATGGCGTATTTAGGCACAAAAAGTTATAGTTATGTAAACGTCGACTATAGCATAAGTAGCATAAATTGCTTTGACTCCCATTGCACGATAGTACAATTTCAATTTAAATTAACATTCCCCAGTGGCTTTAAATATAGCTTGGTTCACGTTTAGGAAAATATTTGAATTTCAAATTTTTTCGTATTTCACGCAAAGTGCACAAAGAGTCGCATTGTCAGTATGCATTTCTCATGTTGTGTATGCAAAAAATTCAAATAATTTGCCTTCACTTTCCGTTCTCCTCTTCAAAAGTGCACCACACGCAATAGGCTTATAGTTATTTATTCATAGTTTCCGTTTTCGATGCGGAACTGCATGAGATGCAATTATATATTTTAGCCTATGTATAGCTCATAGCGTACTATGTACTTACCAATCCATTGGCAACAGGTTAATCCACTCCTTACTCTAAATACCAAAAGTCAAACAAAGGCGGCACCCAACCATATAGCACCCCCAAATTGAGAGAACGAACAACCCGCCCAACCCACGCCCAACCGATTTTGGCAAGATGCAATCTCAAATGTTTTTTTAAAACTATAGTTTGACTACACCTTAAGATACCCTGTTCTCATAACCCACATCAACAACTTAAGATTTGCAATATGGTTAAAATTCAAATATTTAAATATTAGAAGTAAGTAAATCGAACAACCTCAATGCTGACCCTAACTGCCCAAAGTGGTATTTTATATTTAAGTCATTTAGCCAATATCGGAGAGGAAGCCATCGGAACAGAGTATTGCACAGTCAGTAGTATAAGTTAGCTACATTTTCATTTGTGTTCGTTTATGTACTTCAACAAGAAACTTGCTGACTTGGCATAAGAACTGAAAAGTGAGCGGCGTACTTGTCGTTTGCACGACTTTGTCCGGCTTAGCGTTTGCGGATTTAGCAGCGCCAACATTTTGGGTGTGACGTTGGGAAACAATTTCAGTACAAATCTTTACTATGTGCAACCTCAAATGGATTAAATGCGTTAAATATTGTTCACATTTCCCATTACGATATGCAGATTTAAATCTTAATAATTAGCGCATAATAAACAGGGAAGAACAACAAATTTTACAATTTTATAATTAGACCAGCAATGTCGACCAATTGGCTGCATAATTTTCAAGTCAAGATCGAGTGAGAATAACAAAAAGCAACTGTAAAGGCGGAATATATTTTACTAGTACCAGGCCCAGTAAATTAAATGGCATTTTAATTATGTACATTTTATTCGGTTTGCGTTCTCAAAGCTGGAGCTTTAAACCCATTCAGGGCCATTAAACGCCTCGACAAGACAGCTGCCGTCTATTAAAGGCGAACAGGCGCGACAGTTGCTGCTATTGCGCATAAGTTTGACGCCAACAATCAGATAAAATACAAACCAATTATTATTTTCAAGTCAGTTGGCAGCAGACCTAGTTCAAATTTATACTTAAAATGCAGATAAAAAAAGAAAATTAAAAGGGCTGAGTGCAAATTATAAGGTAAACAACAAGTATCTACAGAATATTCTATATTACAAGAATATTAAAGTGCAAATTCTGCTTAATCTAGACCACCGAAGCAGTTAAAACAAAATTAAAGTTGGACCTAGTGGTAGATAGAAAAGCGGATATGACTCAAAATCAAACACATTAAAGCCGAGCCCAACAATCAGGCATTGTATTTAATTTTAATTGAGTAACATAAAAGATTGCAAAATTAACTAAGCAAATTATTTTCAATAGTCCTATTTCTTAAAATATACCGCAATCTAAACTTAACATAAGCAATCCATCTATAAATGGGCATGTCGAAGTGTACTGAACTCAGAAAAACGAATGACTCAAGCGACAAACTTAGCATTCAACTTTAAGAAATCATATACGACCTAGTGCAGTCAGCAGTCAGCAGTCAGCAGTCAGCATTCAGCTGAAATTGGCAAATAGCCTTCACCTTTTCGTTAGCCGCTTAGACAAGATAGTCGAACAATGAGTTACCATATTTGACATGAAATCAAATATCTTATCAAAACAATCGACAACTAAACTCATCTGGGTCACACTAAACAACCGCAAGTAGCTGATCCTCCGCCATGGCATCTTATGATTTGAATACTTCATCCAAATTTTCATCAAATCCGAATAATAGGTATATCTTATAGCAAGGAAAGTGGTTACATACTGGTTGAGTTGAAATGCACGCTTGGCCTGACCGTTGCATAGCACCAGTCTGCAGTGAAACAAGCCCCGCCTGTTTGTCGGCTTTGTCGTTGAACTTGAACAGGTGCCACGGATATGGCAAGTAAAAGCAAAACAGCAAAATACCAAATAACAAAATTAACACAAACAAAAACTCACAACACTTATTCCAAAGCGAAAACAGCGTTAAGTAATTCCTATTTTAACGGTGTGTGAACTAAAGTCTTTCAATTTACTTCGCATAGACATCGATTTCGGGTTTAGACTTGAATTACTTCGTCCTATAAATAAATAATTATACCCTGAGCAAATAGAAAATGGGAATTCAGGGTTTAATGTTTATTGGCGACATTAAGTCTTCCATGAGCATGGACATGGCTCTGAGAATAAATTGCAAATCAGCGTAACTAATCCGAAAAAGCTTTTAGAGCCAATAATTAAGACACAAATTGAGTTTTCTTGTAAGACAACGAGTAATACTAATGAAAGGACAATTCCCAATAAGTAATGCTTATTGCAGGGGCCATAGATAGTGATAACATTGAAATTTAACGTTCCAAATTACGAGATTATCGTAGTTAGATAGCTAATCCAAAAAAAAAGCCAAAAAAAAAGCCAAAGAAAGTATTTAAGCATTTATTCAACCCGTTTTACGCATGTCAGCAATCAAAATATTTCGCGCAACTTAATTAAAAAATTGCCAAATTTTCATATTTATAACATTGTTGATAACTGTATTTACGATGAGTGCTAAGTGCTTATGAAATATTTGAACAAATTACTCATTAACCCGATAAAATTTAGTTGTCACACATGTTTTTATTTTCACGCGTTTCATGTTTGTTTTGGTTCGCTTATGAAACTTTTTCGTAGTCCATTTTTATAAAAATCTGGCTAACAGTCAACGTAAATATATTAATAGCTACAACTATTCAACGCTCAGTCAAGCAACTAATAAAAAGCAAAAAAAGGCACCGATGATTAAATGCCCTGACGGAGTTATACAAACCACAATACAAGAGGAGATATATATTTTAACATTATTACAGTTGATATTTAACATTTATTGTAATTTTTACATGTAGAGCATTACATGAGCAATAATTATAATTAGAATGCCTTTAGCAATGGTATACAAAAGCGACCAGCACTGCTTGCTAATTAAATTCAAAATGGCAACACAAAACACGTAACTTAATAATTTATATAAGACCTACAGACACACACATTTACAATATATATATATCTTCATATATCTTCATAAAAAACCCCTTGTTCGTTTGATTGAAAGATTTAGCTGGCAGGCGTGTGAAAAACCAAAGTCAAGGTTTTGATTAGTTACCTTAAACAGAAGTGGGGTAAACTCCAGCTAGCGAACTCGATTCGCTATCTAACGTATTTGTGACTTTGACGGGTGTTCTTTAACACACTTGAGAGTTCATACTTGAAAGAGTTGAATAGACCATATACTTCCGAGAGTTGATTGCGGTTATATCAGTTGCATAACCGAGACAATCTTTGTTTCGCTGAGAACATGTTTTTTTGTTAGCGTTTTATTGATGTTATTTCGGTTAATATTGCGATGACTAACAACATGTTTCGCAGCGCGATCTTTTAAGCGGATATCATTTATTCAAAATTGTTTGATTTGGCTTTTTATCCGGTTTTCTTGATTGTGTGTGTGTAAGTCTAACTATTATTGAGATTTTTCGATAGAAAATTTGTTAAGAAAGAGTAGTGTTAACAGCTATTTTTATTATAAGCAGCAACTGACAAAAATGAAGGTCAATGTCTGAGCATTAGTCAATCAAAGACAAGCTTGAAATATTCATAATATAAATTTATACCTTAGGCTACATTAGACCTTTGTTTTTGGTTAATGCCTCCACACTAGCTCAAAATATGAGTTCGCGTACAGTTCAAACCTAAAAATCATATGTCTGTCAATACCATTCCAGCATGAACTTGAAATGGGCTCATAAACAACCAACACACATTATTTTGCAAGTCAGTGTCCACGCAACATGCACATGAGCGACTTATCCGTGTCGCATCTACCATTTTGAGGTATGTTTTACACAGCTTTGGCTACAATACCAGGACATAAGGCGGGATACAGAACAATGAATATGTTAAAAATTATTGTTGCTGTGTAATCAGTGCGAAGGCATCTCATAAACTGCAAAGAGCCATACTGAAGACAGCAGCAGCAGCCGCAGCGGCAGTCGCAGCAGCTGCCGCTGAATCCATAAAGCCATTGCGACTAAGTGGTAAGCCTTGTTTGGGTCTGCCAGCACAAAAGTGATGTAGTACATTAGCAGCGAATCCTACGCACTGTTGATGACGTGTCGGATACCTGTGGAATTCGCAATGTACTCAGCCGAGACAATACAAATTTATAGCACTATAGTAAAGTAAATTCTCTTTTCATACACATTTACAATTTATGTAGATTAATTGATTTGTAACTGTCAAGTCCGAATGATATTCTAGCCTACGTATTATAGCACACACTAGCAAAAAACTTAGGTGCTTCAATAAAATTTGGATTATTTTTCATTCATTTAGACTTCATATTTGAAATTGAAATTAGAAATGTCATGGAAAGTTAATTTCTCAGCGTTCTGTGTGCAAACGAGTTGAGCGTCTCACTTTCAAATTGAATGAGTGCAAAACTCGAGTATTAAATACCGTTAGAATAACCTGCTCCTCTTCGCCATAAACGCATTAGCAAACAAGATAGTATATACAAATAATAAACAAAGTAAGAGCACAAATGCAGGTAACAATTTTGGAACAACATGAAACAAGCCATAGGTGCAATGCCAAGAGCAACGGCTTTAACCTCAAGTGTCCCTAATAAATAATATAAGACCATTTTTAGGTATTTTAGGAAAATAAGTATCTGAGACTAAGCGCAGATACCCAATATTTATGAATTATACATTTTGGTAATCGCATCCCAATAAATTTAATTGTAAATAGCTGTTGGAGGCATAAGCAAAGTTCAATGACTTGGTGCAAACTTGATAATGTATGTGCTGTATGTACGTGTGTAATACAACATTCACCTACGGCTTTTATAGCATTTGGTAGCTCTGCCGAAGCTCGTCTGGCCAGTAGTTCGAAGCCGTAAAACTGCGTTAATAAATTTATTTTATAACAAATAAAGAGGCTCAAGCGACTAAAATATAATGTCATCAAACTGCGCTTTGTAATTGGAACCAGTTCCTAAGTGTTTTTTGTCCCTCAATGCTTTGGTGGTATTGAAAATGTGGTAGGCCACATCAGGTTCCCGCTGTGATTAACCAAATTGACGGCGTTGCTGCAATAAGCCAAACCACTAACCAAAAAAACATGAATGGCTGCATCAGGTAATTGACTTATATGGCAATTACAAGCAAATCACAAACTTCAACCAGCTGTGTGCTGATAAAGACCTAGAGCTGAAATATGCAGTGTGAATACACTTTTGATGACCCACCATCTGACACAATTTCGACAAGTGCGTTGCATAGATGGGTTCGATTGGCTAACGCAACAGGCCCGGCGCTTTCCGATGATTAATCATCCGCTGCATGTTGAAAGGCAAAAGGCATTTACGCGTAATCAGTTCACTCTACAAATCATTACATTTTCTGCATTTAATGGAGCACCTAACTGGCAGACGGACAGCACTCTGTACC
Organism: Drosophila leonis; assembly: GCA_035045365.1. Taxonomy (NCBI): domain Eukaryota; kingdom Metazoa; phylum Arthropoda; class Insecta; order Diptera; family Drosophilidae; genus Drosophila; species Drosophila leonis. The sequence continues at coordinate 7,820,914 of JAWNPC010000830.1, forward strand.
TTATGTAATAGACGCTCTGGCATCATTAATCGATAAATACATTGTCACTGCGGAGCCTATGTTGCGTTGTTCGCTAAGCTGTGGCTAGTATGCTTTGCTCTGGCTGGTGAAAGTGAAAGGTTAACACCACGCTCAAGCCGTATAAGAAATATTTGAAAAATTATGCACAAGATAATAATAAATTCCTGCGTAAGCTGGAAAGATGCGGTTTCTGCTTGCATCTGAGCGGTTGCCCTTTGCGACCTTGAGCGATGAAGCGGACGTAACGTCATATGAATGAAAACAATAACAACAAATGTAAGCTCCAAGGTCATTTCTCATCTGCAACAATCCTGTTTATTACTTTGCCAACTTACAGTGTTGAGAATAAAATAAGTTTCATGGCCGTTAAGGCCAACGAGCCCTGTTTCTGAAAAATGGTAGCTGAACAATCTGCAAAAAAACATAAACATTTCAAAAATCAATTGATTTTTACTACACAAACCCGATCCTCACTCATCCATAAGTTATGAGGGCCAAATGGATTACTATTGTAAGCATTGCATGGCAGCACTTATTGTAGTTATGTGTATGTAGACGAAATTGCGCTGTGGGGCCAGGCTTGGTACGTCGCGTAAATTGGACTGTGTCCTTGCAGCGTTTGCACGCCCAAGACCCATGACGGTGTCAAAATCATTTAGCATGACTGCCTTTCTAAATTGTTGTGTAGTTATGTGCAGTTACAGCCTTGAATTGTTTGCTGTCTACTTCTCTTTATGGCTGCAACTGCCACTGTATTCACGTAATTGCACTACACGAGTACTTAAATTGTGGGTAGTGGATAAGCAGAAAATGTTGGAGCCCAAAAACAAAAGTTTACATTATTGTTTATTTTGCGGTCAGCTTGAAACTCATCTCAAAGTTCTTTGAGTTCACTCAAGGCATTTATATCTTGAATATTATAATAGCTCAAGACGATCTAAAAGTTAACAGAAAATACATTCACTCATTCATTCATTCAAGGGGCATTTGAAAAGAAAGTGAAACATTTCGGTCGTCTAATTATATATGTATAGCAATCTACGACTTTGATGTATGAATATAACTGTTTCTTATAAATTATTATTGCCACATGCTCTTGCGCTTTAGTTTATATAATTGTGAATACCGTACATATGGATTTGGTAATTATAATTGTAAGGGAGTAGAATGTCGAGTCCACAGTCAATTCCAACTCAATCAATTACACAGTTACGGTGTAAAGTCGCCTTAAGTCATATGTTAGCGTTACGGGTGCCCGCTTGTGTCAGTGAGAGTATGCTATAAGCAACGAGCCGTAGATGTGAAACACGCATAAAATAATCATAAAAATTAAGAGCTTTACGCAATCCTAACTGGGCATTCAACCATTAGCTACACAGGCCGTGAGTGAGAAAGAGCACTCTGGACGCCGACTCTGGGGCAGAGGCAGGTGTGAGAGTGTTAAGTAGAGCAGACGTGCCAGTCAAGGCGACTTGCTGCTATTTCAAAAAACGATTTATAGAGATGTCAAAAGTTTGTATATATTTGGTGCTTGTTGTGAGAGTGCAGCCATGCTCATTGCACATTGAAAATAAGTTTGTCTGCCGACAGGTAACGTCTAACTGTTAGCTGTGTGGACACAATAAGAAGGAAAGAAAACTAATTCAAGGTGAGTTGCACCATAAAATAGTAATTGTACATAATCTCATAGTAAATAGGATTGGGAAGTTTTTGGTGAAGTCTCTGAGACGTTATTTTATTCAATACATATGTATGAAAAATCAAAATTAAGTTCAATTTTCCATCATTGTTTATAGTAAAAAGTCATAGACCCTAACCCATTACAATATTTGCACTAGTAGTGCATTAATAGACTCTGTTCATATTTATGAATGCGCGCGCCCAGCTTTTGTTGCCTAAGCCTTTGTTGCGCTCAGCTGCAAGTGCAAAAAAAAACGAAAGTGCACAGCGGCTTCATTCATGTTACACCATACATCTATGCACATGGGCACCACTCAGATTACATTTAGAGTACAAGCCAGACAGGCACATAGCAACATACAAATTAAATGACGCCCTTCCGCATATGCCGTCGATCGATTAAATCTATAGTAAATAAGCGAAATTTTTTTTTTTTTTTGATTTGACATTGACAATTTTGATATGGCTTCTTTAGCAAATTAAATAAATTAAAGAAATTAAGTGTTAAACATTATTTTATATGGAAGCACCTAACACCTCCTAACCCTTTCCTTTTTTGATATGTGCTCTAAGAGCACTGCGTGTTGTAACTTTTTGATGTATAAATGCAAATTATTTGACTTGTGCGTGCTAACTTTCTCAATCGTAGCTGCCGTAAGTTATCTATATACTACTTATAGTGTTGCCAACCGATGCGAACTGTCGCCATTTATTTTCAATATGTCGTAATCGTATGCCTTAACATCTGACCTGCGGACTGGGTCGATTTCTTTCTGCGGCCTGTGCATTTTAATTCCATTACCAATATATAATTGTCAGTTAAGAAAGCTTTTCTAAATACACACAAACGTCGAGTCAATTAACGTACTACCAAACAGCCTACATTATTTCGTACTTTGTATGTATGAATGCATTATAACAAGCGATTCACCTTAACAGTTTTCAGAAAATGAAAGTGGAATAGGCAGCGCTGTATTGAACTGCGCTAACTAATCCGAAAGAAATATTACGTGCACGTAATATTCGATTGCTTTTACAAATGGATATCCATATATTTCCATCAGTAATTTTGCAATTATTTTTGTATAAAATATATTTTATTACTTTGTGTTATAGAGCTGATTCCAAGAGAAATTCTAATCCACTCTGTTTTATGGCCGTTTTTGATTGTTTTTTCATATATGCATATTAGCTGACTTGTTAGTTTAAAATACATTTAAGTGAGTTGTGTTTGCAAATTATTTACAGTTATTATAACCGCAATTTGTTTGGTAACATAAACACTCACTCGTAAAAAAAACTCTTTCAATTCGTTCATGGCACTCAAGTCACTGTGTTGTATGTAATTAATATCTGTGCCATAAGCTGGCTAGCTGATTGGCATGGCTTACATAAGCCCGATATCTTGTGTTTTGTTCAGTGGACAACGCGAGCTGGCCAATCGCTCCGGCTCGTTGTTATGCTTGAAAATGATTATGTTACATATTATTCATATGAAAATATGTATGTTAGGTAAATAGATCACGTGAACCAACATTTTTATTATCTTTCAATGACCCTCTATGACAATCATAATTATAACTATTGTTGCAATTAATTTTACTTATAATCGAGCTTAAAAATTAGAATATTTTGCTTTATTTCTAATATAACAGAACAGATTAAGATAGAAAAAATTCACAATATATCATTTTATACCTGTAATATATTTGTGTGTTTCTGTGAATACGTATAATACTCTCATAAAGAAACAGGTTTATTTTAAACGTTAAAAGTGAATACAATTCTTTCGTACGTACATTTTAAAATTTACATATAAACGATGATTCATTAATCTTTCTGTAGACACATGCCAAAGTATTTTAGTTTTTTTTTTTTCAAATCATATATTTTCGTTTTTGATTATCACTATATTACTATACCCTGCACGCATAAAATAAGTTGGAAAGGGCATATTTTATATATACAAGTTAAATTTCATTTGAGCAAGATTTTTTCATTTTAATTTAAACGAAATTAATTGAGATCAATATAATTCTACTCGTTGGCAAAACATGTTATCAGCTTGCACAGTTTAACTATTCCTATTCCACTCATAATTATATGCATGACTTTAAGCCAACGAGTTTTTTCGATTGCCAATCAGCATTACTCATGAATACCTTAACAAAAAATAAAAATATCAAATAAGAATGCTTTGGTCTAGAACTTTCGAATATACGATACCCTGTACAAAAAGTTTTATTCTTTATTCAAATAGATGAAGTACTCATGAATAACATGAGAATGAAACAAGTAAGAAAGGTTTGGCAACCAGTAATAAAACTCCTTATTGATTTAAGATTCGTATCCCAAATTAATAACATTAAAGTATATTCATATATGTAGTTATATACATGTCTTTATATCATTGATGGCTGAAAACTAGTTTTTGAAGAAATATAAATTTAAGTATGACAAGTCATGAAATCGTCCTCATCAAAAATATTTTTCTATACCATTTGAGCCCACAAATGTCTGGTCAGTAGTTACGTTGAAAATGTTGCATTTAAATATTCAATATAATACGACTAAAGCTTGTTTTGTCAAAATATTTGAATTGCCATCAGACTTTATTCAGATGTTGTATTGTGTCAATTTTACCAAGATCAAAACGAGTTTTGGTCAGTCACCATTTTTCCATTGGCTACAGTACATTTCTATAACAAATTGCTTAACATTTTCAGATGTCAAGATATTATGAATTGACTTATAATGATGTTATTTCAAATAACTTAAGCTAGATCCGCTTACTAGTATCTGTAAGTATAAGGTAACCTAAAAGATGATGGTTGAAAAAAATAACTATCTCTCTCTCTAATTGCTCAAAGTGAATGGGCTTATATAATTAATAGGCAGGTTCCATAGTATTTGCCTAATACTTCGAGAATAAAATCCTACCAAGAGCCACTCTTATTAACTGCTAGATCATTTCTTAAGGTCGCACTCTGTTCAAATAAGGTGATTCAGCTGTCTTTCCGTCTTAGCTTGGTTCAACTAGATGCTGAGGCGTTTTGGCTTAGACTAACTATGCACGACTCCTTAGTAACAAGTTTGTGTCTTAAGTCATTTGATTTTGTTAGCATGATGTCAAATACGAACTTACCTGTTTCGAATAACAATAGGCATAATCCCAGAAGCCAGTATAAACTACGTCGATGTGTTGAAAACTGCATGTTGCTGTTGTTATTGCGCATCACTGTAACTGTAAATTTTCTTGTTGTTGCAGTTGCGTTTTTTAGGTTAATTCACAGAATTTGAAATACCAAAATGCAAGCACAGTCCGACATTCAAACGGCACGGCAACAGCAGCCTAAAAAATGCCAGTCTTTACTGCAAACAAAGGGTAGATGTATTTGCGAATGTATGTAGATATGTAGACACGTAAGTATGTAGAGAAACAATGTCGTAATCTTTTAATTTAGATTTTTTCGTTTTCAAGCTTTTGTGTTACAGTTTTCTTGAGCTGTTGGTTTTTTGTTTCTTGTCTGCGGCTGCAATTTAATTCAGTTTTGTTTAAATTAATCTATGTGGGGTTATTTGCACAATCGCTAAGCTTTTAGACATAACTTTATTCACATACACATACACACACACACACACACTTTTAAAGAGTAATAACAAATGTTAAATGTTTTATTTTTGATTTTTATTTAAAAAATAATTATTTTGAATTTCATTTCTGATATGCAACAGTAGCCAACAATCACTAGAAAAATATTTTTGAATTACATTGTTGGCTACATAACATATGATATTATAGGCAATATTACCACTAAGAAATCTAAGATCAGATTAAGTTTTATCGCTCTTTTCACTGTCGCACATCGTACAAAGCCGAAGAAATCTATGCAACTAAGATAATGTTTAGCGAAGAAAATGTAAAGCGAAATAAAATAAACAAACAACCAAACCTTACAGTTTTTGTTTTTGTTGATGTTTTTCTTGGCGAAACTTTCTTTTTGACGTAAAGCCAGTCTGAATACGTTTGCCGTAGCTTTTTCGCGCACACACGAGCGTCTCTTGAACTATAAAATGCAGCTGTGGCTGCTTTCTATATGTGAGTTAGTTGAGTGCAATAGTCACGAATTTAACAGGTCGACGCTTACGAGCTTATGAACACATTGATATGTTGGTTTTTGAATGCTCGAAACCGTCTGAACTTTGCACATGGTGTTGTTCTTAAGCAACCAGATTACTGCAATACTCCAATTCTGTAAGCCAAAACACTTCTTACCGTGCGCTCGAGGGAACACGTCCTAATCGAAACAACTAACAAACGCGACTGTGCGCAGCAAGTGCTTCAACTCAGTCAGCTGGACCGTACGAGCCAAGCCAGGTTTGAGCTTGGCTTTTGTGGTTTACTGTTAGTTAACAGCACCACCACTGTTAATGTTGCTGTTATGGTGGCTGCTACGTGCATGGCATGGCAGCTTGCCTCTACTGTATCTCTTTAAGTTTTGAAAGTAAGAGTAAAATTTGTCTTACTGACAAAAGCTTTTGTGATCTAATGGCGAGAGTTAGTTCATGATGCCTTTTAATTTTTAATACTTGCTAGTAGACGTGGAATTGATATTGTTTAGCAAATGTGTTAACTCAATTTAATACTTAAAACACTTACCACATCAATTTATTATTTAAAGCTTCATTCAGGTTGTTGTGCCAGTTCCTTGTGAACTGTATGTTTGACATAACAAAGACTATAACGTCATATAATACAAACTATTTTGAAGCAAATAACTGAAAGTGAAACTGTCGGAAGCCAACGGCATCAGACAAGAACAATGCCGAACAACTAGACCAAAACTAAAGCTCACAAAGTTTTCAACGCAAAAACTTTCCATAAGGCTGGCTAACTTAGATATACTTACATTATTCAAATGCTAGAAATCTTATTTTGAAGTGTAGTTTTTTGATACATCTACAATAGTTAGAGGCTTTACAGCTTTACAGTTTGGCTTACTAATTTGATTAAAAGCTTATTAACAATAGACCAGGAGCGTGTCTACTCCATAACTGCACGTTGACATACAGGTTAGAGATGGCTCTTACAATAGTACATTTGAAGACTTTATCTGGGTTAACGGCCGTGTATTATTTACATATGTAAAACAAAAATTGTAGTTGGTCACAATGGTGTAAACGTACAAATATGTCATAGTTACGCCAAAAAGTTATGAAGTTAATGTATATTTTCATAAACAAATTATTATATTGTCCCTCAATGTCTTAATTACAAAATCCAACCAACAATTGACGCTCTAAATTGTTGTGCATGTTAACAAAAGTTTTTGTCATTTTCGGCTTCATATACCATTGCAAAAAGACAGCGCCCCTAAAATATTTGCCATTCACTTCACAAATAGGCGGTAATAATATATTTATATATTACTCACCTGTTGCAGTGCCAAACTATAATCGTACCCTGTACTTACTTAACAAGTATTTCGAAGTATGAGTAGACTGTAGAATATGTAAATATCAGTTATATATATATAATATATTATATATATATATGTGTTATATCTGTCTGTAATATATGATTGACTTAGCGATAACGATTACTAGATATTATACTATATACCTCCTCATAGGTTAGTTAACGAAGGTACAGGTTGCCTAATAGTCCCCCCACTAGAGTAAAAATCAGTTCTTACTAAATATTTTAATGTTTTAATAAGTTAAGAGTAGTTTTGGTTAAAAGGAGCTCGCAATAAGCCGATTTGCAAGAGGTATTGCAATGTGAGCAAAGTAGTCCCTGGTAACTTACTTATAATTATACACAATCAATTTAACCACATATTGGACATTGACAAAAAATACCAAAATTTTGAGTGTGTACATTAAACCGTTAAGTATGCAACCTTGATAACTTCCCTATTAATGCGTTAACCGAACAGTCTATTGTAAGCTCAAAAACCTACACTCATACGTACGTACGTCTGTACGTACATGCACAAATCTACATTTGTAACGGCCTTCATGGCAGATTGTACATTGTATCTAGTTGCTTTGGTCTTTCGACCGATCTATTGTACTCACAACTTGGCTAAAAATGGGAGTGCTGCGTTTAAGAAAAGCTCACGATCTAATGGCCCTGATGATTGAAAAAGCTTATGTGATAAACCTCAATTTATTTGTGTTTGTACGACAAGGCAATATATAACATTATTTAATTAAATTAATATTTTTATAAAGAAAATGGAAGTTTTATGAACTTTTTTATAAGGGTTTCAGTAAGTCGAAAGTGGGAAGATATTGGGAAAATATATATTAAAATCAATTCTTAAACTTATTGCTGAAATGCACATTGAAGATAAGTAAAAAGCTAAACTTAAGTTTAATAAAAGTCTAAGAATTATTCTTGCAATTGATCTGAATATCTGAATATAAACATATCATAAATGATTAAATAAAACTTATATGTATACTTTTCAAAATATTTACTTTTAAGTTACGGTTTAAAAAAACGCACCCACTCTCCAAGGCAACTGCACATTGGACCATGTTCACAGCGACAGTTATAAAATTCGAAATCAGAACAGTCACAGAAGCAACGGCAACAATGTGAATGCAACGACAACAAAGGTAGCAACAACCGAGTTGCTGACCTTCTCCACGCCTTGGAGTGACTGTTTCGCAATCACCGACTGGGCGGCTTCTCAACGCTACAATTTCTGTATTGTGGCTAAAGCTAAGACACCAGGTATTGGGCGAGTGCTGCAATTATTTATGCATATGGAAGCAGGCGAACGAGCACGACCGCGCCATTTAAATTGTGGCACCTAGAAACTAGAATTTACGAGAACCGGCTAATACTTAATACAGATACTCCACAGCACAATATTACGCCAGCTGTATTGTATAGCCAGCTGACCAGCCACGCCTTGCCGGATCATTTTACCTAAGTATATCGAGAGATTGTTTAAAGTTGCTGCTGGCAATTAATTATTGGACAAACCCCAATTCGTACGTTCCCATCAAAAAATAAACTTTATTTACATACACAATATATACATATATTTATGTATATGAATTTTGAAAATTCTATGAAATAGTAGACCATACGCAGGTCAAGTTTATTGCAAGATATGGATATCTTAAGCGTTTGCAGAATGTAAGTACTTAATTAATTATTAATTTCCTGTTCTGGTTTCGTTTAAAGATATCAATAATACCTTTAAAAAACTTGAAATAAAATGTACGTCATTTACATGCTTTTCTTTGCTTCTACATATATATACATTGAATTGTAGACCATACGCTGATCAAGTTTATTTCAAGCCATTGACAACTTAAACAGGAACCTAATAAAAAACTTAATTAATTATTGAGTTCCTGAACTAGTTTTTTTTTAAACATATCACAACATATTACTTTAAAAACAAGAAATACAAAACATATTTTTAAATAGTACCCCTTGTGGAACCTCGAAATTTCGATCTACTGGACTTATCTTTAGCTTCGAAAATATATATCGCTACGGCTTGATCACTCCGACTTCTTATAATTTTAATTACCTCAGCTTAATTGCCAAATAGGTGAAAGTACTTAACTTGAACATTTGTCAGTCAAAACAATTGACACTCAAATTATTTGTTTCATTAGCAACGCCATAGTTCCGTGAACTGATTTTTGAGCAACATCGACACAGGTATTTATCACTTAACTTAAATGTCAATAAATCGTCAATATTGCTTGCAGCTGTGACCTTAATATTTTCTGCCATTAATTGGCATTTTACATTTCGGCGACACACCCAGGTTAGATGGCTTAAATAGGCTTGCATTTAGAGGAAATTACAATGAAACTGCATTATGATAGGCAATTTTATAAAGCTTAAATTACATTTCAAATCATAATATGCAAGAATGGTTTTATCGAGGTTGCTTTGCTTAAAGATACCCTATATATTCAGCTAATCTGCTAGACACTACATTTGATTAGCTAAATGGAAGAAATACAAACAAATATCATTATTTATTTATAAATTGTTCACGTACATATTAACAACCATTTGTACACATATTTCGCTTTCGCTTCGACTCATGTCGCTTGCCTAAATGAGTAACTGGATCAATTCAAAGACCGGTTTTTTTGCATTGTGCACAACACACTGAGTATTGAATGCATTTTTCTTCAGAATTATGGTATGGCTTAGTAGCATTGTAATATGACAAGATCATTTCAAATTTGTCTGAATCGACGCCACTATATTATATTATATTATATAGCATAACACGCATCCAATTGTCGATATATTCCTTGTTAATATGTAGTATAATAAGTAGGTGTGCTGATAGTGAATGAGTAGGAGTACCACAATACTATACTACACTATGCATCTAAAGCCCACACTTAAATATTGCTAAGCTTTGTCAAAACCAATCCAGTTTTCGTTGTCGGTTCCATTTTCTTCATAATTTAACCCATAGATTAAAGATCTACCAATAAATGTAAAAATGGAATTTTCAGGAAAGATGTGTATTTAAATGTTAAAGTAATTGTGAAGTCTATTTTGAGGAGTCCAAACTGTGTCAGATTCCTAAACTACAAAGTACATCATCAGAAAAATTTCCGTCTAGCGAAGCAAATTTTTTAAAAATGTTTATAAATAACCGATTTTTAGGACATACATTAGGTTTTGTATGATTTTTACTAATTTTTATTTTTTATTTTTTTATAGTTCAAAAAATTAAATCGGTTCAGTCGGTCAAATTGCATCAACACTTATGTACTTTTTACGTATAAACAATTTGTTTCAAATAGAATACTGACATATTTGTTTAATTTCTCGGCTAAGTCCATTTAAACGAGATATAAGTATGCAATGGAACTAAATCCTTTCCAGGAAACGCAAATAATGTTTACAAAATTTTAATATTTGATGGTAAACAATAGTTCTTATCTTACATATTTATTGATGATATGAAGTCTGTGCTTTATAAACACAGCGAAACTATTCGTATGATGAAAATTAGAAAATAAAATTAATTTATTATATATAAAAAATTCCTTTTCTGAATAAATAAAATGTAAAAGTTTTTAACGTTTTTTTTTTAATTTTTCTCTTGGTGCGCCACCCTACACCCTATAATATTTCTTCCTCTATTCCTTTAACCTCTCTGTCCTGTGTTCATCTTCCAATACATAAAAACTCATAAATATATTTAAATATATAAATGTTTTAAAACATATGCATTTACTCTTTATGTATATACAGTCTAAAGTTAATAAAAATATTAAATGATATTTGTTGAAAGTTTTTAAAAGTTTATTTGGAAATCTTAAATATTTATTGACTTCCGATTTTTAATATCAGTCACAAAGTATGCCACGTTTTTTGTCTGAGAAGGCGTCCCCGGTATGCGAGCTACTTTTTCTTTTTCTTTTTATCACAATTATGATTTAAATAAAAGCTAAATCTATGTATTTTTATCATTTTCGATTTGAGAGATCAATAAAAGCGAGATACAGCAGTAGTATGTATTGATTTAATAGATGCACACACATATAATTATAGTGTTTTTCTTATACATATCTTATTGGATCTTGTATCTCAGCTAATTGTAGTCAACAGACTCAAATTTATAGTCAGAAAAATATAATATTTTTACCTAAGCTTATATATTTTTAAAAAACTTTTATGAACCTTTATTTACCAAAACACTTTTGTATGCTATGTAAATAATAATAAGTAAAGCTAATCAATCAAAACTTAAATAAAAATATTAAAACAAATTTTGTTTATTTATAATTAGTAGTTCGATTATTAGTAGAGACTTACATATGAATAGAAATTACAAGTTACAAGATTCAGGGTAACAATCTAATCATTTTAAATTATTTTCCAGGAACTTTTGGGCTTTAAGTATTGCATACTTTCATGCTACACATTTAAAACCTGCCTGAAAATGTTGTTTGTTAGTTTCTGAAGTCGACAGAGAGAGAGAGAGCCAAGCTAGTTTCAAGAGTTTTGTATTGCTAGCTTACCAGCAATTAAAAAAAAATTGATTTGATAGATTTGTGTTATAGTTTAAACAATAAAAAAATGCTTTTGATAAAAAAAATAACCATAGTTCCTAGACCCACTTGTATTGCATACTTTGGGATGTATATGCATGTAAACAATGTCATATATGTATGAGTATTTTGTAAAAAGATGGCACCTTCTCATACTCTTCCTCTGAGTGCGCGCTCAACCATACTAACAGTATACGTGCATATACATATGTATGTATGTATATGTGTCAAAATGGGTTTATTTACATATATGTACATACATATGTAGGCTGTTATGTGCATTCAGAGTTCTTTACTAAATACTATTTATGTAGGTGCATAACATGCACAAGTGTATATGCATTAGTAGTCCTACATGTATACATGCCATCACACATTTTTAAATATCTCAATCAACTGCTTGATTAATCCCTAAAATATCACTATGAAAACTAAGTAAGTGTTAATAGTCCAGGCAAAATATAATATATTGTGTACACATGTACATATATATGAATATATGTATGTATGTGTATATATCTATGTACGCTTATAGTGCTACATTGCATATACGCAGATGTGTATAACTTTCTAGGTACATAGGCGAATACTTTCTAATTTATATAACTATTTTTTATTTAAAATTGTTATTTAACTTGATTATATGTATTCTCGTTCATAATTTAATATAATTTTCTCGTCAATATATACATACATAGTTACAATTCAAATAAAATATTGCAAAAAAAGCAAGTGGAGGAATGCTACAAAAAATAAAACTATTTTCATGTGTGTGAGTTTGTTCAGCAGTGTTTGTGCGTGTTGGTGAGGCAAACACAGCAGAAACAGAAATACGAAGTAAAACAGAAAAAACGATCACACACACATACATACAAGCAAGTTGATACACACACGAGGTGATAGCGAATGGTGTGCGAAGAGAATGCAAAACGAAATAAAATGAACGTTGTGAGAACAAGTTTCTTTATGAAAATAAAAGCCCCACTAAAATGCTAAAACAGCGGAGAGTAAGTATACATATACATGCACACATATTATATATTTATTATATGTATACAAGTGTAGATATATATATACATATATAAATATGTATATATTTATATGCATATGTATACATATCTATGTATATGTATATATATATGTACATATCTATGTATATGTATATATATATATATATATATATATATATATATATATATATATATATATATATATATATATATATACATATGTACCTACATACATATATACATACATATGTATACATACAAAATTCAACACAGTTCCACAGACAGCGGAAAACTGGCTAAACGCCATCAAAATGTCTGCAACACAGACACTCACTCACCCATACCACTACAACAGCAAAATATCATGAATGCGACGAACAGCACAAAATAAAATATCGTTGTGTGTGTGTAATAAAAACAACAGCCAGACACGCACGCACACAGTCAGCGAACCAACACGCAAAGCGTGCGCAACAAAAACAACGTGAAATTGCAGTGTAAGAGTGTATGTGTGACAAGCCGTCGTAGAGTATATGTATATGTTTTTTTCATTTTTCTTTCAGTTTCTTTTCGTTCGTTCGTCGAAACGCAAGTGTTAGTGAGACTACGACGCGCTGTGTTTAAAAGGACTGGTGAACTAATACAACCTGTTAATGTCTTATAAAAATTATAATATTAAATACAACTGATTGCATTTTGTACACGAGAAGGCGCAATATTAATCACAACTGTAAGCGTCTGCATGCTGGCATAGAAAGAAGAAGAAACCAAAAATACTCTCTTCTCTCTCTCTACTTCTCTCTTTTGATCATCGGTCGCTTCACATGCTCATTGAAAATGTCATGATTAGTGTTATATTTTGCACGCGCTCTCCCTCTCTCTCTCTCTTTCTACTCTCTCACGCGCTCGCGACTTTCACGAAACTGTAATAATACCACAAAAATAAAAATAAAAAATATAGTAAACAAGGCAAGCCACATTATAGTAGTGGCCGTATTGGTGTAACTGTGAATGTGTGCAAATTGATGACAACGAAGCGTGTGTGAAGCGAGCAGCGCGTAAATCGGGTGCAATGAAATAAGTTGGACAAATTTGCAGTGTTTTCGTAAAACAAAGTGCAGTTAAAAATAAATGTGTACATACGTACACACATATATATGTATGTGTCTATTAAATCACTTACACATATAGTCAGATTCTAGTTTGAATTTGTTAAAACTTTGTTAATATACAGGTATAGTGATTAACTGTATATAACATACATATATAATAAGTTTAAAGAATATTTCTTTCAGTATGTCAGGAATAACGGCTTTCAATTGAATCTGCTCTTAAACACACATACAAACCGATTCATATACTTGTAAGCCTTTAACAAGAGTTATCGCGGCCCCTAATATGGATGCACAATTTGAGCACTTGTGTCGCATTTGTGCAGCAAACACAAAATGTAAAAGTAATTCTGTTGTGGAAAGTGTATTTATTTTCAAAACATCTGGCTTAAAGGATAAAATCGCTCGTCATATCTTCCTCAATGTAAGTAAAAATAAACTTTATGAATCTTAACATGAATATACAGAAATACATACATACATACATATCTATGTACATGATTATCCACAAACAACAAAAAAAATTCAATTATTTAACCAAATTCAAAGTTTGTACATTATACAAACACAATTACATATATTCGTACGTTTGTGGGCATAAATAAAATCTACTTACGAAAAGTACAACTACAACGGGCATACACTCAAAGAAATATGTAAATACGTATGAAATTATATATATATATATATATACATATATATATATGTATGTATGTTTGTGTACATGCATACCATTATACTATTTGCTCGTATTTGCGTGTGGGCGAAAACGTCGGTTGGGTAAAGTAGGCAAAGAAAAATTTTCTAGCAAACAGTGAGAAACAGCACAGCGAAAAAATCTCGTTTAGCAATACCATTGCAAGTGTATGAAGCTAGTGTTCGTGTATGTGCGTACTTTGAAATACATGTACATATGTATGTGCACGTGTGTTTATGTGTGCGTGTGTGTATATGAAAGAGTAATTTCAGAAATCTGAAAGACAAAAACAAGCTGCGTGAGCTTACCTCCTGCATGCATGATTCCTTCTCAGGTTGTGTGTGAGAATGTAGTAGAGCATGTTTAAATGTATATGTAGATGAAATAATGAAAGATAAATACACGCGGGAATGTGTACAAAGATATGCTAAAACAAATTAACTGTTACCTAAATTTCTACTGTTAATCAAACTCTTATTTACAGGTTGCCGAAAATGATCCCCTGCCTAAAGTACTTTGCAAATCTTGTTATCGACAGGTGGAAGCTACTGCCTCACTTTCTAATATAGCCAAGCACACACAGCGTGTGTTTCGAGACTTTTTACTAAGCACAGTGGTATTTGCAAACGAATTTTTCTTTCTGTACCAAAAATAATATCTAACTCTCTCTTATAGCCTAAGCAATCGCGACAAGCGACAGCAGCACTCGTTAATGAATCAGTAGTGGCGACAACACCAGCGCCAGCGCAGGATATAAATGAATTTAGCCACAGAGACAGCAGTACTAAGCGGCATTTCGATAGTTTGGATAACAATACATTTCATCCTATATTGTTAACGCGTCCTACGGACCAGCCTCTTGCTTCAGGCTCACATCAACTGGCTGGCAACGAGAAACATGACGATGTTGTAATCAGTTTGACAAATAAAGACAGTGAGCATCATCATCGGCATCAGCAAAAGCGACAACGCGATGCTCTTGAATACACCAACAGTCGCAGCAATGTTAAAATTAATAGTCTAACTCAGCCGACTCGACGTAATAGCGTTTTTGGGGACTCGCGTTACAATTCAGCGCCGATGTCAATTGCACAGCGTTCAATGCAACCACCCTCTTTAGCACCCATACATCCTGAGGTGGCACTTTCCAAAGTCACAAAACATAGTCCAGAGAAAAGGCACTCACCAGCAGGTGTAATCAATTTTATTCAGACTCATGGACGCATCACAGGCAATGCACCTACAATCACCACAACTGAAGTTAATAAAGGATATAATACCGGTACTAGCATATCTACCCATGCTAAAAAACATCAAATGCCTGCTACACAGACAGTTAGCATCGCTGGCGTACCCAATCTGCCCAAAAGCGTGCTTCAACAAAAGCAACGTAATCTTAAAAATGCCCTAAACAACATCAGTGCCATACGCGACGGACAGGTATCTCTATTAAAACCATCTCACCAACGCCAGACTTTAGAAGATATTGATATTAGACCACTCGTTACTACCACGGTAGTGCCACATCAGTCGTTATATGGAGTTGAACCGTCTGTAGAGGAAGCGCTTCCAGAGCATATCATTATAGCTGCACCTAAAAAGAAAAAGGAAGAGCCTGCCACCTTGGCACTCAAAAGTCCGCCGAAATTACAAAAAATTGGAACATCGCATGCAAAAAATGCTCGGGCACCTTACGAGGTCAGTTTAATGGCAGAAACTTCATCAGTAAACAAATCTAAAACACTGCCCAGCATGAGCAGCCTAACCGATGCCATTTCGCTGGGCAATGTCATTCGAGATCCAGACCTACTGAAACTAATACTTAAGGCGCTCAAATGGCCAGTCACAACTGGCAACTGTGATGAGCAAATGACGAAACTAAAGAACTCAAAATTTGCAGTAATTATGTCGGATAAGAATCTTCTACAAGATAATGATCTAACACAGCTACTGGGTCCTTATCTTGGCCCTATGATGGCTATTGTTCAGCAGCAGCATAACAATACGTCCTGCAATTCGAATAAGACTCCTTCTCCACCAGCAAGTCCGTCAGCAACAGCTGAGCTGCAAACAATAGGAGACTGTACGATGCCGTATAAATTACCGCCAGAGACTTCGGTGCAATTGGTGCCATCTAGTCCAACAGATGACGAGCACCCACAGCCACTAACAAGTAAACCCGTGGATCCGAAGCGCTCGCAGCGAAAGTCACGTTTGCATGATTTAAGTGTTAACGAGCCGCTGAGCACTGAGGACATAGCAACGACATCAAACGCTACACTTGTTACAAATGAATTGCTCAACATTAACGCCATGTTACTGTCACAATTTAGCACAAACCCAGCTGATGTGCTTAATGAAGCGCTAACTTCAATGTTAAAACAACAGCAGGAATCAAAAATTCAGCGCACGGTACGCCGACAACGCAGTGCTTCGACAACGAGCAATGTTCTTAATTTAGAGGACATTGTTCTCGTTGAGCCCCAACCATTACTTGAGAATCCCTTAGCGTCTGATGGAGATGTTTCCACATTTACGATACCACTTCAAGAAATCTCTGACCCTTCCCCAATAACACGGCCGATCATTAAGCGCCGCAAAGCTGTTACAAAAACAGCAAATAGAGCAGAGATTTCAATGCCCAAAACAGATGAAAATAATTCTAAGACTGAGCCCGAACAAGACAAGAGCACAGAGGAGATCATTTGCACTGACGATCATTCTAAGATCGTTGAAACTACTACTACTACTGTCCAAAACTCAGTGGAAACTCCACAAGCACCAACGAGTACAGTACCAGAAGTTATTTCCAGTAGTAGCACCAACCTTGCACTTGAATGTGCCAGTGAGGACACAGATGCCAATTTTGCCACCAAAAGCAAACCCAACAATCCTCTGGCAAGCATACGTAAAACAAATGTTAAATCTGCTCTCGGGCAAAAACTTCTAGAAGCTATAGGCTTACCGCAGCCTGGCAAAGACGCTCTAACAGAAAGTGCCCGTGACACGTTACGTAGTGCACTAAAGCGGTCATTAAAGCAGGCCCAGGAACAGCAGCAGCAACTAAAGCGCGTTAAGCAAGAGGAACCCGTAAAACAGATGGCGGATTCTACTACTAAATTGGTTGCCGGTGAATCTTCGGAGGAACACAAAAAGGCAATTGCTGAACGCGAATTGGAGTTGTTAAAGCGCAAAACAAAAAACGCAGATAAAAACAGATTGTCGATAAAAGAGTAAGTACATTCATAGCACATACCTAAAAATTTTTACTAACATAAGTAAAATCGTAGTGAGAAATCGGACCGCACTGATGTAAGTTCATCATCGTCACGCAACCGTAGAAACCGTAATAAATCGAAAACCGATGCCCATGACGATGATTCTGGCGTTGAAGAAAAGAAAAGCGAGCGATGGGATGAAGATGATGATTTGCCTTTGAAAACTGAGCCTGAAAAAAACACGGAGCATATTAATCGTCCTACGCGCACGAGCAAAACGATGTCAAAGTATTATAAGTCTCCTAGCGTGGACAAACCGTTGTCGACATCGAAGGCACAACATGCTATGGGAAGGCGTTCAACCAGACAACGTTAAATTGTTCAGCCTAAGTTTAAATGATAAACTGATTGGGCTTTGTCTGACATATAAAATATGCTCAGAATTTGTTACACTTTTCATATTTTATTAAGACGCAGTGTACACAGTATATACGTACTTTATTTATAAATAGTTTAACTATTACTCATCAAGAGTTAAATATATAAATTGTCCTTATCGACAACCAAGTTATATACAAATATTTAAAAAAAGGAGCTATGTTTAGTTTTCGGCTTTATTCATTTTATCCAATAGGTATGCTAAGCCTCTTTTATAAATAGAATATTTAAGGATAACAACTCCAGAGAGAGAGAAAGCTTAAATTATTGTATTCCATATTGACTCAATTTTGAAACCTTGTATCTAAATTCGAAGCGATGAAGTAAATATTTGAATTTATTGGGCACATTTTTGGAAATTGCGCTAGTAAATATTATTTTTACTAATATTGTTTAATTATTTTAAAAAAGAAAACGTATAATACTCTCGTATATCTAAGAAATAAGTTATGGTATGAAAACGACGTATGATTTTAGGATATTTAACTATTGCAATAGATCTAGTTCATATACGGGTAATTGATTGAATGGAAACATATACCAAATTTTGACTATATATCAGCAAGCAGATTCAATCTTCGGCTTGCTGATGATAGCCCTTTTTCTTATATTTTTGTCTGATAACAAGTATTTGAATAGTCTATATCTTTGTATATCTAACTCTTCATAAAATGTTTATCAGTTGGTGCGCAAGTTCTGTTTGAATTTTCCTCGATAGCTAAGGTGATACGGCAAAACAATAATAAAGATAAAATACTGCTTGTGTGTGATCTCTCTGACTCACACGACCGAGTGAACAAATTTAGGCACATAGGTGTGTATATAACAAACATATACAAAGTAAATTATAAGAAACAAATTAGTTGATCATTTTTCGCGACTTGCAACGGTTGTACAAAACGAGAGAAATACAATTTTATTGCGAGTTCTACTGAATCTATTTTTGCATCTAGTGTTTACGCGTTTTTTATACTAGTCGTCACATTACTGCGTGTTGTCAGGGCCGTTGATAACATACATTCTTATATTGTTAATTTTTTTTTATTTTTGAGCTAAATAGTAGTTTTCGGCTTAATGAGCTGCTGCTGCGGAAAACGGAAGCGTGAAGCGGATCTAAACAGTAGTGATGAAGAAAACTATTTACATCTGAACACTAATGATGTAAGTATATCCACATTTGTTAGTACTATTTTCTTCTTTATCACAACCATTAGGAGGGAGTTTATTGTAGCTCTATCAATAGTTGAAATATACCCCTATCTTTGATTTGTATAAGTCCATGCGTAGGCGTTATCAGAGAACTACTGCCTATGAATGCATATCAAACCTTTAGTATAAAACAGTCGATAATTTAAGCGCGAAGTGGTTGCACCTTGGTGGATAGCTGAGCACTTTTTCAGCAAGAACAATCAAATAAGCTCCTCACACATCTCTTTTTGCGTGCTCAAAAGAAAAGAGAAACAGATAAAGAGAGAGACACACACTTTTAAAAACTGTATATGTGTCAAGGTATGTTTGTGTGTGTGTGCGTTGTATATACAGCTATACATATATAATCAATACACATGGTTGCACAAAAAAAAGTATATAGTGAGAGACAAGCAGCTAGAGAGCCAGAGAGAGAGACCACATTGAGAACAAGCTCCAAGCATCTCAGAAACGAGAAATTGTGTCGCGCTTTCTGTCAACTGGTTAGTATGACTGCAATCACGTTGTTGATACGCGAGCTCTGCGATCTGTCGGATGCATTTTGGCACAACCACTTCCATTTCGTCCGAAGTTTACAATATTACCATACCAAACGCCGCCTGCGTTTCTTTTGGTTTTACTGTCGAGAACACTGGTTGTATCAGTGTAAGAGCCCATCGGGCTATAGCGAAATAGAAAGCATGCAACATGCTACGGGGACACACATTGATTTTGCAGCTGTTGAAGCGAGTACGAGTTACCAGCCCATTGAAAACTTCGACCACCAGCAAACGGAGTGGTGCAATGATATCGAAATCGTGAATGGTATGGATTTTAATGTACGTAAAGAGAAACGTAAGCATTTATTATATGATTTTTTTCTTTAATATAGTGAAGCGCATGATGCTTATGTACGGTCTAGACCTATAAATATGTACTACATTCAATTACGTATTACTTCAATTTAATGTTATATTGAGCATGCCTGAGTTGTCTGTCGGTGAGAGTAGCTCTCGTTGTTTGTGTGCCTATTTGACATTTAGCGGGCTCTCCTTCACTTATTCTGTTTCTTATAATAACTTCGTGAAGCTTTCGAGCTTTCGCTCAGCTGTTATCCACAGTCGTGGCGTACACAATAGTCACACCGTGCATTGTTCTCATTATTTACTTATGTACTTTAACTGTAAGTTTCTCATATATTCCCAATTATACGAATACAATTACAAATGTTTGTGTATTTTTTTTGTCAAGCATCATCACCTTCAATCCACATTATTATTTATGTTCATATACATGTACATATGTATTCTACTCACGTCTAATTGTTCAACAGACAACATATGTACATACATATGTATATATATGGAATGCATATGTATGTCTATGTATAAGCTTTTCAACATTGCGCTTTAGCTTCAAGTCTCTCCTGTTTGGGCGAGACATCTACATATGAGACATCAAAATACATAAGTAAAAACAATTGCGGCAGTAGTGAATATTGAAGAGTCAAGCAAATAACTCAACAAAGTGGAATTGTTAAAGCTTATATTAGAAACCGCTTAATAACTGTGATAATATGTATTTTAATAAGAATCTATAGTGCACAAAGTTGTTTTTACTTTTATACAGCTCTTGTTACTTTTAACGGCAAAACCTCTGCATATACATATGTACATACATATATATTTAAATCTACAAAACGTATTTAAATAATTTGTTGTTGCTGTCATTAAACCTTTAAGAGATGTGCTTAAAGACATTGTGCAGAAAACTGTTCAGTTGTTGTCATCCATATAGGAAGGGTGGTTTCAATGAGGTAAGCAGCGAGTCAAGGATTTTCTTCTAATAAAATATATGTATTTGTATTAGTGATTTCGATTGTTGTGTCTGATGTGCACATCAGTGATAATATAAGGACATTTAGTAAAAACATTAAATACATATGTAAGTACATATATATATATATATATATATATATATATATATATATGTATTTATATATGTTTATATCATTCAACTATGTAAAGATAAAAAGGAGTATTCAAAGAATTTTGTGTTGATAAGGCAATTGATTAATAATCCGCTGTTTTATTATAATAAATGCATATACGTATAATACAATGTAAACAGTTTTGAAGGCAGCTGTTTCGATGATCTTGACCTTTTTCGGGGTTATATACTGACTTAACTATCGGCACACTATATAGTAAGTATTCTGGTATAAGCCAGTGAAGCCAGAGTAGGCTGGCTGTATTTGTTGTTTTGCACATTGGATTTTAGAAATGTCGATGTTATCAGTTTTTAATATTTTCAATTTTGATAGCAGAACTGAACAGCTAAACATCGTTGTAAAGTAGATATTTAAAAAATTATCAACTTATATTAATATGATTATTCTCTTCAGGCTTCCTTTTACGAATACTCTGATGCACTGCCTAAATTTTATACCGAAGATGTTGGTGAACTGTGCGAAGGCGTTAGCTTCACCTTTAGTGGAAAAATTTCTATTCACTGCGAGCGGTGAGTACACATCACAGATCTTGTGTTTACTAAAGTCAGATTTCTCCACAGATTTTCCATTAATTTTATATACGATAACGCGTCACGGGATGTTGCCTTGCACATTAATCCGCGGCTTCCTCAGAACTACGTTGTACGTAACACCAAAGTCCGTGATGTTTGGGGCCGTGAGGAAGTTTCCTCGGCGCTGCCGTTTTTACTACGTCGCGGGGATAGGTTTGCAATCCAAGTGTTTATTACGGACGTGTGCTATATGATATCGATCAATGGCAATCATTTTGCTGAATATGCCCATCGCCTACCATTGAGCGGTATTAAAATTCTTGATGTTAAAGGCGACGTGGAGAACGTGGAAATGGAGCGTACCGTAGTTCAGGCCTATCCACAACGTCTAAAAGATTCTGCGGCACGGATTATAGAAGCGCACCTTTCTACAGAAGCGGACGAAGTTGATGCCAATGCCGAGGAGATTATTAATATACCGCATGAATGGTGTCTAATCAGTTCACCCAGTGTAAAACTGGCAAACAATTCATTGAAAAGCCATCGCAATTCTACCGATCAAGGGCTTACGCTTCCATACTATGGGACATTTTTACAAGAATCATTGAAAGAAGGCCGCTGCTTAAGGATTGATGGGCGTGTTCGCCTATTGCCACATTCGTTTTACATCAATTTGCAGCAAGGTCAAAACATTTGGCCGCATCCCATTATTGCATTCCATTTGAATCCACGCTTCTCACAAACAAGCACTGGTGCTATAGGAAAAGCTGTTGTCTGTCGTAACGCTTGGTATAATGGATCTTGGGCTGAAGAGGAACGGTCTGAACTGGACACAAATTTTAGTCCGGGTCGTACATTTAGCTTGGTAATTGCTTGCTCCGCAAATTCATTCGAGGTCTATGTTAATCGACAATTCATTACTGAATTTAAATACCGTGTTAAACCAGATATTGTGGATACTGTATATATACAGGGTGATGTAAAGCTCTGGAATGTGACATTAGAAGTCAATCCAGTTATTAAGGGGAAAAATGTTCGCATCTATCATAATCCTTTGCCTACAGAAGAGTATTAGATAAACCATTTGGTCTTTTTTTTCACTATTTTCTTGTTATAAGCTTAAGTGTAAACCGGTTGCCTTTAAAGACAATAATTTTCTTTCGATTTAAATGTATTTTTCTATATGTAAAAACAAATGTCTTACTGAAAGCATCGTGCCATATGTTGTTATAAACATCGGCTAATCAGTAAAAATTGCGAATAGATGCTTTTGGTATTCTTTGTTAATAATTGTGTTATAATCTCCTTTTAAAAAGTCACCAAACCTAAATTTAAGAAACAAATAAATATAAATACATGTTAAGAGTGTTGGTTCTTATTATTAAATCAATTGTTTTTTTATTTCATAATAACACATAGATTAGAACTCTACGATTTACCACTAAACACAGTGGATGTACTTAACTAAACAATGAAATATCCAATATTATTATCGGTTCTTATCGATAAGTAAACGGCTTAAAAACTTAAGTTTTCAATCAGTTAAAGTAATTTTTTTTTCATTGGGGATCTCAAAATTGTTATAATCTCGTTTTTATTTATTTTAAAAAGTAAATTTTATTAACTATTTAGTTTTGAACTGTTTAATTTTCTCCCAATTACTGTAAAACCCTTTTTTATATTTGAAACAACTTTCCAGTGTTGTTACTCGTACTGCAGTCTTTTTGTTGACACTTTCAATCAAAATATTATGTCTACAGCAATATAGAACATATTCAAACATTTCGCAAATCAATAACAAAATTCAGTTAAATTATTGCTCGGTTAGTTAACCCAAACTGTATCGCAGGACATTGGTCCAAATTATTTCGGTTAAACATTGGAAGACAACGAATTGACGACTTTTGGAAATGCCAATATTTGAGCATGCATAAAATTCATAGGCGGCTGGAAGGCCATGAATATATACACCGCCGCTCGCAGTATTGCCTTGAGGCGTGATTTGGATGCTTTGTCCATATTCTACGAAGAACGCAGCGCCGCCAATCTTAAAAAACAATTTAAGCTGATTAAGACAGCTAATCCTGGGCTTAGTTTTCTCATTCATGGATTAATTCTTCTCGATTGCGAGCACTTTGTGATTGACTTTTTGGCACAGCCAAAACCAAACTCAAAATGTGAGAGGTGCGACATTGTTTTACAGATTGGGGCCCGCCTTCCACAAAACTACATTATACGAAACTCACGGATAATGGGCAAGTGGGGCCCAGAAGAAAACTCATCTAATTTACCATTTCAACTCAAACGTGGCAAAACATTTTGGATGCAGGTGCTGCTGACTGACTGTTCGTTTTTAATTTCGGTAAATGGCTTTCACTTTGCAACGTATAATTACCGCATGCCTTATAAGTGGATAACCGAAGTTGATGTCCGTGGAGATGTCGCTGACATGGTCATAGACATCTTCACTGTTACGGAATATCCAATTCGTGTTAGTCGTAGTTTGGCGAGCGATTTGCCGTTTATCAACGATGTTTCAAAGGAGCTTTTGCTTCAGAGCAGTCCGAAAATGCCAAATAAATTACGGATGATTGAAGCTCCAGCTCAATTCGTCGATCGTCCCCCTATTCCTAAAGCTTATTTGATCATACCATTCTACGGACGAATGCTACATAATGAAAAATTAACCGATGGTCGTATGATGCGCATCGAAGGTCGCGTTCGCCTAATGCCACAAACTTTTTCCGTGACCTTACAGTGCGGGCAGAACATTTGGCCGCACCCAAATGTATCATTATTATTTAGTCCCAACTTCCTACGGAGTAGTCGCACCAAGGTGGGAAAGGCGATTATAACGAGAAGCGCTTACATAAATGGTAAAGAGGTAAATCGTGAAGTCTCACGCCTCCACACATATTTGGGACCGGGGAAAGCATTTGTTCTTCTAATCGCCTGTCGCAAGAACTGCTATGAATTATTTGTCAACAGCTACTCGATTCTGACTTTCAAGCACCAGATGAATCCCGCAGATGTTGATATGGTTAACATCAGGGGTGACGTTAAGCTCTGGAATGTTGCCATCGAGGTCGGCACGCTTCCGAGGCGGGTCCGTCGTACGTACTATATTTCATATTTATTAATTATTAATTGACAAACTGATTTACCTACAGCGCGTTCGATGCTCAGCGCTTTCAAAGAAAAATAAATACAAGAATATTCAAACAAATGTATCCCTGAAAAAATGCTTTTATGTCTTAACTAGAATTCTAAACTGGAATTATAATCCTCAGCTGAGAGAAAAGCAAGTTTTATAGTAGAATGCAATATTGTTAAATAGTAAAATCGTCCGTATGCTTGTTTTTATTTGCTTGGCATTTTTATTAACTATTATATGTAACGAATAGATGGCAGCAGCAATTTATAATTTCATCTTTAGCTAACATTCTTACTACAGACATTTCTGCAATTAAAATAGCAAATGGCAAATGGCAAATGGCACCGCGCACTTTAAACAGGTCTGGTGCAACTGCAGGGCGCTTCTACTCATAAATGTCTACGTGCTGTCAAGTCGGCCGCAACCCATAATAAGAACGCAGGTGGACTGTCGTAGAGGTATTCTTCAATTGATTATTAAAAATGATAATCGATTAAGGACGCCTCCTGCCAGTTTTCGCTGCTGTGTCTGTGGGCCCGCTGCGCTCAACTGACATTTATGTCTGCATGTGTTGAGCAAGACAGTTGACATTGTTTAGGCATGTGCAGCAAAAAGTGGTATCAAAATGAGCAAGTCCCAAAACGTCGAAGAAGACGGCAAATATTTCCCAAGGTTGCCAAAGGAAGGCGCTTTGACATAGCGAGAAAAAACTTAATATTATTTATGGTTCAAGTTCGAACGTGCTACGCATTTTTCGTCTGTTTTGGTAATGAAGTGGATCATTGCCAGTCCAGCTTACTGGATGCAACTGACTGATTGCCGTCGGCTTTATTGTATATGCATCAAATGTACTATACCTTTCATATGTACCATATATACAATATTTACTTTTGCCTGATCAAGTACTGTTGTTCTAACTCTGACAAACTCACTTCTATTTCAGCATATCGTATTCATATACATACATATGTAAGCAGAGATAATTATGAGTACATAGATGTGCCTAAAGTACATTCGCGTAGGTATTTTCGTTTCGCTACCGCTTTTTGTATAAGTGGTGCATATTAATATTCTTAATATCGATTGCATCCTTTCTGAGAGAAGAGCGAATGCTACCAATGCTGCCAGACGGGGACGCGCTTCGGTCGACAGGTAGGTTTGCTGACGGCTCCAATTTTTTGTAATTAATCAAATTCAGAATTAATTATGCGTTCATGGTTAGCGGCGGTCAAAAACTCACCCGCTTCTGCTGCTGCTGCTGCTTTCAAAAAATGTTCGTTTTACCGCTGCCTCTGCAATTAAAATGTCGTCGCGCCAAAAAATGAAATGCCAAAAGCAACCAATGTTCTCTTCAAATTGAAGCTACCTATGTAAGTATCCTTTGATGATCGACCCGATCTTCTTTCAATTACTGCAGGTTTCGCCTTCCAAGTATTGACTGTGCAGTACCTGATGAGTCTTTGTTGTTCTTGTTTCAAGATGATATTAATTATTAATTTCATATATTTTTTTCTGCTTCTGGACAGAGCGGTCCACGACGCCGTCTGATAACTTTTGCTGATCCGATTTCGCATTTTACGCATAACTTGGTCATCCCTGTAATTTGTCTCCATTGATGACATTATTAGCTGTGTTGATTGAATGTTGCTGCTGTGTTTTTCTGTGATGACTTACTTTAATGAATTTAAGTTACTGAAAGAAAATAATATATTCAAAGTCGATTTGTAAAATCATTGCAACATGGCATGGAAATGAACTCCAATTATTCTGAGTATACGTTGGAGTCGATATTGTGATCAATAAGCAACGATTAGCCAGCTAGATACAAAAGTTAGTCGGTGTTACCATTATTTGCAGCAAGTATCTTATCAATATTCTATCTGTGTAGCTCAGTCGAACAGAAGCGCGGTGCAAGACAGCGCGCCATCGGCAGCTCGGCAAGTCGGGTAACATTCTAAATAAAACCTCAATTGACGCTTCACTCTTTGCCACTGCAGCAGCAGATGCTTCTGTCAATTGTTTGAAATGGTCAACGGAATGCGACTTGTTTCCCATATAACGCAATATCTCGGTCTTAAATAATAGCCTCTTTCCGACCAAATTACAAGCAGTCAAACAAAAAAAAACTCATCGAAAACTGTTCGGCCTAAGCCAGCACAGATATTTGCGAGAGGCAACAGCTATACCCATTTTGGAGGTACCAAAGCGAAAAGCACATGGAATCAATCACTTTTTGTGATTTTGTGGTGCTTGCGTTGTATTGCTTGGCCTTACGACCGCTTGCTTATCCTCTGGGCTCAACGTTGTCCGCTGCTTTAATCATAGTGAGTAGATTTAAGACACTGCCAGAATCAATTACGTGCTTTAGAAGTGTGGAATGCCCAAGGACACATTTGACAAAGCTGACCTCAGTAAGTCATTGAATAGTAATACCAATAACAGGTAGATCCTTTCCACTTTAATTAAACTTTAAACTTTTCTGGATCGATAATCTTTGTAAAGAATTTCATAACTGCAAATGAGACGAACAGGATATGAGATGACTAGATCAACTCGGTTGTAGATTTAAATCCTTAAAATTGTTTTAATTGATTACAGCTATGGGTAAGCTATCTAGGTATTTGAGTAATTACCAAGAGCTGTGCTAATTACTTATTAGTAGTTTTTTTGTCGTTTGTAATCAAAACCATTATCTAAGAGTAGTGGATTAGTGAACTGTGAGCAAGAATAATTCAGAGTTGTGTTGGATTGTCTCTCACAAGTCAGAGTCGCTTCTGTTACTTACTTTATAAAAGAGGCTTACAACCAGTGTTTCCACTGACTTAATTTAAGCTCATAGGAATTGTGTTTTTCTATTCTAGATGAAGTCTTAATATTGGGTTATATAATATTTAATAATAATTCCAAAAGATTTGTGCAATCGTCAATAAATGGTTTTTTGACCTTGTTTGTGGAACAACAATTGTTATAACAGAGTATCCAACAGCCGCGAGCTCCTCCTAACTGCAGTCGTCTTACTTGTTTTCTGCTGCTTCGATTCACCAACATTAAAACAGTATAAAAGCGTGCCGCTTCTGGAGCCTAACGTAAGCTGCTGCCGCTGCTGGTGCTGGTGCTGCTGAAGTTGCCTTTTTGTGTAAGCGATAAATTCACAACACGGTCTGAAACTTGTTCTCTGTCGCAAACTGGAAGTCTGATCCTGCAAGGTTCCAAATTCATGTGTGTGTGGGTCGAAGGGACCGACAGCGTCGACTGGTGCTTGAGCTCCCGGTTTCTTGGAATATCGTTCGAGATCAATCTTTCACTCTTCTGATTGCATATTTTTATATGGTAGTTGGGCACATCATTCGCATCCTTTTTCGGCGTTTCGCCGCCAGCAACTAGTTGCTGTTTCTCTGCATTTCTGCATCACGTGCTTCTTCTTTATATACCCTGTACGCCTAAATTTGGTAAGGTGATGATCAATATGAATATAGCATATGATGACTTTATGTTTAGACCATGAACTCCAGATGGCTTTCTAATAGCCATATCTCTCTCTATAAAAGCTAGGTAAGCATCATTAAAAATTGTATTTCTCAAATCTCATACAAATATTAAGTCTATTGGGTATCTTTAAGTTTTAAATATTCAATTAGACCACAATGTCTTTAATTTTCTGTTCACAATGAAACCAAAATTCCAGAGATTTCAGTGCGACAACATTGTTTTATTGATTTAACGTGCTTTATTTTGCACATCAATTTATAATTCGAGTTTTTAACACTTTTGTTAGTGTCAGACCGCAATGATTTTCGTTGTTCCTATGTAAGTCGTTGTATCTATATATTTAGGTATATATCTATAAAGTGTGTCTTCAAATTAAATTGGGCATTCCGCTAGTAAATATGCTTTTACAACTGGATAATCACAAGCATAGATTGCTGAATTTATTTGCTTGATTTCTATTCATAGAAGTATGAAACAAATGGCTTGACTAAAACACTCATAATATTACACCCAGTATGATAAAAAATAAGTGTTAACATTTTTAACGTTTATGATGATTGGATTGAAAACTTAAGAAACTTTGTTAATTCTTCCTTACACCAAATGCACAAGTCTTAAAACAGCATTAAATCAAAGAAAAATGGAAGCCTTAGAGCACCCATGCCATGTGTACTATATTTCATTCGCAAATTGCCACATGGGGGGAGGAAACACCGGTGGTCTGACTTAAGCTATGACACGTTGCGTGGACACACTGAAACCAGGCGCCAATTGGCTGTGAATATATTTTACGCTGCAACTAGGAGTCCATTTGGAGCTGCCCGACACGGGTAGTAGCAACTGGTCACAGCTGGCACTAGCGCAGACGTGTAAGTTATGGGCGTTGATAAGCATCTCGTGACTCGCCTCGACAATACTCTTCGGTCATACAATAAGGGCAACATTTTGCATTGTGTGGGTGGAATCTTAATCCACGCTGCGATTGAGTGCTCCGGTATGGTGCACTTACCTGTATAGCTATACGGTATACGTTCTAGTTGACGAGGCAGCCAGGTGTTGCCCTTGCACAATTAGCAGTCTTCGCGTCGTCTTGGTCTGGCGGTGACTGTTTAGCAAATTGATGACCAGCAATTCGCGAAGTTGCTGGCATAGGGAGAGACGCCATTGTCTTATGATAAATACTTTAAAAATATATTCTACCAAATACATACATACATATAGAAGATTAGTTAATTAAATAAAATTTAATTTACTCACAAAGTACATAATCGTCCAACCCGCTGCAATGTTGAAAGAGTTTATATTGATGCGATGGTTCTGGTCACTCACAGTGCATTGGCTGTTATTAATAATAATATTAATGTAATAATAAAGATAATAAATATCCTAGTGAAATTAGTGACAATAATTATAATAACAATGATCATCATCTTATGGGTAGTATTCATAATAAACATTGTAGATATTGGCGCCAACCATCATTCACACGTTTCAATAGAAAAATGACATAGACAAGCCGTCAGCCGGTGGCGTCTGGTTTGTCAGCGTACATGCCTACCTTAGCCATGTACAAATCAAAAATTTCACTTATACACAATTAAAATATGCTTAAGAAGATGATTCTAGTAAATTTTAGACCATTATGTGTTAATTGAACCCAATGTATTGTGCATGTTGTATTTTGCTCGCCAGTATCAATTGGGTCAATCATCGGTATACTTAGTCACTTACTAATTGCTCATCACCTCTAGACCCCATTTATCAAAAATAAACTAAAGGCAGGTGGGCTAAGTTATATTTGTGATTAATATATATTGGAAACACCTAAAGTAAGTAGCAGAAGATGCCGTAATTCGATTTTGGCTTGGCCAACAATTGGATAGCAACGACTGTTTCTGTTGGCCCCAGTCCGTTCTATACCCTGTACAGGTTAATCGGATGCTAAAGTGTAGAACGTTTTACGAAGAGTGCTAGTAATGAATATAATGTACTTTGGATATGCTTTCATTTCCAAGTATATATAGTCAAATTTAGTGAGCTGGATAAAGGCGTTAAATGCTAATGGAAATTAATTTGAGCACACTTGAATGGACAAAATTAATCAAATTTAAATTAGAATTGTAATAATTAAAATAAATTCAAACCATTATTCTACCCATGCAAACATATTGGCCTAATGGTCATGTTATAGGGTAACAGCGAGTCGAAAGTGACTACAAGAGTAATCTCATTTGTTTTATTTTAAGAACGTCACTTGTGCATTGCTCGCGGGCGCCAACGGTTCGTGCGTTCCGATGCACAGAGCCAATTCTGTCCCCACCGCTGTCTAGCCCCTGCCCAGACTGTTTTGACTTGGCGTGCAATTTAGCGTCAGTATGCAAATAATTTGCTTTTGCGTTGTTTTTAACTAAGCGACGCCAGCTGTTGGCTCTCCATATACTCGTACATACGACCATATGTACGCGTACATTTATATAAAAACATACATAGATACATTGTATGTATGTGCATTACGCGTAAATATTCATCTGAAATTGAATTTTATTTTTATGCTGAGTTTTTAAAGATACGAAATGAATTTTTTTTAAATTAAAAAATGTAACTTGCCTTAGCTAACGAACTTAAACAACAAACTGATTCAAAATCTGTTTATAGCAATAAGAAGAGTCGTAAAAAAAATAGCGTTAACTAAAATCTCACGTTCGTCGCTACCAACATGGGATATCATCATCATCACCCGCAAACTTCGGATGGAGAAAAAAAAAGCCGTCAACACCTGGAAGAAGAGCGCTAAATGTTGTTACTTTTAGTTGCTTTAAAATAGAACAACTAATAATAGATCTATTTTTAATCAAGGTTTCGCTAATATTTGTGCGAAATTGTCTCAAGTGACTGGTCCACTGACTTCAACCACAACATGTGATCCAACATTCTAACTCGTTGCTTTAACTGTTAACACAAATGCTAATTTTAAGAGTTGACAGTGAAGTCGCTGTAAACATTATAAATGTCTGTGGACTATAGATTTTGATACTAGTGATGTAAATATTCCTTAAACCGGAACACATGAGTAAAGGCAAACTTTAAAGTGAAAATAAGATTTATTAATATCAATAAGAAGCGCCGCTCGGATACCATGTTATCATGCACACTAAGTTCTCTGACCGCGTGCTCTTTTTTTTGAATTCGCGGAGCCGTCAGAATATTAATTAAGTTTAAAGCATTTCAAATGCAAGCTTTGTTTTACTGATTTCTGATGTCTTTTGATGATTACTACAAATATTTTTCTTACAATTTAATTTATTTTTATGCCAACAGCATAGCGCGTGCAAGTATTTTGAAGCCTGGTAAAAGTGCAATTAGCTAAAAATCATTAATGACCTCAGCTCATCAAACAGAAGTTAGTTGAACATACAAATTTTACTTATGCCGTAAATTCTTGGTCTGTCGGCCTGATCTAGATGATTTTCGAGAATATTAATTTACGTCGTAACAAATTGAATTTTAATTTTAAATCTAAAATGATAATGTATATGATTATTAAATGAAAGTGACTATAAAATAGCATTTGCGGAAATTACAGACACCGCGTTGCACCACCTTAAACGCCTGCATATTTAATTGTTTAGATCTAGAAACCCGCGTATGAAAACCGGTTTTTTGTGAATTACAAGCTGATGTAATTCAAACTTGCTATTGCACACTAGGTCAAGTATATGCTCGATTAAGATAGATAAACTGAATCTCTTTAATAATTAATGTTCCACAAGTGCACATGCACCAACTAAGGGAGTGTGTGGTGTCATAACGCTTTGCTTACCCATAAGA
Source organism: Drosophila leonis (assembly GCA_035045365.1). Taxonomy (NCBI): domain Eukaryota; kingdom Metazoa; phylum Arthropoda; class Insecta; order Diptera; family Drosophilidae; genus Drosophila; species Drosophila leonis. The sequence goes on from JAWNPC010000830.1 coordinate 7,853,334, forward strand.
GATAAGGTAACAATATCTGTGTGTAGTACTTTTGTGGGTGATAAGGGGTCGCTCGCTGGCTCGTTCTGGCGTCCCAAAACAGCTTATGGGAACTTGGTACAATTGAACCCATCTAGTGCCGTTCGACGTGCACCTGTTGCTCTAACTCCCCTGTTCCCTTTCCACTCTCTTCCATTATTCGATCATTTTGAGGTCCGATAAGATTAATAAATATATAAAAATATAAAACCCCTATATGTCTATATACATTTGAATCGAACTTTTTTAGGTGCTTTCGCACTAAGATGAGTAATGGGTCAGTCCCAACCACATGCAAACACATACATATTTCATTTGACAGTCAATTTTTGTATTTCAGCTTTTTGCTATTATGGCACAATACATTTTTCTTTTTCTTTATTTTTATAAAATGAGATTATCAGTTATGCGTAAAGTTTTATTTACAGATAGCTACATTCAAAATTTGTATTTTGTATTTATTTTACTTCTCCATTTGTAATATACGTTAGGGTTTCCTTAACTTCTCATTTAATATACAAAACATAAAATAGTAATAATTTTTCTTTATTTTTCGCTTGCATGAAGTCAAACAATATATTAGATTTTGATTTTTGACAATTTTTGGCAATTATTGTCATAAGTTGTTTTCATTTTACTTTACATTACAATTATTGTCTTTTAAAAAGTTGTTAATTAATATTTTATTGTTTGTACTACGGAACATGTTTTGGCCTTAATTATCATACATTTTGTTGTATTACAAGCGGGTTTATAATAAGATCACATAGCTGGTTTTATATCCTACAAATATCTTTTTTATCTCGTATTATGTACAGATACAATATGCATATGCAAACATATATACGTATATGAAAATCTCCCCAGTGCGTAAATTATTTACTAATCTAGCTTATTTCAACTTATCGCAAAGCTTAAAAACTTTATAAAGCTGATTTGGTTAAATGTGACTTCAGTTATGCTTAAATTGTGCAATATCCCAACGGAAACAATTACCAGCACAGGAACTATCAGGACGACACTTATGAAACTCTCAAGTTATTAATAAGTCACATTAAAGTCTTTGCAAAATTCAAAATTCTGTTACTTTACTCTTCCTTCTTCCGCTTAACCTTTCCCTCCGTTTGAATTGTTGAATTGATTGCCTCGATACAATCAGCAATAGTCGGCTCGGATTGGTCGGAGCTATAGTCTTTGTCAGCCATACGACTTAGCGTCAGTATGTAGGAACAGGCCACACGTAGTACCGATAGCTTCGATAGCTTCTGGGAGCTCGCATAAGCTGGTACAGCGTGGCGTAATGTTTCATAAGCAGCGGAAATTGTATGAACTCGGGTGCGTTCGCGGGCGTTTGCCTCAATTCTGCGCTCGCGAGTCATATTTTTATAGTTTCGCTGTTGCGGCCTTGAGAGAGAACTACTATGATGATCTTTACAGGTCTCCTCCTCCTCGATGGTGTGTTCCTCTAGAGTTTCGCTGGACGCATTGGGTATTTTGTTGTGGTTTAAAATGTTCTTGGCGCACTGAAAGTTGAGGTGCAACTGCTTTTGACTTAATTCTAAATCAGTAGATTGCGTCTTTCTTGCTATTAGCGCTAACGGCTCTTCTTGCTCTGGCTGCGTTGGGAAGGCGAATGCACGATGTAGCGTTGTAACACCTGGATGACGCACGAAAATGTGCGCAGGATTAGGTAACATTTCACGAGGCAGCACTTGGGTTGAGGCAGAATCCCATACATGTGCCGAGGGCAAATTATTATGGCTGATGAGTGATGGAGACTGAAGAGATGGTGGCGTCAGCATAACGGCTGAATCAGCTGAAGAAGAATAGCGTATTCGTTTCTTAAGCGGACCGGACGGTGCCGTACTTGAACCAACAACAAGCGATGAACGCCAATTGTTCGCTGTCGATGTAGGTTCCACAACTTTCGATGGCTCCATACTCTTCCGTTTATTGCGGACCAGGACAACAGGAGTTTCTTTAGACGTGACATATTTTGATGGTTCGCTGTGGGATCTGGCACATTGCGGCTCATGTTCTAGCGGCAAATCATCACCACCCTCGCTTTCTGAACTAGCAGAACAGAAGCCGGCATCGCGGTCGTTGGAGCTGGGTGAATCTAAAAGCAAAAAATACAATTGTATATTAATATTATAGTTATGCTGTCACTGTTAATATTAAGGACTCTTGGAAAGTACTTTAATAACAAGAAAATATTACTCAAATAGTTGTTCAGTATAATCTGCTAATGCTGCGTAAGAGATGGATGCATGAATATGATATTCGTACCTATGCTTTGCTTGATTCACACTGATAACAGTATATAATGTAGTACTCAGTAAAAGCTAAGCAAAATTTAATAAAAGTGTATTACATATTTAAAAGCAATCTGTTATAAAAATGCTGGCCTGTCTGCAGTTATGCTCCGTAGGTAATTTCTGAAAACGCAAGCAACTGTCTCAAATTTCAGACGATCAGACAAGCGAGTAAAAATAAATAAAGCCCCAAAAATTTAAATTCAAGTTATTCATCGTAAACGAAAATAAAACCAGTTTTCTCCAATTTGATCGGTCTGCCTACCATTGACCTCCACAATGAATTTAGCAATTTTAGGCCCAGTTTTTTGCTTTTTTTTTGCAACTAAAGAAGTTCGTAAATTTTGCTTAGACAATATATTTTAAGCGTCTATTAAATGCACCTGAATAATATACAAATATTAAAAGGCCATGTCTCGAGTTTTAGTTCAATTTAGTTAGTTAAAGACTGACTCACAGACTCTACTTCTGAACTGAACTAAAATTAGTTGAACTGATCAATAGATTCATTGCTTTCCATAGATTTGGTAAGTTCCCATTTCACACTTTGTATGTCTTAACTATAGCAACCCCACGTACAGACACATGTGACTGTTTTTATTTTATTATTATTTTTTTGTGCATGTTGACACAACTATTTATAACCGCATTTTGCTATCTTTGCTAATTTTAGACCAGAAAGCAACAGAGCGAATTTCAAGAAACTGCAGAGACAGGCTGTACAAATAACAGTAGTTAACGATGTGATGTATGTACTACATACACATTCACAATATATGCGTATACATATACATATTTCCTCTGTAGTTAGATAAACAAATGTTCAGCTAAACGTCGACGTCTAGGTAAAAATACCTGTATTTAGTGTAATCATATTTAGTTATTCAAGTGAACATAATTAAAAATACATAAGATAATTGGACAATGTTGATTGTCTAATCTTTATTTTTCATACATTCTACTCAAAAGTATGAAGATGACATTCATTCAACAATTACTACCAAGACGCCCACAAGCATGGCCTAAAATCAAACAAATATTACCTTGTGTGATTCGCCTCATTAAGGTAAAGTTTTGACAAAAGCACATTTAAAGATTTTTTTTATAAAAAACCAATGTACTTTTTGACCATAAGCCATGTCTTCTGGTTATGGTGAAATAAAGTGCAACCGTTTAGATATAATTGGCCTTTTTTCCTAAGAATGAATGACTGCAACTTGAAGCTATTTTAAAAATACACATTTAAAATATATGGGACTGCTGAAAAATGTGTTCTCATGCTAGATGTCAGGCAAAGGTTATCAGGCAGAGTCTACTCTACACTGGCTGCTTGTTAGACTTGTGTCAGGGTTCCGTGTGTGGGAAGCGTGCTCTTATCAGCAGAGGTCTACGCGCAAAGTATAGGTATACAGAGGATGATTTTGTGTTTGTTATAGTAACATGACAAGTCATTTTCATGAATGAAACAAAATAAAAATATATATTAACAGTAAATTAAGGTATTTTTATACGTCTTATATTCAAATTTTAATTGAAACATAAATCACATACGCTGTACAGTTGCAATGCAACTACTGCTATATCTTCGTACATTTTGTTATTGTTTAATTATTGGTATTGAGCAAATTGATAAGTCAAGGTAATTGGCTGTCTTTACAGAGGTTTGCGCAATTGCCGTGTCCAGGTGTTAAATTTATTTGGATGTCATTCGTCAATTTTAATGTGTATCGACAAAATATTTCTAAAACAAAATGTTTCTGTTATGGGATGTATCTGATACTAAAATGCCATCACTCGAGTTTGATGTTTTGCTGCTGCAATATTGATTTAATCTATTTTTTAAATTCAGAATACAAAATCGTCTAAAAACAGTAGCATGAACCATACAAAAACAAAAGGCTAGTACTCGTAACTGCTGGGCGAATCAGATTAATTGAGGAAAAACGTTGAATCGTATCTGAGAGGCTGACATAGCTGCACTGTCGCGTCGCGACGCGGCAGCCAACCAGCCAACATGCTACCCCACTTTGGGTGAACCTAAGGGGGCCGAGGCGTCCCAAGGCGACGGACAACTGTACCCCAAAACTAAATGTGATTGCCAAACGGCGCCCCTTTTGGTTGGCGCCGTCGGTTTCAGTGTTGCTCATTCGTCTGGTTCTGGCAAAAAATCTAACCAAAAAATATCTGAACAGTAAAATGAGAGTGATTATTCCTCTTACAAGAAATTGTTAAAAAATAATAAATTGGATAGTATTTAAGCTGTGCTAAGCAAAACCGTCAGTTGTTTTGAGTCCATATCGATATATAGAAATGTCGACTTCTTAACTTAATAGATAATGTTTGGCTACAAGTCATTAACAGTTACTACATGATTTGTCTTTATTCTGGAGACTTATTAGATCGCCATATATGAAAACTTGGCCAATTTATATGGGTAGTGGTACTGCATTATAGCAACTAGAACAATATTTTAACAGCTGTTGTTAGGTATTAGCGGAAACACAAGCTTTCACAAGAATTTTTTTTATTTATACTCAGTATGTGTTTTTGTTGTTGTTTTAGATCAAGCTTTTAAAAACAAATGCCAGAATAAAAAATTCATAAAAAAAAAAATATATATATATATATATATATATATATATATATATATATATATATATATATATATATAATTATTATTATTAGTTGGGCAGTGAAATTAACTTTTAACAAATATAAGATCTGTTTTTGCTTTAGTGTCAACAACAAGTGGCATTAAGTATCAGTTTAAAGGCATAAACATTTACCAACATTACATTATATTATACTTTATATATATATTTTTATGGGAACATATGTAAGTCTGCGTTTTGGTCAAGTATCAGCGTTTCACCTTTTTTGATAATGGCTTCAAGCTCCGCTGCATTCAATTGCATGTAAAGTTTGTCTGTTTTGACTTCCATGTTTTAGGTAAATTTATTTATATTTCAATTTTTAAGTAAACGCGTAATCCACAGAACGGGCTTGAATGATTGTATTGGTTATTATTTCATTTGAATTAAAGTTACACTGGAATTGATAAGATGTCAATAACACCTTTAAGATATCAAAATTTATTATTTATTTATATTTATTGGCGGTGAAAACACACAAAATAAAACTTTATGAAACTTTGTTATTCTCGTAGGCCTTAAATGTTGTTTGTTGTTCACAATAATATTCTTGATGTTTTATACACTTGTACACTTTTGAAATTATTCTCGCTTTTTACCGCATTCTCTCAGAACACGTCCGACAGTCAGCAATACAGTACGTCTAATAATCATGGGAGTATATTTCGGTATCGAGAGGACCAAACACGCTCGCTTCATGCTAAAAACAACACGCGGTCGAACCGGTTGCGTTGCAATTGGAGGTGAGCGCGTGTCAATCTATTGAGTTGGATTGTATAAAATACATTATATTTGTCTCCGATAGTTTTCAATTAAACTATTGAAATTATTAAGAGCAAAAAGCTTAAAAGTATATTATTCTGCTCAGCAAGCAGTTGCCAGTCTGGATGTAAGAAAACATCAATATACAAATTATAGGAGCTATTAATATTTAATTTTTATACTATAATTGTATTATTCCGAAAAGGCTTTAATATTTTTCAAAAGTCTTCCTTATATTCGGTTGTTGTTGAATTTGATTAAATGCGATTTCCTGCCCAAATATTTATAACATCTAAATATTTTAAAATGAAACATCACAGATGATTCATTGATTCTTGCTTCGAAGCTCTTTTACAAATTTTTTTGATATAAATGTACGGCTAAATAAATTACTGTAAACATGAAGGCAAATTATAATGATAACTTATTAATATATTATACAATTCTAATATCTTATATAATTTACTTAGTTATCATAAAAGTTGAGTTTATAATTCATAAGTATACGTAAACTATCACCTGAAAATTTCTTACTTACTATAATTGTAATGAAGATTGGATTCTCCCAGTTCAGCTGTCTATATACTGAGTCAAATCGGATACTGGAAATATCGTTGTTAAGTGGGTTCGTGACACGTCTCTAATTAAATGTAGACATTCAGATAATCATTTTCCATATTCCAACTCAGCCGTCAAACATGTTCGATGCAACGGCCTATCGTTGTTTTTATGAATGAAACATGACGGCAAGATATTTAGTTAAAAGTTTTTGACATTTGCAATGTGTATGTTTGTCTTCAATAGAATATAAAGAATAATATTATTTATAAATTGGTAGCAACAATGAGTATGTTCGGCATTCTTCCACAATAGAGGCTAGCTGAATATCTTTACTTATAAATAGTGAAGAGTGCCTAACAGATTGGGTTTATTTATTTGTTAATAAACAAAATTGATAATTATGGTAATCTAATCATTACATTATTATCCCACTTCTTAAATTATGTTTGAAACATATTCGAATACAACAATAAATACTATAATATTAATAATAGGTCTTATTCCAATATACATATATATATATATATATATATATACTTGTATATATATTACTACATATAGTCCCGAGTATTTTCGTAGATGTGGAGTGAAATGTGAATTGAATGCTTGACTGTTGCTGCTGCTGCGGTGGCGCCAGTTGTGTCATATTTTCAACTGACTTTTGAATTGCAGCATCTGCAGCTTTATATTCTTATAACGAAGGGACTTTGCCATTGGGACTGGCAGACATATTAAGGCACAACTGGCATAACGTCTGGCCTCTGGGCTCACTTTGTTTTGTGGCTGCTGATGATGATGCCACATGCAAACGAGTTGTTACTGAAGCGACTTTTGCGCCAGTCGTCGGCCTGTCATCGTGGTTGGCGTTGTTGTTTTCTGGTGATACTACGCATGTGAAATCTGTATGCAATAGGCGGCATTCTTTAAACAGATTGAATTGTACGGATTTCTGTGGCATAGGCTGCACAGCCTTAGTCCGACCCCAAACTCAACTTGATCGACCGGCCGACCGTTGCAATAATGCGGGCACATTGTGTGCTTAGTGTGAAGTGAATTATAATGAGTCAGTGGTGCGGATGCTGCGACTATGGATACTGCCTCTTCAATAGCCAGTCAGTTTTAACGCCGCCATGTGGAATTCCACACAATTGGTCATTTCCCCACTTCTTTACAACAGTTTTGCAACGTTTGCAACACAGACGGCGTCCGTAACAACAGCAGCTCGAATAGCCACCGTGTGCTGTTTACATAAATCTCAGGCAGTGGCAATGGCGGCTCGACTCTTAATTTTTATCAAGATGCATGTAAAAGCGTTTGCGTTTGGTCGCGAAGCTGAGGATGCTCCACACAGCCAGTCGCAAAGTCTGTGCGCCCAACTCTATGATTGCCTATAACGTTCGCAGTTCACAGTGAGGAGGCAACACTGCAGTATGGAGCTGGGCCACACGGACTGCCCACGCGGCAGCTATTTGAGTCAGCGGCGATAAGTGGGAGAGGTTCATGCTGTCACTCCCAGTGCGCCCGGAAAACTGTTTCAATTCATCTTCAATACAGCACTTCAAACTCGCAGTTGGTGGCAAACGCGTCATGCGTTGTACTGAAAGGGAGATGTAGCTAGCAATGAAAACTGTGCGGTGGGTATAGGCGTCATTAGCCTATTCTCTTTATTTGTTTTCAAAAAATGTGAGGGGGCTTTGTAACAGTAAAGGTGTCATAAGTATTTGCCGAACTGAATATCCCAAATCTCAATTTTCAACTTTCATCTTACAGCATGTTAGGTTACGTTCTTTGGCTTACCAGCTGGGAAACAATGGTAGAAATCAAGTAGAGTGAAAAAGCCGGACACAGAAGACATGATAGATGGACATTGATAGCTACGCGCACTATTTTATGCTAAGATTCTTTCATCTGTTTTTATTTTTGCTCCTGTAAAGTTCCTTAACCCGCTTCATGTCCGCTTTATCTGTGAACGGTAAATAAAAGGTCCAGAGCAGAAACCAATTAATGACAGAAGAGAAATATTTCTAAGAAAATATTTATGTTTCGCATGATCATGTCTTCCCAAGGAGATCAAATTAAACCAGCAGCAATAAAACAAAACTTCTGAAATAAGCTGCTAATATCATCAAGATTCTGTCATGCTAACTCTATCTCCATAGCCATTCTTGCCAATCAGCTCTAAGCAAATGTTCATTGAGTACGACTTCGTTGTGCGACACTATTAAAGACATATTTAAATAAGACTTTCATGCTTTGAACCCTTATGAAAATACAACATTATACATTCCGTTACCATATTTTTGAGCTCAACTATAGGTCAGTTTATAGTCGACCATTCTCGAATAGTGCTCTTTCCGTTTGCAACTCCTACAGCTCTCTGCAAAAGTGTGCACGATATGACTGCCGGCTAACCTGTTTACCTGTTGCATTGACCAGACGGCAAAGCAGACACAACCCGCACAATCGTTAAAGCTGTGCACGGCAAAGCTTTTCAACTTATTCTGTCTTTTGTCAAGTTCCAAGTTCAAGGATTTAGCGTGCATGTCTTCGCAAAGCTGTATATGTATGTATGTGTGGCCGTAATTTAATCGGATCTTTTAGAAAATACATTTTTTAACCCAGCTAGAATTACAAAAACATAATAATGTAATAAATAATCCCTGCATCAGCCTGCCAAAAGGAGCTCTGGTTTATAGAAAGCACTGTATAAATAATATTTTCTAAATGATTATGTTTATATTTATATTGTGGCGAATATTTCGATATTTAAATATGTATTCTTATTAAAACCATTGAATTTTAATCCATTCACAGTTCACTACCTGTTTCGGGGCAAACCTGTGCCAGTCGTCACATATATTGTTTCGGCCAAGTCTCAAACGCTAATTGCTTTTAGTCTGCCTAATATAATTACTGACGACTGTTTCCAAGTGTAGCGGACCGACCAATTGATATTTTCCGGGTTTTACCCGGTCATGCAACTTAGAACTTAGAGCTCAGGTAAAAGTGACTTCTTAGAATTTCCATAATTAATTTGCACTTGTTTTTCTTTTGCTTTTCTAAATTGTGCACTTCTAATGACTTTGTGCACCTTTTTCTGAAACGTTTATAGCTTTCAGTTTGGGACGTCATTGGTGCATGTTATGATACTGTTACTGATAAATCGGACCAACTTATATTCGCCCATATTTATCAACAATTTTACTTGGACAACAATTTGTAGTCTTCAAATTGTATCATTAAATTGAATTATATAGTAAATAAGCTATATACATATACAAAGTATTGAGGAACTCCAGGTGAGTATTTGACCGTCAACAACCACACCCGCACGTTTACAAAGACTTACACATTTTCAACCGTTATCGTAATGTGCACATGTTTATGCGTGTGACGTCATAGAAGGGGGGTATATGCAAAGCACTGTGCAACAGCCTGGCAACCAACTAACTAGCTCACGTGTCAAAATATGTACCATATGCATTGACTTTGATGTTTTTCCCAAAAGCTAAAACTATGATAATAATGAATAGCAATAAGGTTAATAACCTTTCCAAAAATTTGAGAATATTGCAAATTTTTAAAATTGCAGTACATGAAACTATAGTTAAAGTTATTTCTGAAAGTCAAAAGCCCAATAATTAATATGAATATAATACAAACAAGTAAGAGTGCTCAAGTCGAGACTGCTCGACTAAGAGATACCCTGAACCCTGCGAAGATGCGATATTCAAATCATTTTACGATTCTTTTATATATACATATACACAAACAACACATACACACACACACACATCCACACGCACGCACAAGCACTTTCTCTGCTACTGCGCAGTTTACGCAGCGACTGCGCGCGGGCAGCGCTTGGGCTGCAGTATGGGCTATATTTTGGAAACTTTTTTGTTGAATAGGTTTGTTTCTAGATGGACTTTCGTAATCAAACTTTTACAGCGTAATAATGACGTTCATATGTATGTATTTGCCAAAGCACAAGTCTCTAGTATTTGAAATACGTTTTTTCAAATTTGGGGGAAAGGGGCCATGGTATCCAAAATCCAAAAATTGCAAAATGTTTGTATTCATTACACGGATACACACAGTAAATCTGAAATCTATAGCTATAACAGTATTCAAAAACGAAGAAAAGTTATCGATTTTTATCGATAATAAGGAAATGGGATGAGCTATCGAAAAAAAATGATAAACTCGTACTGCGTAGGATATACACGAGTATACATTTCAAATTTCAGATCTCTAGTTTTTGTGGTTTGCGAGATTACGGACGGACGGACGGACGGACGGACAGACGGACATGGCTATATCGACTCAGTTTGTCGAGATGATCAAGAATATATATACTTTATGGGGTCTGCCATGTCTCCTTCTGCCTGTTACATACATTTTCACAAAAACATTATACCCCGATTTCCCATTTTCAATGGATTCAAGGTATAAAAAAAACTAAAAGAGGTGTTTATTATACATTTTTGTATATAAGTGCATCAATTTGCAAAAGTTTATTTTCAGCATAATATCATTACTAACCAGGTTAGTAATGGCAAAGCTGACATTCATCGACAGCTAACCAAAATATCAAGTTTGTTTTCGTACAACATTCATGCCACACTGCTACACAACTGCAACAAACTGTTGTAGCAACATTATATAAGTTGTAGCAACCTAGTGCAACATGTATGAAAGCGACTGGCTCGGAGTTCGCCCTCTCTCAAATGACTTTTCGACTTGAATCAAGAATTGATGTACAATTTTTAACATTATATTAATAATAGTCGGTAAAGGAAAATCTGTTAATTTTGGCTACTAGCTTTTTTTCAGATGTGATAAAAAGGTACATTTACAAATGATATAGACGAGGAAACTGTAGTATTCGCTTGAATTAAAGTATCCGAATGAGAAGCAGATATTTTACGTAGAGACAGGATGGCGACAATATAATAATATACACTGAAGTGTATGTGTGTGTGTAGTTTGCTTAGTCCCAGCGTCAAGCTTGTATGTACATATGTATGTATGTACATATGTATGTATGTACATATGAAGGTATGTGTGTGAGGACGGGAGCGACAAACAACACATGTCCCCGCGCATTGAGACCTTCAGTCGGCGTCAGTTTGACTCTTGCGATTTTTCATGGAAATTGCACAGTCGGCAACTGATGGCACATATGGTGACCATAACCAGAAAAGAAAGTCTACTTATACCTACGACCTTTCTGCATGCAAAATGTGTGCATTTTTTTAAGCGCTCTCAAGCAAGGGACAGCGCCGCCTTACATTTTTCCTTTGTTTATGGCCTGATTGCGTGAGAATATTGTTGGGAAATTTTGGTGTATTTTCGTCTGCTTGGGAAATGGCTAAGTTCCATGTGTTAAGTTATTGACTTGGGTTTTAAAACTCATGTCAAGTAAGTTTGACATGCAGTACAGTCTTTTAGAAACTCGAATAATTTGTATTTCAGTATGGAGTGCTGCAGTTGCAATATGAATCCTAATAGCCAATATCTTACATATGTGCATATAGCAAATGCCTCAATCAAATAATTAAATATATGAGACAGATTGGCAACTTATGTGCGTATGCATAAATTAGGGACAAGCAGGAGCTTCTCTGAACAACGTGACAGCCTCAAGCCAATTTCGAGGGCAACATCGCCAATCAAATGCATGCAAACGTCCCGGTACACAATTAGATACCAAAATGTACGCTATTAATGTCCAAAAATTTTCAACCAATAGGTAGGTATGGCACAAGTTTGCCTCGTAGAAGCTTACTTGGCACGCAACGTGCTGAACTAAACATATTTTTCCATAAGGCGAAAAGTAAGTTATTTCCCACGCTTTTAGAATGAAGAACACCTTCAAGCTTATTAGCAGAGACGAGAGAGAGAAAATGAGGCAAATGGTGTGCACTTTTGATAAACGACCTGCCAACTAACCTCCGTCCTTTCTTATCGACTACTGTGTGCCTTCAAGTCAGATTTAAATTGCACAAGTAATACAGCAGCTAATGGTTAATACGAAAAACGAGATCGCTTTAGGCTTAGGGCGGCAGCTGCCACTAAACAAGTTTAGTCAGGAAAATAATTTCGCATGTGGATCCGATGCGGCGACTAACTATAGTGCCCTTGCAAAAGTGTCTTATAGTTACCTATCAGCAGCAAGCATTTTATTGACATGGCTAGAAATATGTACCTGCTGTCTAGACATTTGTGATACCTGTTGCTCCGTTCCTTTACTTCCTTATTTTGGCCATGTTGGCCATTGTCTGTTGTCCCTGTCATAAAATGGCCTTTGTTCAATTCTTTTTTGTCGAACAGTTTGGCAGTGATTATGCACAGAGAACTACTTAAAGGAGTTTTTAGCTGGCGCCATTCGCACAGTAGGGAATCTCAGAAAAAGGAATAGAGTGAAAGGTCAGAGTTGCATATTTCCACCAAATTTGGCGCCAAATGAGAAGTTGTTTGTGTTGCAGGCGGCAGAATATCAAGTTAAGCAACCACCAGCAAACAGGCAAAGTGCAATCAAAAAATTTAGCAAGCCTGAGCCAGATGCGTCATTGTGGCCGCGCCTCGATGTTGACACATGCCACAAAACGTGTATGGCGGTCCATTGGTCAGTCCTTATCCACTTGTCGTCGAGGCTACAACTGGTTTGAATTCTTAATTTGCGTGCTGGAAGAGGCGAGGCTCACACATCTGTACCTTAGCCTTTGTATATCCCCTGTCCTGGTACTCTTTTTGTTGTCTGAATACAGCAAGATGTGCTCTACTCAGCTGGCCTATGTCCCCTTCAGATCGTGTCAATCGAAAGGTGCATAACAACTGCCCCTGTTAATATGCCGTTGGGCATTCGGCATCGTCTTGCCTCAACTAATTGCTGAATGCGGTTAGACTTGTCAGGTGCTTTTAGAGAGGTCGTTCACTAAAACGATGCCCCAGTAGTGGGTTAATCATCGTAGCATAGCTTACAGACGGATTACGGACGAACAACAACAGATATGTGCTATTTATTGTAATGATAATACTAATAAAAATCGAAATTAAAACGGAATGGTTGTCTGCAGCACATTCAACTCCGATAAATGCATTCATATATTGATGGGCTTTACTGAATATATTTTATTATCAAATCTTTTCTATTATTCAACACGGCTTTAACCTTTTTTACATCAAACCTAAAAGTTTTTTTTGTACTTTTACATATACATATCTACATATGTATCTACTTTCAGAAATGCATTTTGGTACACATATGTATCTATATATCAATATCAATATCGCAAACATATATATATATATGGATAGGCTCTAGATTTGATCCGGTTATTTTTTTTTATCAAGTTACTTAATTTAGTTTGGCGCATAATAAAATAAAAAATATTCTTAAGCGTTTTTCCCTTCCAGTTTTGTACTTGCAATTAAGGCCAACCTCTTGTGTTAGAACATCTGTTTTTTTTTTTATTCATATCGTCAGTTTATTGATTTAGGTTACACTGTAAAACACGAAAACGTTCAGCAACGAAGCAATACAATATTTTAAGTCTACTGCTACTGCTGTGCAAATAAAATCTTTCTTAAAATTCGGTCAAAAAATGTTATCTACTACTTCTCATATTAGCTTAAAAGGTTCTTCCGCGCTTTGCTGTTAATTTTTCAAGGCAAGTTCCGTCGTTGTCATTAAGATACATAGATATATAAATCTATACAAATTTAATGGCCGGACATAAGTTTGACGTATCTTACTTGTCTTGAAATGGTTTCATAAAAATTAATATGAGTAAATTATTAAAAATGTTGTATATTGTGCTATACTTCTAGGAAAGAACTTATCTATTTAATTCACATTTAGCAAAGCGTATGTTCCTTCTTTGCCTTCTTAATTTTAATTATTTTGCCTGACAACGGAATCGTTTACCTACCGAGACGGACAAATGATATTTACTCCTACAAAAAAACTGAGCCACATGGCAGTTTATTTTAATTTGCATGCGTTTCCGGCAAAACGGCTGTAGCTGGGCCATAAGTTTTCACTTTCACCCACAGCTGGCAGCTGCTGAAGAGATTTTTTAAGATATGGAACACACTGCACGCATTCCCATTTCCTACAAGCTTCAACATGCCACGATCACCACATTAGGAGCGTGAGTGTCAGGGAGACAGTTGTGGTTTCTGTTCGTGGGTGTTGAGGAAATGATGGGGTGAGTTAAATATACATATAAATATATGTGTATATATATAGTATATATATATATATATATATATATATATATATATATATATATATATATATATATATATATATATATATATATATATATATATACTCCCTTTTTGTCAGCAAGTATCCCATGAGCTAATATATTTTTGTTAATATAGTTAATATAGAGTTAAATATACATATAAATATATGTGTATATATATGGTATATATATAAATATATATATATACTCCCTTTTTGTCAGCAATATATTTTTGAAAATAAATTCAATCATCTAAATTCCCGTAGATTGGCAAGCAACAATAATTTTACGTAAGAGCATCCTAAAATAAGAGTCTTAATCAATGCAGACAGTGCTAGTTCTGTTAGCAATGATACTTACTATCTGCATATGTACTTTTATGACATTTTATGAATTTATAGTTTTATATAATTTTTTAATAATTCTGTAGCAAAGCTTCTATATTTATATTAAGCTCCCGAGTCAAAAATTGCGACAACTTTAATGTATTCGTAAACAATTTACATTACAAATTAATTGTCTCTTAATCTGTTTTTATGTGGTGTGAAAATATATAGTCGTCACGAATTCGTCGCGGCCGCCTTGCTGCACAGCATTTCTCTGCCTTTTTTTGTCTGCTGATGTGGTCGTCGACAAATTATGACAAACTGTGAGCCATAATTTGCCTCATGTACACATACTCACAGACCATGAGGGCTGTACAGCCACCCACATTTGTTTATGCGCTTTTTAACCCAGGGTTGCGCCTTATTGGCCGTTAACGCTGAAGCGTTTGGACTTTATCCATAAATTGTCACATCTTCATCAAGTATATGCAATATATTATTTTTTTTTTTAAATCTACGTGTTATAAATAAAAAGAATTGCATTGAGCTATTTGAAACATGAATATGCCAATATATACATATATACAATTTACTTAATAAAGAGGGTGAGGTTGATAGGTCGTGTGTGACACAATTTAAATCCTCTGAAGACGCAAGCTAGTTGGAATGGGTCTGTGATGCGGTCTGCAAATAAATAGATAAATTAAGATGATCTGGAATCGGGCAAGAGATTAACAATAAAAGACAGTTGAATATTAACCGAAATTTATTGACAACATTTAAAATTAGATCAAATTTTTGCAAAACAAAAATTTGGAATTATATTTTGCACACTTTATTTGTAGAGCGCAAAATATTTAAATTGCCATGAAAAAATTTTAAATTATATTACACCACAGTCTGGCAAACCATTTATATCGACCAACCGCCACAATTTATCGGTCAACTATCGGGTAGTTCATTCGCTGCTCGATTGCTTTTCCATTTACTTTCAACCATTGTTTGATTTTTACTAACTAAAGAAATATTTGCAATTCCTATTTTTGTAGAGTAGTTTGCAAAAATGTCAACTGCACAAAGGTCATTTGTACAGAAAATGTCAAAGTAAGTTCAAGTTGTGGACTAAAGCTTCACTTTTAACAACCGCACCCTTTTAATTCAATGGACGGCATATTTTGTAGCTGCGGGTGCCATTTACAGACATATTAATGTGTACCTATTTTACAGGCAACCGGCGGCTGATGTCCGGAAAAACATAAGTGTGCATATGCAGTCTAAGACCACCAATTGCACATCGATGTGCTCACCGACAGTAAGTTTTTGGATCTTTTAAATCGTGTTTGTGGAACACACTAAAAGCTATTTATTATTAAGCTCTCACTTACCGAACCGCTTGATTATGAGGAATATCTAATTCAACACATGAACGTTATTAACCGAGATCCGTTAAAGCATATTTTGGATTTTCCACAAGGAGATGTGTCAGTCAAAACGATACCCAGAAAGATTCGTACAGTAGATCACATTATTCCTAATGAGAATATGTAAGATTTTAAGCATTTATGTTAAATGTTGCACTTAACTAATATTTTCCAGCTCCGAATTACCAAAACACGTACAGGAGAGCATTCGTTGTTACACACGTCCTTGGAAAGTTGTAGAATACGCACATCGCCATTATTCAAGTTCGTGCTGTGCACGTGAACGTATTGATCGTGAAACTACTAGTCCTTCGGCGTACCAACAAGAGTTTGAGATTGACAAAGATTTTTCTTCTTTTGACGAATCATTCACCGATAAAAGTGAAAGCTGCACACCTAGCTCTAGGCAGTCTATAGCTAGCTTAGCTTCAGTTAGTTCTTGTACCGATACGCTAACTCCTCGTAGCTCTTGGGCTAGTTTTGATTTACGACGGTCAGTTAATGATCCTCTTATTCCAAATTTATTAGATAATGTACCGCCAGATCAGATTGATCAATTGAACGATACGCGTCGTCAAGAAGATCGTCAAGGAGCTTTTTTTTCACTCTATCCCGAAATTGAAGCTGAAGAAGTTATTGAGCGCAGGCTACAGGCGGAGTTGCCGGTAGAGCATGTAGGACATCGCATACACGTAAAATGTCTCCAACTTAAATTGGAACTAGAAGTAGAACCCATATTCGCATCAATGGCCATTTATGATGCCAAAGAACGTCAAAAAGTATCTGAAAATTTTTACTTTGATATGAATTCGGACAGTCTAAAACTTATGTTGTCAACCCATGTTCGTTGCGCAGATATTAGCACGCAAAGCCGCTCGGCTATATTTGAAATTTCCTATCCAAGTAATGATTTATTTCTGGTTATAAGACTTGAAAAAGTACTCCAGGGTGATATCAACAATTCTGTGGAACCATATCTAAAAGAAGATAAGGAAAAATACAGAGAGAAAGTAAAGTCCAATGCAATGGATTATTGTGAACGGCTTGGAAAATATCGAATGCCTTTTGCATGGACGGCTATATACTTGACGAATATTTTCAATGGAGACAACTTTGAGAATAAGGACTCTTACGTTGGCGACAGAGATTCATCTAACAGCGGTGGCAATGCCGTTTTAGGTTCTGCCGCAAGTTCAAACAGCTTAGATCGAAAGTCTTCTACTAGCAGCTTTGATCAGCTTCGCAGAAAAGCGAATGATATGAGCGGTACTCTTACAAGGCGTGGTTCTCTGGAACGCAAAGAAAAACGTCGTTCTTGGTCACCAGATGATTTCGCCAATGTTATTGAAAATTTTCGTCCTATTACCTTAACAGTGCCTAGTTTCTTTAAACAAGAGCCTGATAAAATGAAAGATGAAGATTTATACAAAATTTTACCAGAACTTAAACGGCCTAGTACGGTTATAAAAAAATATAAATGTATTCCGGGTTCTATAAAATTGGAAATATCGCCATGTGTTGAAGATGTTACAAATGCGTTAACACCAGAATTGGCTAAAATCGAGCCACATAGTGGAGACAAAACCCACCCAATCAAAGAAATATTGGAGTTTCCATTGCTTCCTATTTATAATCCATACTATAGCTATCGTAATTTGCTATTTGTGTCTCCCAAAGAGCTAAATTTTGCATCACGTGCAGGTTCGGCACGTAACATTGCCATTCGCGTCCAGTTGATGTCAGGTAAGACAAGTACTTACAAAATAATTTTTAAAAAAATTAATTTTTTTTTTTTCAGGAGAAACTCCAACTGAGGCTGTCAATGCCATCTTTGGAAAATCTTCGTGCCCAGAATACGCAACGGATGTATTTACATGCGTAAACTACCATAACAAATGCCCCTCATTCTACGACGAGATTAAGATTGCTTTGCCCGCTTCTATCAAACAACACCATCATTTATTGTTTACCATCTACCATGTATCATGTCAAAAGAAACCACACGAGTTACAACTCCCGGTTGAAACTCCCATCGGATACACCTGGCTACCACTTCTTGAAGACGGAAAACTTAAGGTTGGCGAATTTAGCCTGCCTGTTATGGTTGAAGCACCTCCAAAAAATTATTCTTTTATACCACCAAATGTTCACCTTCCTGGTATAAAATGGCTCGACAACCATCGCGCAGTATTTTCTATTAACATAGCCGCTGTCACTTCAGTTCACACATTGGATGCGCACCTGGATCGATTTTTTTTGATATGCGAATACTTAGACACCCGAAATATACCTTCTCATATAGGCGAAGGTAATATGGAAGCTGAATTAAAAAAGTGCTTGTTGGATATTGAGCACGCCAATCGAGAATCACTTGTAAAACACTTGCCTCTTGTATTAGATAAGCTAATTGAATTGCTAGTTACTACACATAAAGTAGCTGGACAGACTATGTTGTTAGGTTCGACAGTGTTTGAGGTGCTTTGTTTGGTTTCAGCACATTTGTCAATACTAAGCGATGTAGATCAATATGGACGCCAGAGTTTGTTTTCCACTTATGTTCAGTTTCAATGCAAAATACCACACCCGTTGATTACAAAACGGGGCACAGCCCGAAATACTGCAAATGAATTCTCATCAAAAGAAACATATGAGATTTATGATGCTTTGAGCACTGATACTGCAGGTATGTAACCCATTAGTTATTTTAAATATTACCTTTAACTTTACCATCTTATAGATCTACAAAATGAGGCACATTCGAATGCAAAGTTAGAACCTGACATGACTGTACGCTTGCTTCACGAAGAGCTTGCCCTGCAATATACATTGTCTAGTGGAAAAGCCACTGATTTGGCTATGACTAATTCTTGGTTTCTTTTTGAGCTTATTGTAAAATCTATGATAGAGCACTTAGACAATTCGGGTACCTTGAATGCTCCACGTAAACACCGATTCCCACATCAGTTTAATGAAGATATAGCCACGCTTGTTGGGATTGTAACTAACAAGGTCATGGAATACCACAGCACAGATCCAAGATTGGCTCAGTCATTAAACGCTAGCTTAAGCTTTTTAATTTTTGACCTATTGAGCATTATGGATCGCGGATTTGTCTTTGGCCTTATTCAAATATATTCGAAACTGATAATATCAAGAAACGCTTCTGGACCTGAGTTAATGAACTATAAAATTGACTTTCACCGAATTGTATGCAGTCACGAACATTTCGTAGCGTTAAATTTTCCCTTCGGTACTTCTTATACGACATTTTCAGCGCCTTGCAGTCCAACTCCCAGCACTACATCAAGTACTAGTCAGACTTCATATGTACGTATCATCATATATATATACTATATTATACATATATACTAAACTAATTTTCATATGTTTCACAAATCTACAAATTTTTCCTTAGGGGTCCATTGAGCGTTCCTTGCACGCTGATCTTAGTTCTGAATTTCGCCAACAACATTTTCTCGTCGGCATTGTATTAAGTGATTTGGCCACTGTCATGGAAATCCCCAATCCACATCTGCATGGAAAAGCAATTAACTGCATGCGTAATCTATTAACTTCTCATGACTCACGGTACGATGCGGAAGTTCGCTCGCGAGTAGCTTCACTCTATATACCTCTGCTCTCGATAGTCATGGATACTTTTTCACAACTTCATCAATATCTATCAGATGCTCAAGATCATGATCGCCTGCAGCAAATGGGTCAACTTGAAGACTACCAAGGACCTCATCAGACTATAGCAAAAGCCACTATAAGCCCTGAAGTAGCATATGCTATTTCTGGTAGCCGCGTATACTCTTACATGACAGAACCATCGAAAACCAAAGTTCCCTTAAACGCAGAGAATACGCGACACTTGTTGGCGTGTTTCCTTTGGGTGTTAAAAAATTTGGAACGTACTGTTCTTTATCGTTGGCTACTTGGCTTAAGCCCGCATCGCGTGCATCAAATGTTGCAAGTACTAAACACATGCTTAAAAGCTTTCGAGTACTCGGGCCAAAAGAGGTTGCCAACTTTAAAACGAACTAATACTCATAGTTTTCGTAAATCAGCGACAACTGACGTTAAAGAAAAGTTAGAAGAATGCATTAGAGGAACAAATTCGGCGCGTTATGATTTGATTAATCGTCGCAAAGATCGCAACTCTACAGAAAAACTGCGCTGGCGCAAGGATCACATGCCCTATCGTTCACAGTATAGTGAAACAGCAACCAAAAACGAAGCGGAGCTCGAAATGAGTCACTTTATTGAGGGTTCACTTTCAACTGAAATCGCACTTATCATACTAGATTCCTTAGAAATAATAGTGCACGTGGCAACCAACCTTCACCACAATCTTTTAGGGACAGTACTAAAAGTTCTATTGCATAGTTTGTCTCGCAATCAATCGACATTGGCACTGCAAAATTTGTTTGCTTCTCAAAGAGCTTTGATCTTTAAATTTCCAAATCTACTGTTTGACGAAGAAACTGATATATGTGCGGACTTATGCCTATTACTCTTAAAGCATTGCGCATCACAGCTTCCAGGAATTCGATCACAGGCAGCTGCATCATTGTACTTGCTGATGAGACAAAATTTTGAAATTGGAAATGTAAGTATACTTGTAAATAACTTCGTATTCTATTCTTTCGTTAAGAGTGCTTAACAAAAAGATACGGCGCTTAGTTTAATGCATATTAGTCGAGAGAACTCAGGCCTAATAATTTTTTTTTTTTTTTAACATAAAAATACGAAGCCGGAGAATTGTAATAATATTGTATGTATTTTTCTCTTTCAGAATTTCGCACGCGTTAAAATGCAGGTAACTATGTCACTAAGCTCCTTGGTTGGCACGAGTGCTTCTTTTAGCGAACAGTCACTTCGGCGTGCGTTAAAAACAATTTTAGTTTACGCTGAATCCGATGCAGACTTACAGGAAACTTCTTTCCCAGAACAAGTGCAAGATCTATTGTTCAATTTGCATATGATCCTCTCAGATACTGTAAAAATGAAAGAATACCAAGAGGACCCAGAAATGTTACTGGACCTAATGAATCGCATAGCAAAAGGATATCAGAACAATCCAGATTTGCGGCTTACATGGCTGGAAAACATGGCTAAAAAGCATCGTGAACGTGCCAATCACACGGAGGCGGCAATGTGTTATATACATGGGGCTGCATTAGTTTCGGAATATTTAAGTATGTTAGAATCGCAAACCCATTTGCCTATCGGCGCGGTAAGTTTTCAACGCATATCACCAAATACGTTTATGGAGTCTGCGGTGTCGGACGATGTTCTTAGTCCAGGCGAAGATGGAATCTGTCTGGGCAACCATTTTACTGAGACCGGATTAAAGGCATTGCTCGAAGAGGCATCCAATTCTTTTCAAGTCGCAGGCATGTATGAAGCTATGAATGAAGTTTACAAAATATTACTTCCAATCTGTGAGGCGAACCGGGAGTTTCACAAGCTCGGAAAAATTCATGGTAAACTGCAAGAAGCGTTTAATCGAATTGCACAACTACACGTGAGTAGAACATTCATAGTTAAGTCTACTAAATGTATACTAAAACGTTAGCTTTAAAGTTATACTAGTTTAGTGTCTAATTTTTATACCCTGAACCCATTGAAAATGGGAAATCAGGGTATAATGATTTTGTGAAAATGTATGTAACAGGCAGAAGGAGGCGTGGCAGACCCCATAAAGAATATATATCAGCTCGACAAGCTGAGTCTAAATAACCATGTCCGTCTATCCGTGTGAACGCAGCGATCTCGTAAACCACAAAAGCTAGAGATCTGAAAGAGCACTCTTACTTGTTAATTTACAAATATTTAAGTTGTGTTGCTTGTAAAAGAAGCGTAAAGTGATTGGAATATCACAGCTTCGCAGGGTTCAGGGTATCTCCTAGTCGACCAGTCTCGACTAGAGCACTCCTATCTGAAATCTATAGCTAAAACGGTATTCAAGTTACGTTTGAAAAACAAAGCAAAATTATCGATTTTCATCGATAATAATTAAATAGGATAAGTTACCAAAAAAAAAGATAAACTCGTACAGCGTAGAGTATACACGAGTATACATTTCGAATTTCAGATCTGTAGCTTTTGTGGTTTACGAGATCGCTGCGTTCACACGGATAGACGGACATGGTTATTTAGACTCAGCTTGTCGAGCTGATATATATTCTTTATGGGGTCTGCCACGCCTCCTTCTGCCTGTAACATACATTTTCACAAAAACATTATACCCTGATTTCCCATTTTCAATGGGTTCAGGGTATAAAAGAAATAAGTACCACAAGACTAAATATTGTATATTTATTAATAAGCTTAATAAATGATTGAAACGATTTTAACACAAATTTTTTTAGGGCAAGCGAGTATTTGGAACTTATTTTCGTGTTGGATTTTATGGAGCAAAGTTTGGCGATCTGGATCAGCAAGAATTCATCTACAAAGAACCAACATTAACAAAGTTGCCAGAAATATTTAGTCGACTTCAGGTACTAGAATGATGTGATAAAAAAAATTATAGTAATAATTTAACAATATCCCCTTTAGAACTTTTATACGGAAAGGTTCGGTCCTGATTCTGTGCACATTATTAAGGACTCCAATAATTTCGACCCAAATACATTAGATCCTGAAAAGGCGTATATACAAATAACTTATGTCGAACCGTTCTTCGAAACCTATGAAATGCGTCATCGTGAAACTTACTTTGAACGAAATTTTAATATAAGTAAGTGATTATTAAAAGAAAACTTGCAATATAAAATTTAATCTAATCTAATCTATGTATTTTTGATTTTTTTTATTAGAACGATTTATATTCGCAACGCCGTTTACTAAAAGTGGAAAAGCTCATGGAGAATTACATGAGCAATGTAAGCGAAAAACAATATTAACAACCGCAAACCATTTCCCTTACGTTAAAACTCGTATCCAAGTAATCAATAGAGCTCAATTTCAATTGGAGCCAGTTGAAGTGGCCATAGGTTTGTAATTGATATCATTTAATTGGTATTCTTCATATTTTTGACATATATTTTCCATCGACCTAAATGAAAATTCTAGTCTAAAACACTGGTAAATTCATGTCTCTAAGTATAAATCGAAAAACGATTGAGATTATATCATAGTCTTACAGATTTTTAATTTATATTTGAAACAAACTCAACATAATGGAAACATATTTCAAAGAAGTTGTTTGAAGTTATTTACCGAAACTGTCAAAAATTAAATATAATTAAAATGTAACAAACATTTATTTAAAAATAGAAGACATCCAAAAGAAGACATTGGAGTTAGCTGCGGCTACAAATCAAGAGCCAGCCGACCCAAAAATACTGCAAATGGTCTTACAGGGCTGCATTGGTACTACTGTTAATCAGGGACCTATGGAAATGGCTAGCGTATTTCTGTCAAATTTAACCGACGGCACGACTATACCCACGAAACATCAAAATAAATTACGTTTGTGCTTTCGCGAATTTTCAAAGCGATGTGCCGATGCCTTGAAAAAAAATAGAAATCTTATATTATCGGACCAAAAAGATTATCAGCGAGAACTGGAACGCAACTATGAACGCTTTGTGGAACGACTGATGCCACTTATCACACTTACATCAGCACAAACACAAGGAGTTGTAAAGTAAGTTTTCACTAATCGACAAGAATAAAAAAAAAATAACCATACCATTTTACTATTTGCAGAGCTAATGCTTATCAAAATAAAAGCACACCACTTAAATGGTAATTTATATGATTAAAATTCGTGTCTATTAATAACGACTATTTAATCTTTAATATTCT
The DNA here is from genome assembly GCA_035045365.1 of Drosophila leonis. Taxonomy (NCBI): domain Eukaryota; kingdom Metazoa; phylum Arthropoda; class Insecta; order Diptera; family Drosophilidae; genus Drosophila; species Drosophila leonis. Next base: position 7,877,467 of record JAWNPC010000830.1, read on the forward strand.
CATTATTATTTCATCAATTTTTTACATGCCTAGTGTGTCGGATTATTTTAAGTAAGTGTTTATGAGTATAATATCTAAAAAGTTTTAAATAGGTTTTACTTTTATACAATTTTTACACAGTATTTTCATAATATTTAATAATTACATTTTCTATAAAAAAAAAAGATAATATATATATATAATATAATTTTATATATTTCACTCGACTATCATATTATACATTTAATTCTTGGAATAAATAAATAACTAATAAAGTAATAATAAATAACTTATCATAATCCTCTTAAATATTAAAGTGCTGAATATTTCTTTAAAAAAAATAGATATATTTAAAACCTTTTAACATTTTGTATATTGAGTACTACTAAATATTGGAAAAATTTACCGTTACAACATTTTGGGCTTAAAACAAAATCAGAATAGGCGTCATGTTCTTATAATCTTTATTTAAATTTAACTCATATACAAATTCCCTCATTCAAAATTATTAGATTTGCTTTTTAACCCATTGAAAAAGTCACCAATAGCATATGATAAATCCGAATATTCAGAATCTAACAGATATTCATCTGCTTGAATATGTGACGGTATATTTCCATCAGCATTGCTGACTATTCGTTTCCACTCGGATAAGTCATCATTTTGATTTGTATGATTTGCTTCTTGGTGTAGCGGCTTTAACATAAAATGCAAGTCCTGCAACTGTCTCAAAAATCGTACTGAAAACAGACAAATTAATGTTTTAAGATAAGATAACAAAATTGACTCCTATTGGAGTAGTGTCTCGGAATTTCTTAACAGTTTATCAATTGTAATAAATTCAATCAAATTGACAATGTGGTTGTTTTACATTTATGAGGTACAAGCATTCAAAAATAATTTATGATATAAAATTGACTTAACAATATAAAATAGGTGTTAAATTATACTCACAATGTTTATCTTCGAAATTCAAAAGTCTCGCATGATTCTGCCACCAATTACATAATAGAGATAAATAATGTTTTGTTGTTTCTTCAGAGTCTCGAAAAAGGCAGGAGAGGTAATATTCGCGAAAGATAAGCGTAAATAGATGTACAGCAATCTGTGAGATTTTTCCAACTTGTGAAATATCTGAATAAATATATTTCATATATAGTGGCGTTATACATGACTCTTATACATTTTATACCTGATTTATTGTGTAGAAATATCCACTGATACATCATTTGATACACGATCGTAACAACACTAAGGCAAAGTTTTACATAGCACTCACATCGGATTTCTGGAGGAAGTTTTTCTTGCGAAGGGGCTAAAGAAATTTGTGACACTTTTGTTTCATCGAGCGCTGACACATGTAAATTGACGGCAATGTTATTAATACGAGTTTCATCAGAGTTCATACCCACAACTTTGGGCAATGTGCTCTCATTATCCTTCTCGTCATCAGTAAATGATGGAAGTGAAAGCATTCTTAGTATAAATTCCGGTGTAGCTGTGAAGCATTGGTAAACGAAGCGCACATGATTCTCACATACCGATAGCAAAAGATTGAAGCGGCTAGGTTGGAAAGGCAAATCGCTACAAAAGCATAACTCAAGCAGTCCTGCGTACACCTGTATTAAACAAGAGTGCGGCCCAAAACGGTAAAGCGAACGAACCCGATCTGAAACGAAGCAGTTACTAGGGCTGTTTACACACATTCTTGCCATTAGTTGACTGTTTCGTGTGCACAAAAGCATGCACGCACTGAGCTCATGGAACACCCAGGGACTTGGACGAGTGAACACCAATTGTTTCAATAAATCAAAAAGAAGGTCATTCTGAGATCCAGACGTAGAATCTTTTACTGAATTTAAATAGCTCAACAAACTGTGGAGAAGCGCAGAAGTGGCTTCAAGAACACCTAAATGTTCGACAACCTCGAAGGAGCAACTTAAATTAGTAATCGCTTCGCTTAATATTTTTGTAAGCCAGTATTTGTCATACTTTCTTGTTAGCAACGTGTGCGAAATTATGCATTGTTTTTGGCATATTAAAGCCAATGTTCCAATATAGCGACGTAATAGCACTGCTCGTTCCATGTCATATAAAGCCGTGGGCTGAATCAATGAAGAACGGATTCCTGTATTTTGATCTGCGTGTAAATCAAAATGATGATAGGGATGCAGCATGCAAGCTTGTGGTAATTCTAAGCTCTGGGTATAGAACCAAAACTCAGTAAAAACCCTGCCCGCAGAAGCAAATATACGGTTTATAACAGATTTAATATTTCCAGGCTCAGACTGCATTTGTGCGTAATTAAGAAGTAGTTGTTCTAACTCCACTTCAAAGAAAGTTCGTTGCTTCTTTTGCCCGCACTTCTCTTTCGTGTGCTCATACATATATCCTTTGGGTTTTGTGGAACTTTGTTTTGCAAAAGGGCTTTCAATACATAAATTTTCAATACGAAGCAAACTTCGATTTGCATCAGGATATGTTCCTTTGTGAGTATTCCGGTCATTTGAGTTTGCACTCCTAATTTTAAGCTCAGTAAACTCCACAGTTGTAAAATTTAACTCTGTGTCTTTAGCTCTAATTTGCTTAAATGCATTAGCTATTTTTACATTGCACTCCTTTTTCTCATCTTCCGCCATCGTTAGCCTATCGACCTTGCTAGCTTGGAGCAGCTTACGCGCTTGTCGAAGCTCGTTGCGTAGTAGACCAACCTTTTGGAATATAAAATATATAGGAAGAGGCTCTCATCAATATTATACAAACTCACCTCACCATCTTTAGTGCTAGCCTGATTATTACTATCTGCCAAGTCTCTCTGCAATTTGGCATTTTCCCTTTTGAGCAAATCAACACGTTCCATTAAAAATTTTAGTTGTCGCTCCTGTGCCAATTGACGCCTTGTTTCTGTCGCCTGATTTGTAGCATCAGTCGCTTTGTTCGTAGTACAAGTATCCGCTGCCTCAAGCTCCGATTTTTTGCCACAATTAATATCAGGTAAGAAAACATTCGTTTCATCAGTCCCAAATATTTCTTCGATGGTTAAATTTGTCGAGACGTGCGCAAGCATCTCATCATTCAATATTTCCTGTGTGCTTGTAGTTGCATGTAGAGCTTGAGCAGCAAATTTTCTGAAGGTGAATTCGCTTTGCGTATTTTGTGAAACACCAGTTTGGCGCTGCTTTTCCTCTGCTTTTTGCGTGGCTAACAAGACATCATCGTCATCATCACTCGTCCAGAATTCTACAATATTTGCTGGGGTTTCGCTGATCTGGCCCCGATTTACACTTATATCCAATTTAAGCTTTTTAGCAGCTCCGAATTTATCAATTGGACCAATCCGCTTAGCCATTTTCTGAAGTATGTTTTATACAAAGGTTCTGTTATATTATTGTTTTTTATGTATAAACAAAAAATAACTGAAAATAACTGGTCCATGTAGTTATAACAGCTATTTGATGCCGCTTAGAATTGTTATTTGATCAATAATAATAGCTGGTATAAACAGATAAATATACTTTTACTAAATCATTTTCATTGCGTTATACAATAACCTAGCAACACAACATTTTATACAGAATAATAAATTATTATTTATATGTGACCGAATGATGCCAATTTGTGACTTGAAACGTTATCGAATGATTAATTTACTGTTTAGTTTGTTTCAATTTTGTTTACGGTGAGCAGCTGCTAGATATACGTATGATATGTAGGTGAACAAATGAACAACTGAATCGCAATATGAGCGAACTGACTCTTTAAAAAAATATATATCGACACGTACCATACGATGAACTGACTTGAAAAATATTTTGATAAAAAATGTGCCTTTTTGGTTTCGTATTTAAAAAAAAGTTTAGTGTAAAATTGCACAAAATTGTTTTTAAAAATATACATAAATTAATAATTTGCATTGAAGACGGTTAACATAATTAAACCATTAAACCGACTGCCTTGATTATTTTGATAAAAAGATTTGCGGCTTGAAGTCCGATAGTCGACAATCTGGTTTACCATCCCTAATAACAATCGATGGTTTTTTTTTCGATTTCTATACAGTTGAAAAGAAAATTCGGCATGAACGCGTCGTTTAATGTTTTTAGAGCCGGAATAAAATAACTCGTATTCAACTCGTTGAATTAGTGCTTAACAGACCGATATACATATTATTGACTTGACTTGCTTAACTGTGCAGTTGCAAATATTTTTTGAGTCAGTTCGCAAGCGCACAGACCCAAGTGGAAAAAAATACATGAAAACAGGAACTCTTTGGTTGTCACCGCGCAACTGCAAATGTATTAGTGATAGCGACGATAACACAGGCGCAATATTGAGTAAAACAAAACATACATTCCTGTACATTTCAGTATTTATGCAAAAATTGTGATTTAAAAAAGTACGTTTACATATTTGTGCATTTCTATATCTATGACTCAGTCGAGGTGAACGTTGTTGTGTATGTATGTATGTATGCATATTTCTCACACATGCACATATTCTGATATTTTTCGTGAATACTGCGTGGTTTTTTTCTATTCTAATAAAAACATCAATGTGTAGGCTTTTCATCTATTATAATTAAACATTATTTAATTCGTTTTGTTTTGCTTTTGTTTCACATGTTCAATATATTTGCAATTAATGTGTAGAGTCTACACTGTAGACATTTCTTTTTAGCAACGAATGCTACTAAATATTCGGGCGTCGCCTAACGAATAGCAACAACAACATGAGTGCTGTGTATTCAAATGCGTGATGGCTTACTGTCACGCACGCATACTATACAAAATGACCAGTAGTAATCTAATGCCTTCGGATACATATCTGTGTATATGTATATGTTATTCAAAGAAGTCTCTTTTCATTCGTTCATTGTGCTGAATAGCGGGTTCATTAACATATTTTTATTGAATCATTGTTTAAGTCATTCACTTACAGTGGTAAAAGTATACTTCTAACCTAAATATCAGTTTAAAATATATTATATATTATAATATTATTATTTAACGCTTTATGATTTTACAATATATGTTTTGCTTTTAATTAAGTTTCAAAGATGTTGTTCATCTGTCTGTTGATGTCTGTATTAATAGTTGTGTACATGCATAAAAACCTACAAGTAGCTCTTTTACACCTACATAAAATATCCGGCGTTCATTTTATACCTGAGTACAACTTGTTTAACAAGTTAGGCAAGTCGAGGTCATATTACGATCTGTGGTAACATTTTCTTTTGCCATTTGGCTTGTACGTTTTTCAATCATAGTCGTCCCAGGCTCCCAGCGTTTTATATTGTTTATGCAAATTCGTATATAAATAGTATTAAAATGATTGATGAAGTATATATATATATATATATATATATATATATATATATATATATATATTCATTTTGTAGTAATACTAATAACTAAATATATCTTTCACAGGCTTCTAAATTGACGACCATAAGTCGAAAAATAAAATTATGTTGAAGTTTATACGTGGAAAGGGTCAACAGCCATCAGCTGAACGACAACGACTGCAGAAGGAACTCTTTGCATATCGTAAGGTATGTACTTACATAAATTCTTCCCAGGTAATTCTATGACTACATATTTTCAAATGTGTACGAATAGAAAATAAACTAGAGCAGATCAAAGTTACTAGAGTTACAGTAAGCAAAATTGAGTATTAGAACGAAGCGTTGTATATATTTATATAATTTGTAATTTACTTGAAATAATTTATAAATGTTTTATCTAACCTTTGACATCAATGGAAAATGAATAAACAGAGTGACACCATCATGATTATAAAGTAAAAACAATTAAGAAAATCACTTCATATTTTAATAAAAAAAAAAGTGTGATAACGAAGACCTAAACTGTATATAAATTGGGCAAAAGAAAATGTCGAGAATGCACGTGCCATTCAATGTCGACGCCATCATCCAGTCGAAGTTGGTTACGACGTTTAATTCAATGACATCACCTAGAGTGCGTCACCTTGCAGCGTTACTGTTTTGTAACAGTATTTAAGCACTAAGAACAAATACATAACGTATACATTTGTACATAAATGTGTACGACTAATATCAATACATGTTTAGACTTATTCTAAGTTTTTAACAATTATCACCATTATGAGTAACACTAACGGTTTTGGATTACTTTGAAATTATAACTCGTATCTTTCGTATTTTTTTTTTTAACTTTTGTTTGTATTTCATTCTCTGAACTTTTGCTCCTCTTTAAATTCATTCTTGCTTCTTTGATATAAATTTAGAAAGTAAAGAATGCAAATTTTGTATATTTATTTACAGTGGCGAATTATTTTATTCTTTAATAATGAGATAGTAGTATTAATGCTTAAAATGAATATCATACATTGTCTTGATATATACACATATTTTACAAATACAATTTAAATTTAATTAGAAGAAGATACACCTGAAAGTGTTCAACAAACCCAAAGGAGTTAAGCAATACAGCAACAAATAAAACTTAAATATTTATATACATATACGGAAAGCATACAAAATATTTATTGTCATCAACCCAAAATAAAAAAGTTGTGCTCATAACGCAGTCTGGCAAAAAAATACATGCAAGCCATAGCAAACGCTACATTAAAGATAAGATAAAGTTGGTTGTTTTATGTACAACCCGAACAAATGGGTTGGTCGCAGAATTATATAGTATTCTACATAAATGGGGAAATATATTGGGTGTATCTTGTAGGTACTGATAGGCGTAGTATTTCCAGCTGATAAGATTTCAAAATACAGTCACCACGATTGTGTAAAATGCTGCACCTGTAATGAGGTCGAAACTTTATTAAATTTCTTTACCCGTGTATACCCTGTTCAAATTTAAAATGGTAAACAAAAATATATGAGTTTTATACACTGGAAAGTTCTGTTAAATATTGAAATTAATACTGTTTCCACTGTATTACTGTATTAACGACGAAATGTCCAATAAATATAATTATAATTATTTTTGCAAGTTCACGTTTAATAATTCAAAACTTAAGTCTTAAGATCTTATATCGGGGACAAATACAGTTGTTAGTTTAAAGTAATTTTCAGTAGTGTAAAGCTAATGAATGAATAAGCTCCGTCGATCTCTAATTTGCACAGCTTGTGCCTTGTGTATATATGCATAGAAAGAATGCAGGGTGCATGAAACGTAGTGCAGGGTTTAATATAAGCTGCAATGAATTATTTTTATTGTTAAAATCCAAAATTGTTATATCGATTGTTATCTTGAATAAAAATTTAATTTCTGACCATTTTTTTTTTTTGTGTGTGAGGTAAATAAAGCAAAATATATATATATATCTTTTTTTGTCAAGTTTACTTTTCTTGTCTGATTAAAAGTCATAATCTTATCCATCTGAATGACTAAGAATATTAACTGACCTAAATTGTATGCGACCGCGCTCATAAAGACTGCAACTTGTCAAGGTCTTTTACGAATTGTAATCGAATTTTTGTTTTTATTTCGAATTTAGTTGTATGCTTTAAAGGTTTAAATTTTGCATGGTGATTTGGGTTACAAAATTATCCATAATCTTTTAGTAGATTAACCATTAACCATCTTGCTTAATTGTTTTTCAATTACAGACCGCTCAACATGGTTTTCCGCATAAACCCTCTGCTTTGGCGTATGATCCGGTTTCAAAACTTATGGCTATTGGAACACAGACTGGAGCTCTGAAAGTATTCGGTCAACCAGGCGTAGAGCTATATGCACAACATACCTTGGTCAATAACTCAGCGTCTGAACTAAACGTTCAACTACTTGAATGGGTTTATGGCACTGGTCGGATACTCTCGTTAACTGCAGCAAATCAACTTATATTGTGGGAGCCCGTGGAAACCACTCTGGTGCCAATTAAAACTCTTCCTTTCGACGGAAAATTGAAAAAAGTATCTTCATTATGCTGCTCGCTAAACAAAGATCTTGTATGGATCGGGACCGAAGGAGGCAATATATATCAGTTCGACTTAAAATCTTTTACTATACGTGAACCTGTCATTTATCATGATGTGGTGTTGGAACAAGTACCACCAACTTACAAACTCAATCCAGGTGCTATAGAGTCGATACGCCAACTGCCAAACGCACTTAACAAACTACTTATTGCGTACAATCGCGGACTGTGTGTATTGTGGGACTTGGATCAGTCGGCTGTTGAACGTGCTTACATTGCGCCCGGTCATGGTCAAAGTGTAGGGTTGTTTATCAACTCTACTGGTACCGAATTCAATTGGTACCATGCAGATGGCTCTTATGCCAGTTGGGTCATTGCAAGTGGGGAGCCACCAAAAAATGTAAATTATGTTCCTTATGGTCCAGACCCATGCAAGAGCATAAATAGGCTTTATAAAGGCAAGAGAGGGTAAGTTTTTTTTTTTTTAATTTTGTTTAGTCAATAGTTGTTTTTTATTACATTATTTTTCTATGTAATTTCAGAATCAACGATGTAATAGTTTTTTCTGGAGGCATGCCGCGCTCAGCCTATGGTGATCATAACTGCGTTTCGGTACATGGCAGCGACGGAAAAAAAGTCTGCCTTGATTTTACGTCCAAAGTAATTGATTTCTTTGTAACATATAAGGAAGAAACCGACGATTTACAAGTGCTTGTTGTATTGCTTGAGGAAGAGTTGTGCGCTTATGATCTCACTGATGCTAAAGTTCCAGCAGTTAAAGCGCCTTATCTGCACTCGGTACATGCCTCAGCAGTAACGTGCAATTATCTAGCCTCACAAGTCGCCCATGCAGTGTATAAACGCATTTTACTTGCTGGAGATGAACAAGACATAGATTATAGCAGCATTGACTGGCCCGTAACAGGTGGTGTACTACCAGATGGACTCGTAGAGCCTTGTGACGGAACAATGCAGGAATACGAGATACTTTTAACTGGTCACGAAGACGGTTCCGTTAAATTCTGGGATTGTTCCGGAGTGCTTCTTAAACCGATATATAATTTTAAGACAGCAAATATTTTCGGTCATGAAAATCACGACGATGCAGCTGTAATTGAGAGTAATGAACAGATTGATGAAGGAGAACCACCTTTTCGTAAATCGGGTCTATTTGATCCATATTCGGATGATCCTCGCTTGGCAGTAAAAAAAATTGCGTTGTGCCCCAAAACAGGTCAATTGATAGTAGGGGGCACTGCAGGACAAATTGTTATTGCTGATTTTAACGGTGATACCACAGAGCGTGGTATGTTAAAGTTTAACTCAATGAACTTGGTTAGTGATCGTGATGGTTTTGTATGGAAAGGCCATGATCAGTTGAACGTCCGTCCCAATTTATTAGCTGAAGATGCTGAGCCAATAAGTGAAAATGGCGTCAGCATAACCGGCGTGTTACAAGTACTTCCACCAGCTAGCATCACAAGTCTAGCATTAGAAGCTAACTGGGGTTTAGTATCCGGAGGAACCGCGCACGGATTGGTCTTATTTGATTTTAAAAACTTTGTGCCCGTATTTCATCGTTGCACATTAAATCCAAACGATTTAACTGGTGCCGGCGAACAACTTTCGCGTCGCAAATCATTTAAAAAATCGCTTCGCGAATCATTTCGTAAGTTGCGCAAAGGAAGATCAACTCGCAATAATCCCACCAATCATGTCCCAACTACAGTAAGTACTTACTATTAAATTATTATAAAGTGATACATATTGACGTTATCATAGTTGGAAGCGCGTCCTGTTGAAAGACAAATAGAAGCTCGCTGCACTGACGATGGGATGGGGTCTATGGTCCGTTGCCTACTCTTCGCTAAAACCTATATAACCAATGGTGTGTATGATAAAAAAAAATTATGATATCGTTATCCATCATTATTTTCTCTTTTTTAGTTAACATAACATCTCCAACTTTGTGGTCTGCCACAAACGCCAGTACTGTTTCGGTATTCCTTTTACATTTACCACCAGCACAAACCGCAGCCACCACTGGACCACCTGCTAGTGGCAATGCGACGCCACAGGCACCGCGTCGCATATCTGCACAACTAGCCAAGGAAATTCAGTTAAAGCATAGAGCACCGGTCATAGGCATTTCTATATTTGACCAAAGTGGAACCCCTGTTGACCAGTTTAACTATGGGGAAAATGGCACACCGCCCCATCGTGTTCTTATTGCTTCCGAGGAACAGTTTAAAGTTTTTTCGTTACCCCAGTTAAAACCTATCAACAAATACAAGTTAACGGCTAACGAAGGAGCCCGTATACGCCGCATACACTTTGGCTCGTTTAGCTGTCGTGTCTCGCATGAGCTTTTGCAAAGTATAAATGGCAGCAGTCCAACGAAATCTACGAGGTCTCACGATGGTGGGGATGGAGTAGCAAATACAAGTCTACCTTCAGCTGCGTGCGATAGTGAGATTTACCATGAGATGGCATTAATGTGTTTAACCAACATGGGCGACATCATGGTGCTATCAGTGCCAGAGTTAAAGCGACAATTAAATGCAGCTGCAGTAAGACGTGAGGATATCAAGTTAGTTACAAATTTATTACGTACACATTGATTTTATACCTTTATTAACTTTTCCACACAGTGGTATTTCATCGCTTTGCTTTACAAATAGTGGCGAGGCATTATATATGATGTCTTCTTCAGAGTTGCAACGAATTGCTTTAGCTACCTTCCGAGTTGTACAACCCACAGGTATCGTTAAGGTCGAACCTTTCGAGAACGATGACAACGAATCTACAATTCAAACCAATGAAGATGATAATAGTGATAAAGATGATGATTCAAACGATGATATTACTGAAAACGGTGCCCATACAAACATGCCTGAACCACCAATTGCCAAACAACGCGCTAAAGCGCTTGAGCTAAGCATAGAAAACAATAGTCTTCCGCTCACTAACGGCTTAAATATCAGCAATTCGCCTAATCGCGCCAATGAAACCATCACCAGTTCTATAGGTGACATTACTGTCGACTCCGTTCGGGACCATTTGAATACCACTACAACAACGCTTTGTTCCACAACGACAGAAGAAACTGTCGGTAAGTAAAGAATACCTACAGCTAGTTAAGTATTAACTTCACAAAGAAATTCCATTGTCTTAAATGTTTGGTGCTCCATGCTATCGGTGATTCATTTACTGTGTTCGTCCTTATGTAATGATATACAATTTCTTATCGTAATTTAAACAGCAAATGTAACTTACTTATTTACCTTTGTTTTTAGGTTAATGGCAGAAAAAGTCGCACACATAGTAAACATTAATTTATCGATATTAGTTTTAAGGGCACAACAAAAATATCAGTTATTGCATGACAATGTAAAATGATTTATTACATTTTCAATAATTTTTTGTTACGTATTTGATTAACAATATTTCAATATGATTTGATAGGTCGTCTGTCAGTGCTTAGCACGCAAACAAACCAAACCACAACAAATGTCAACATGAAGGATATGCCTAATATAAATATACCAAATTTACTAGATTTGGCTTCAAAAGGGTACGTATAAAAAAGTTCATTTTTGTTCAATATCTAATAAATTCATTTTTTTCATTTTTAGGAATACCACAGAATCAAGCACTAGCTCTGTCGTCATAAAGTCTGTTATAACAAGCATATCACATGAAAAGACCAACGGGGAAAGCGAAACTTTAAAGACTAACACTACAACGCACGAGGAAAGCGAATTTTAGACAAGATCATACAAAAGCACATACTTAAAAACGTTGCAGTTTTAAGCATTTACTAAAGTGCATACGGTATTTTCAATAATTTATAATATAAAAACTACAGAAATAATATTTTATGTTAATACATAAGTCGCAGCTAGACTTAAACTGACGATTTTAATTGAGTTTCCGTATTTTAAAGAATGTAAAAATGCATATATCTTTTTCTACATTTTATAGTTTAAATATATTTTCTCTATGACATAAGCTAATAAGCAGATACAAACCTAATTTGTGTACACCTATTCAGAACTTTTTTTTAACTTTGACAATATTCACTATATGTAGCTAAAAATGTTTAGTGTGTAAGCTTACAGAATTACTATATATAAATGTACATGTGTTTTCATATTTATATATTGACGGAAAGTACAATTAAAACACCTTTGCCTTATGTAATGAACTGCTTCATTACAGGTTTTATAAAAGTATTAAAGAAGCAAAAGTATATATAAAAATACTTTTGTACACTTGACCAATTTCTTATCCAAAATTTTATGTATCTATATTTAAAAAATTTTTTTTTTTTTTTTTCTCTGGCCGAGACGTGTGTTGTGGCTGTGGGGCGGCCGCTCGACTGCTCGACTGCTCGACTGCTCGACTGCTCCCAGCAACCGTCCAAGTCTCAATGGGCCTCTAGAGAGGATTTATTTTGATTAACTTTTAGTCCATGAAAGGACTTTTACAGTAATTTTTTAACGACAGCTATGTTAAGTTTTTAAGTGTTAACATGTTGTGCTCAAATGGTTATTTTTGCTAACATAGCAAATTTGTGGCAGTGTTGTGTAATTTACAAAAGTGTTGTGTGTGGTGTAAATTTGAGTGGCAAAATAATAATAGTTTAAATTTAGTTTTTAACTAACTAGAGTGGCAAAATAATAATAGTTTAAATTTAGTTTAGAATAACTTAATTAACTAATGTGTTTTTCTTCTTTTTCAGGTTAATTTGTCGGGAAGAGGCCGTTCATCTCGTCATCTAGATCGTCGCCGTCTCCAGGCGGGCGTCTTTGAAGTGGTGCTGTTTGTTGCTCAGACAAATGTAGTCCGGCATGAGTGACAATGGCATCGCCAAGTGATTGATGCAGCACATCTGGATGTGGATTTGCGGCAGCACAGGCACTAATGTTAGCGCCGGCTCTGGCATCTAGATCGAGGTTAATGGCGGCACAGGTACTAAAGTTAGTGCCGACTCTGGCTTCTGGGCAGGAATTTGTGACGGCACAGGCACTAATGTTGGCGCCGGCTCTGGCATCTGATTGGGAGTTAGTGGCAGCACAGGCACTAATGTTAGCGCCGGCTCTGGCATCTGGATGTGGATTTGCGGCAGCACAGGCACTAAAGTTCGCGCCGGCTCTGGCATCTGGATCAAGGTTAATGGCGGCACAGGTACTAAAGTTGGCGCCGACTCTGGCTTCTGGGCAGGAATTGATGGCAGCACAGGCACTAATGTTAGCGCCGGCTCTGGCATCTGGATCAAGGTTAGTGGCGGCACAGGCACTAATGTTAGCGCCGGCTCTGGCATCTGGACAGGAATTTGTGACGGCACAGGCACTAAAGTTGGCGCCGACTCTGGCTTCTGGGCAGGAATTAGTGGCAGCACAGGCACTAATGTTAGCGCCGGCTCTGGCATCTGGATGTGGATTTGCGGCAGCACAGGCACTAAAGTTCGCGCCGGCTCTGGCATCTGGATCAGGATTTGTGGCAGCACAGGCACTAATGTTAGCGCCGGCTCTGGCATCTGGATGTGGATTTGTGGCAGCACAGGCACTAAAGTTCGCGCCGGCTCTGGCATCTGGATCAAGGTTAGTGGCGGCACAGGCACTAATGTTAGCGCCGGCTCTGGCATCTGGATCAAGGTTAATGGCGGCACAGGTACTAAAGTTGGCGCCGACTCTGGCTTCTGGGCAGGAATTGATGGCAGCACAGGCACTAATGTTAGCGCCGGCTCTGGCATCTGGATCAAGGTTAGTGGCGGCACAGGCACTAATGTTAGCGCCGGCTCTGGCATCTGGACAGGAATTTGTGACGGCACAGGCACTAAAGTTCGCGCCGGCTCTGGCTTCTGGGCAGGAGTTTGTGGCGGCACAGGCACTAATGTTAGCGCCGGCTCTGGCATCTGGATGTGGATTTGCGGCAGCACAGGCACTAAAGTTGGCGCCGGCTCTGGCATCAGGATGTGGATTTGCGGCAGCACAGGCACTAATGTTAGCGCCGGCTCTGGCATCTGATTGGGAGTTTGTGGCAGCACAGGCACTATCGTTCGCGCCGGCTCTGGCACTAAAACTGGCATCTATGCTAGGATTTGCAGTGGGCATTGGAGTGGCATTTGCTCTGGCTCTGGCAAGTGCATGCATTTTGCAAATATGCTGCAGGTTCCTGATACCATAGTCAATAGATTTAGCAAGCTGTCTATTGGCTAGGTCAAGGCGACTCTGTTGAAGAAGTGTCAGCGGCCTTGGCAGATCCACTGTCAGGAATCTGGGCGTGTTTATCAAGGCTTGTAACCTCTCGTTATCCACCCTTTCTTGGTGCTGTTCTCTTAATGTTTTTTGGTTATCTATTTGTGTTGCCAGGTACTTGTGTATCATCGCCGAATATCGCTGTCTGCGTAGGCGCAGTGGCACATACGGATCGACAGCAATACTTCTTGCTTCCGGATTTGGATGGCAAAGAAGACGGCTAACATATTTGTCGCAAAGCGACTCAAACACTTGGTTAACAGTGTCAACTTGCAGGTCAGTATGTAGCGTGTTATTGCTAACATACCATGGCGCTCCGGCAATTTTTCGAAGAGTTTTATTCTGAAAAACTTGAATTTCGTTAAAATTAGTAGCGCTGACAAGCGAGCCCCAAATTGGCATAGCATATTGCCAAATTGGTGCTATTAGTTGTTTGTATAGCATAACCTTGATCTTGAGTGGCAATTTACTTGTATTGGCATTTAATAACCAATTTAATTCTTTACTTCTAGCTCGCAATTTGCCAATAAGAGTAGTAACATGAGCAGACATTTGCAACTTGTCATCGAGCTGCACGCCCAGATACCGTTGTTTTGACGAGCTAGAGATTTCTTTGTCTGCAATCGTGATGACATCCTGATGGTTATTTTCAACACATCTCAGGGAGTGCAAGACATGTACTGTTTTTGAGATGTTAATCTTAATGCACCACTTTTTTGTCCATTCATTGAACATATTTAAGTAGTGCTTAAGTTGCTTCATGGCATTCTTTTGATTTTTACTAACTGATAGTACAGCAGTATCATCAGCGTATGTGCCGACTAGCATTCTGTTGCCAAATTCATAACTTTGATTTGGCACAACTGGCAGAGGAATATCAGCAGTGTATATTGTGTACAGGATTGGGGCCAATACACTACCTTGCGGCACGCCAGCACCAATGAGCTTAGCTCCAGATCGGGCACCATCTGTACATTCAACAAAGAAAGTTCGATTATTTAAGTAGCTGCAGAGTATATTGAATAATGTATTTGGTAATAATTTTTTCAATTTATATTTCAGACCAGCGTGCCATACGCGATCAAATGCTTCAGAAATATCCAAGTATACTGCTGAGCAGTAGCTACTATTTTCATAGGCTTTCAATATGAATTGAGTAACTCGGCCAAGTTGCTGCTCTGTTGAGTGCTCGCTGCGAAAACCAAACTGATGGTTTGGTATTGCATTTCGAAATGTTTCCTCCTCATACATTCTTTTAAGTATTAGCTTCTCAAGGATTTTCGACAAACCCGAGAGCAAACTAATTGGTCTGTATGATGCTAGTTGTTGTGTGGATTTGCCAGGTTTTGCAATCATTCGTACTTTCGCACATTTCCACCGGCAGGGGAAGTGACCCAATCTAAGCGCATTATTGAAAATGCTTGTCAAGTATAACAGCGCTTTGATTGGAAGTGCTTTAATAGTCCGATTGTCTATCATGTCTAGTCCAGGTGATTTTTTAATTTTTAAATTTTTTATTTCAGCCAATACCTCTTGGACGCGAATAGGACGAAATACAGTGGATGTTTCTGCTGTTGCATCATTGACAGCTGGCAGACATTGCGACTCTACATATTCCTTATGCATAGTGCTGCAGCTAATGTTTGGCTGGAAGCGTTCCTCCAAGTGCTGTGCAAAGGCTTCAGCTTTTTCGTCTGATGTTCTGCACCAAATGTCTTTGTTGTTGTTGTTGCTGCTGCTTCCATCATTTGCATCTGAACTTGCGACGAATTTTTTGATCGGCAAGTTTGGAGTAGGCTGTCTTTTAATTGAGCTAGTGAGTCGCCATAGCTTCTGCATGCTATATCGATCACTAGGATCAATTGAGTTGACAAGCCTGTTCAATTTATTGTTTTTTGCAGCTTTTATTTCTTGTTTAATGGCTTTTGATATAGCATTGTAAGCTCGCTTGGCCATCGGGTTACGATTACAAAGAAGATACCTTTGTATGAGCCGCTTGCATTCAATCATACCTTGTAATTTTATGCTCAAATCGCCATTTCTGTTGTCGCCATGTCGGCCACGTCCTCGACTCACACTGTGCGTCATATTTGATGCATGGATGGCGGCATCAATTATGTTGCGCTCTAGGATGAGAGCAGCATCATTAACATCATCACAGCAAGATATTTCAGTGTTTAGGTGAATGTGTTCATTTAACCATTTCTGGAAGACTTCAGTGCTGGCATTTAATGGAAGTAAATAACAGCTTGATTTCTGACTTTTTTGCATTTTTCTGTCCATAATCTCAATTAAGAGCGGCATATGGTCAGAAATCAAACTATTTGGATTGCATGCATCTTTAATGTTTATTTGGTCACTGCTTATCCCATCATATATGGCAAAGTCAATGGCACTTGGTGGACTTACCCTATTGTATGGGAAATGCGTAGGAGATCCAGTAGCTAGTATGTTGTAGTTATTATTGTTCTGTACAACATTTAATAAAGTTTTGCCCCTGCAGCATGACCTGGCATTACCCCACCAGCTACTTTTCGCATTCCAATCACCTGCAATTATAAAGTTTTTACCATGCTGTTCAATTAGGTTTTTAAAGCCTTCGTCTCGCCATGTCTGTTGCGGCGGACAGTAAATTGAGGATATATTCAATGTGGTGCCATTTGCCATTGGGATGACAACAGCCGTGCATTGAATCATCTCCGAGCAGATATTGACAGTTTCTAGGTGTCGTATCTGTTTTTTGATTAGTAGAGCAGCGCCTCCTCTGCGACTATTTGATGGATGATTTGCCAGGTAAGTGCAGTAGTCTTCCAATTCTATTGTGTTGTTATTTATGAAGTGCGTTTCTGAAATTAACATAATATCAATTTTATTTGTCTGCGTATACACTTTTAGATAGTCTATTTTATTTCGCAGGCCACCAGCATTCCATACTAGGATTTTTAGTTTACTTTCTGGGCTATTATTTGCATTTGCATTTGTATTTGTATTTGCATTTACTGGCACCGGAATGGTTAATGTTGTTTGAGTACTGGCAGAATTATACATTTTGACTCATATTTGCCGATTGATTTGCCATTAGGCATGTAGTGAGGGTTGCGATTACATCAAGCAGTCTATCAAGCTTTGATTCTACGCTTGCTAGAATTGCAGTATCAGCATTGACAGTTACTGGTCTCCTTCTTTCCTTAATCATAAGGTCAATTAAGAGATCAAGCTTACGATTTTTGCTATTTGCAATAGCAACATCACTGTCGCTATTCTCATCATATTCGTCCATATTCTCATTTGAATAACTATGATGTTGTTGTTGCTGCTGCCGACGCTGCAGTAACTGTTGCTTTTGCTGCTCTTGTTGACGCTGCTGCTGCTGCTGTTGTTTGCGTCGCAGTTCTTGTTGATGCTGCTGCTGCTGCTTACGCTGCTGCTGCTGCTGCTCTTGTTTACGCTGCTGCTGCTGCTCTTGTCTACGCTGCTGCTGCTGCTGTTGTTGTCGCCGCTGCTGCTGTTGTTTAATTTGCTGGTCATTTCTAATTCCATTCATAAGCACTTCAGCATAGCTGATGTGTCCCTTTGTTGGCTGCCGTTGCTGTTGACGCTGTTGCTGCTGCTGTTGCTGTTGCTGTGGCTGTTTACGCTGTTGCTGTGGCTGTTGCAACTTAGCTGCCTGTTGGCGCACAGCTGAAGCTGGATTGTCACGGCTGCGTATAAACGCCGTCACAAGTTTACTGGTTTGTTGCATGCCAATTGATTCTTTAAGCTTGCAAGCTTCCTTGAAAGATTTGCAGCCTTTATAGCTAGCTGCATGCTCGCCATGGCAGTTTGCACATTTTGCTGGCTGGCGATCATCCTTTGTTTTTGTACAAGCCGTCGATGGATGATTTTCTGCGCATTTAACACAGACAAATGGTCGACGGCAGTAATTCTTTGTGTGCCCAAATTTTTGGCAGCGATGGCATTGAACCGCGTCTGCATTACGCAGTGGGCGTTCAACTTTAATTTTCTGCCCTCCAAGCATTGTAAGGCTCAGAATGTTTTTACTATTGGCGTCGGCGTCAATCTCAACCTCAAATAGGTCAAGTGGCTCTCTTGTGAAGCGTTTCTTAATTACACTTACATATCTAACTTTGTGCCCCATTGACTCGAGCTTTTGGCGTAGCCAACTTTCAGGAGTGGAGTGGTGCAGGTATTTAATTACGAACCTATATCCTTTGTCTGCACTGAGCTGGTAGGTATGCGACTCGAGATTATTCTCATTTAGATAATGCACCAGTTTGCGATACGAGCCTATGTCTAGGCATTGTATACGCAAACCATGCCCTGCTACCGGTTTGGTGAAATAGCTGTTTTCCCCAATTAGGTTGTTCATGGCCTGCAGGACAGGCAGTATTTGAGGTACAAAAGGTATGTATAGAGGAGTGGGTCTAATTTTCTTTTCTAAACCATTTATACCTGTACTTGCATTTGTATTATCAACAGTAATATCAACAGTAATTTCGTTTGAATTTGCTGTTGCATTCGCATTTGAAATTTGATTTACATTTGAAATTTTATTTTTATTTGCATTTGCAGATGCATTTGCAGCTGCATTATTTACTGTGCTAGCGCCATCTCTTGTAGAGTTGTCAGTAGCACGTACATTTATTGAAGCATTAGCAGAGACAACTGCATTTGCGGTTGTTGTCTCTGCTGCAGCCTTCTTTTTGTTGGTTCTTGTCTTTGTTAATGATAGGGAATAGGGCTTTTTCGACCTATTTAATTTTCCCCCATTAAAAAGGTGGTCCAGGACTTCATCATCATCACTCGAAGTCGTCGAACTATCTGGAAAAAAGTCTACGTCATTTACATCACTTACGTCATTACGTTTTTTGTTTTTCTGTGGACTATTTCCTTTATTTGCTGGCCGTTTGGCCTTTGTCAAACGTTGATTTTCCATCATTTCCTTTAGCAAATGTGCTGCACTTTTCTTTGTTGCATTTTTCTCTACTGGCACAGTGTCCATGTCTTCATCTTGACGTAATGGCATGCTCTCTTGTGTAACATCAATAATTTTCTCTCCTTCATCGCTTTCGTCGCAGGCAATACTGCCTGATAGTGGCTGGTACATTGTTTATTTATTTTCACACACTTGCACAAACTTTTGCACAAATTTTTTCTTTCAACTGTCAATTGTCAATTGTCTAGAAGGTTCTTTTTTCGTTGTTCATTTTTCGTTTATTTTCTTTGATTCTTGTAAAGTGCTCATCAGTGACGAGCACTTTATATTTAATTGTGCCAACTCGCACTTTTTCTAGTTTATTGCACTATTAAACACAATTAAACACAATTAAACACAAGTAAAAATTGACTCTTATTTTTTTTTTTTTTTCTCTGGCCGAGACGTGTGTTGTGGCTGTGGGGCGGCCGCTCGACTGCTCGACTGCTCGACTGCTCGACTGCTCCCAGCAACCGTCCAAGTCTCAATGGGCCTCTAGAGAGGATTTATTTTGATTAACTTTTAGTCCATGAAAGGACTTTTACAGTAATTTTTTAACGACAGCTATGTTAAGTTTTTAAGTGTTAACATGTTGTGCTCAAATGGTTATTTTTGCTAACATAGCAAATTTGTGGCAGTGTTGTGTAATTTACAAAAGTGTTGTGTGTGGTGTAAATTTGAGTGGCAAAATAATAATAATAGTTTAAATTTAGTTTTTAACTAATTAAAATGATATGAATTTAAATTTAGTTTAGAATAACTTAATTAACTAATGTGTTTTTCTTCTTTTTCAGGTTAATTTGTCGGGAAGAGGCCGTTCATCTCGTCATCTAGATCGTCGCCGTCTCCAGGCGGGCGTCTTTGAAGTGGTGCTGTTTGTTGCTCAGACAAATGTAGTCCGGCATGAGTGACAATGGCATCGCCAAGTGATTGATGCAGCATATCAGTGAAGGCACTGGAATTGGCACCAGTTCTGGCATCTGGATGTGGATTTGTGGCGGCACAGGCACTAATGTTGGCGCCGGCTCTGGCATCTGGATCAAGGTTAGTGGCAGCACAGGCACTAATGTTAGCGCCGGCTCTGGCATCTGATTGGGAGTTTGTGGCAGCACAGGCACTAATGTTAGCGCCGGCTCTGGCATCTAGATCGAGGTTAATGGCGGCACAGGTACTAAAGTTGGCGCCGACTCTGGCTTCTGGGCAGGAATTAATGGCAGCACAGGCACTAATGTTAGCGCCGGCTCTGGCATCTGGATGTGGGAGTTTGTGGCAGCACAGGCACTAATGTTAGCGCCGGCTCTGGCATCTGGATCAAGGTTAGTGGCGGCACAGGCACTAATGTTAGCGCCGGCTCTGGCATCTGGATCAGGAGTTTGTGGCGGCACAGGCACTAATGTTAGCGCCGGCTCTGGCATCTGGATCAGGAGTTTGTGGCGGCACAGGCACTAATGTTAGCGCCGGCTCTGGCATCTGGATGTGGATTTGTGGCAGCACAGGCACTAATGTTAGCGCCGGCTCTGGCATCTGGATCGAGGATTTGTGGCGGCACAGGCACTAATGTTAGCGCCGGCTCTGGCATCTGGATTGGGAGTTTGTGGCAGCACAGGCACTAATGTTAGCGCCGGCTCTGGCATCTGGATAGGAGTTTCTGGCAGCACAGGCACTAATGTTGGCGCCGGCTCTGGCATCTGGATCAAGGTTAGTGGCAGCACAGGCACTAATGTTAGCGCCGGCTCTGGCTTCTGGATGTGGATTGATGGCAGCACAGGCACTAAAGTTCGCGCCGGCTCTGGCTTCTGGACAGGAATTTGTGACGGCACAGGCACTGAAGTTCGCGCCGGCTCTGGCATCTGGATGGGAGTTGATGGCGGCACAGGCACTAAAGCTCGCGCCGTGGTTAACTATTTGTGTTGCCAAGTGCTTGTGTATCATCGCCGAATATCGCTGTCTGTGTTGGCGCAGTGGCACATACGGATCGACAGCAATACTTCTTGCTTCCGGATTTGGATGGCAAAGAAGACGGCTAACATATTTGTCGCAAAGCGACTCAAACACTTGGTTAACAGTGTCAACTTGCAGGTCAGTATGTAGCGTGTTATTGCTAACATACCATGGTGCTCCAGCTATTTTTCGAAGAGTTTTATTCTGAAAAACTTGAATTTCGTTAAAATTAGTAGCGCTGACAAGTGAGCCCCAAATTGGCATAGCATATTGCCAAATTGGTGCTATTAGTTGTTTATATAGCATAACCTTGATCTTGAGTGGCAATTTACTTGTATTGGCATTTAATAACCAATTTAATTCTTTACTTCTAGCTCGCAATTTGCCAATAAGAGTAGTGATATGAGCAGACATTTGCAACTTGTCATCGAGCTGCACGCCCAGATACCGTTGTTTTGACGAGCTAGAGATTTCTTTGTCTGCAATCGTGATGACATCCTGATGGTTATTTTCAACACATCTCAGGGAGTGCAAGACATGTACTGTTTTTGAGATGTTAATCTTAATGCACCACTTTTTTGTCCATTCATTGAACATATTTAAGTAGTGCTTAAGTTGCTTCATGGCATTCTTTTGATTTTTACTAACTGATAGTACAGCAGTATCATCAGCGTATGTGCCGACTAGCATTCTGTTGCCAAATTCATAACTTTGATTTGGCACAACTGGCAGAGGAATATCAGCAGTGTATATTGTGTACAGGATTGGGGCCAATACACTACCTTGCGGCACGCCAGCACCAATGAGCTTAGCTCCAGATCGGGCACCATCTGTACATTCAACAAAGAAAGTTCGATTATTTAAGTAGCTGCAGAGTATATTGAATAATGTATTTGGTAATAATTTTTTCAATTTATATTTCAGACCAGCGTGCCATACGCGATCAAATGCTTCAGAAATATCCAAGTATACTGCTGAGCAGTAGCTACTATTTTCATAGGCTTTCAATATGAATTGAGTAACTCGGCCAAGTTGCTGCTCTGTTGAGTGCTCGCTGCGAAAACCAAACTGATGGTTTGGTATTGCATTTCGAAATGTTTCCTCCTCATACATTCTTTTAAGTATTAGCTTCTCAAGGATTTTCGACAAACCCGAGAGCAAACTAATTGGTCTGTATGATGCTAGTTGTTGTGTGGATTTGCCAGGTTTTGCAATCATTCGTACTTTCGCACATTTCCACCGGCAGGGGAAGTGACCCAATCTCAGCGCATTATTGAAAATGCTTGTCAAGTATAACAGCGCTTTGATTGGAAGTGCTTTAATAGTCCGATTGTCTATCATGTCTAGTCCGGGTGATTTTTTAATTTTTAAATTTTTTATTTCAGCCAATACCTCTTGGACGCGAATAGGACGAAATACAGTGGATGTTTCTGCTGTTGCATCATTGACAGCTGGCAGACATTGCGACTCTACATATTCCTTATGCATAGTGCTGCAGCTAATGTTTGGCTGGAAGCGTTCCTCCAAGTGCTGTGCAAAGGCTTCAGCTTTTTCGTCTGATGTTCTGCACCAAATGTCTTTGTTGTTGTTTCCATCATTTGCATCTGAACTTGCGACGAATTTCTTGATCGGCAAGTTTGGAGTAGGCTGTCTTTTAATTGAGCTAGTGAGTCGCCATAGCTTCTGCATGCTATATCGATCACTAGGATCAATTGAGTTGACAAGCCTGTTCAATTTATTGTTTTTTGCAGCTTTTATTTCTTGTTTAATGGCTTTTGATATAGCATTGTAAGCTCGCTTGGCCATCGGGTTACGATTACAAAGAAGATACCTTTGTATGAGCCGCTTGCATTCAATCATACCTTGTAATTTTATGCTCAAATCGCCATTTCTGTTGTTTCTGTTGTCGCCATATCGGCCACGTCCTTGACTCACACTGTGCGTCATATTTGATGCATGGATGGCGGCATCAATTATGTTGCGCTCTAGGATGAGAGCAGCATCATTAACATCATCACAGCAAGATATTTCAGTGTTTAGGTGAATGTGTTCATTTAACCATTTCTGGAAGACTTCAGTGCTGGCATTTAATGGAAGTAAATAACAGCTTGATTTCTGACTTTTTTGCATTTTTCTGTCCATAATCTCAATTAAGAGCGGCATATGGTCAGAAATCAAACTATTTGGATTGCATGCATCTTTAATGTTTATTTGGTCACTGCTTATCCCATCATATATGGCAAAGTCAATGGCACTTGGTGGACTTACCCTATTGTATGGGAAATGCGTAGGAGATCCAGTAGCTAGTATGTTGTAGTTATTATTGTTCTGTACAACATTTAATAAAGTTTTGCCCCTGCAGCATGACCTGGCATTACCCCACCAGCTACTTTTCGCATTCCAATCACCTGCAATTATAAAGTTTTTACCATGCTGTTCAATTAGGTTTTTAAAGCCTTCGTCTCGCCATGTCTGTTGCGGCGGACAGTAAATTGAGGATATATTCAATGTGGTGCCATTTGCCATTGGGATGACAACAGCCGTGCATTGAATCATCTCCGAGCAGATATTGACAGTTTCTAGGTGTCGTATCTGTTTTTTGATTAGTAGAGCAGCGCCTCCTCTGCGACTATTTGATGGATGATTTGCCAGGTAAGTGCAGTAGTCTTCCAATTCTATTGTGTTGTTATTTATGAAGTGCGTTTCTGAAATTAACATAATATCAATTTTATTTGTCTGCGTATACACTTTTAGATAGTCTATTTTATTTCGCAGGCCACCAGCATTCCATACTAGGATTTTTAGTTTACTTTCTGGGCTATTATTTGCATTTGCATTTGTATTTGTATTTGCATTTACTGGCACCGGAATGGTTAATGTTGTTTGAGTACTGGCAGAATTATACATTTTGACTCATATTTGCCGATTGATTTGCCATTAGGCATGTAGTGAGGGTTGCGATTACATCAAGCAGTCTATCAAGCTTTGATTCTACGCTTGCTAGAATTGCAGTATCAGCATTGACAGTTACTGGTCTCCTTCTTTCCTTAATCATAAGGTCAATTAAGAGATCAAGCTTACGATTTTTGCTATTTGCAATAGCAACATCACTGTCGCTATTCTCATCATATTCGTCCATATTCTCATTTGAATAACTATGATGTTGTTGCTGCTGCCGACGCTGCAGTAACTGTTGCTTTTGCTGCTCTTGTTGACGCTGCTGTTGTTTGCGTCGCAGTTCTTGTTGATGCTGCTGCTGCTGCTTACGCTGCTGCTGCTGCTGCTCTTGTTTACGCTGCTGCTGCTGCTCTTGTCTACGCTGCTGCTGCTGCTGTTGTTGTCGCCGCTGCTGCTGTTGTTTAATTTGCTGGTCATTTCTAATTCCATTCATAAGCACTTCAGCATAGCTGATGTGTCCCTTTGTTGGCTGCCGTTGCTGTTGCTGTGGCTGTTTACGCTGTTGCTGTGGCTGTTGCAACTTAGCTGCCTGTTGGCGCACAGCTGAAGCTGGATTGTCACGGCTGCGTATAAACGCCGTCACAAGTTTACTGGTTTGTTGCATGCCAATTGATTCTTTAAGCTTGCAAGCTTCCTTGAAAGATTTGCAGCCTTTATAGCTAGCTGCATGCTCGCCATGGCAGTTTGCACATTTTGCTGGCTGGCGATCATCCTTTGTTTTTGTACAAGCCGTCGATGGATGATTTTCTGCGCATTTAACACAGACAAATGGTCGACGGCAGTAATTCTTTGTGTGCCCAAATTTTTGGCAGCGATGGCATTGAACCGCGTCTGCATTACGCAGTGGGCGTTCAACTTTAATTTTCTGCCCTCCAAGCATTGTAAGGCTCAGAATGTTTTTACTATTGGCGTCGGCGTCAATCTCAACCTCAAATAGGTCAAGTGGCTCTCTTGTGAAGCGTTTCTTAATTACACTTACATATCTAACTTTGTGCCCCATTGACTCGAGCTTTTGGCGTAGCCAACTTTCAGGAGTGGAGTGGTGCAGGTATTTAATTACGAACCTATATCCTTTGTCTGCACTGAGCTGGTAGGTATGCGACTCGAGATTATTCTCATTTAGATAATGCACCAGTTTGCGATACGAGCCTATGTCTAGGCATTGTATACGCAAACCATGCCCTGCTACCGGTTTGGTGAAATAGCTGTTTTCCCCAATTAGGTTGTTCATGGCCTGCAGGACAGGCAGTATTTGAGGTACAAAAGGTATGTATAGAGGAGTGGGTCTAATTTTCTTTTCTAAACCATTTATACCTGTACTTGCATTTGTATTATCAACAGTAATATCAACAGTAATTTCGTTTGAATTTGCTGTTGCATTCGCATTTGAAATTTTATTTATATTGGAAATTTTATTTTTATTTGCATTTGCAGATGCATTTGCAGCTGCATTATTTACTGTGCTAGCGCCATCTCTTGTAGAGTTGTCAGTAGCACGTACATTTATTGAAGCATTAGCAGAGACAACTGCATTTGCGGTTGTTGTCTCTGCTGCAGCCTTCTTTTTGTTGGTTCTTGTCTTTGTTAATGATAGGGAATAGGGCTTTTTCGACCTATTTAATTTTCCCCCATTAAAAAGGTGGTCCAGGACTTCATCATCATCACTCGAAGTCGTCGAACTATCTGGAAAAAAGTCTACGTCATTTACATCACTTACGTCATTACGTTTTTTGTTTTTCTGTGGACTATTTCCTTTATTTGCTGGCCGTTTGGCCTTTGTCAAACGTTGATTTTCCATCATTTCCTTTAGCAAATGTGCTGCACTTTTCTTTGTTGCATTTTTCTCTACTGGCACAGTGTCCATGTCTTCATCTTGACGTAATGGCATGCTCTCTTGTGTAACATCAATAATTTTCTCTCCTTCATCGCTTTCGTCGCAGGCAATACTGCCTGATAGTGGCTGGTACATTGTTTATTTATTTTCACACACTTGCACAAACTTTTGCACAAATTTTTTCTTTCAACTGTCAATTGTCAATTGTCTAGAAGGTTCTTTTTTCGTTGTTCATTTTTCGTTTATTTTCTTTGATTCTTGTAAAGTGCTCATCAGTGACGAGCACTTTATATTTAATTGTGCCAACTCGCACTTTTTCTAGTTTATTGCACTATTAAACACAATTAAACACAATTAAACACAAGTAAAAATTTTTTCTTATTTTTTTTTTTCTCTGGCCGAGACGTGTGTTGTGGCTGTGGGGCGGCCGCTCGACTGCTCGACTGCTCGACTGCTCGACTGCTCCCAGCAACCGTCCAAGTCTCAATGGGCCTCTAGAGAGGATTTATTTTGATTAACTTTTAGTCCATGAAAGGACTTTTACAGTAATTTTTTAACGACAGCTATGTTAAGTTTTTAAGTGTTAACATGTTGTGCTCAAATGGTTATTTTTGCTAACATAGCAAATTTGTGGCAGTGTTGTGTAATTTACAAAAGTGTTGTGTGTGGTGTAAATTTGAGTGGCAAAATAATAATAGTTTAAATTTAGTTTTTAACTAATTAGAGTGGCAAAATGATATGAATTTAAATTTAGTTTAGAATAACTTAATTAACTAATGTGTTTTTCTTCTTTTTCAGGTTAATTTGTCGGGAAGAGGCCGTTCATCTCGTCATCTAGATCGTCGCCGTCTCCAGGCGGGCGTCTTTGAAGTGGTGCTGTTTGTTGCTCAGACAAATGTAGTCCGGCATGAGTGACAATGGCATCGCCAAGTGATTGATGCAGCACATCTGGATGTGGATTTGTGGCGGCACAGGCACTAATGTTAGCGCCGGCTCTGGCATCTGGATTGGGAGTTTGTGGCAGCACAGGCACTAATGTTAGCGCCGGCTCTGGCATCTAGATCGAGGTTAATGGCGGCACAGGTACTAAAGTTAGTGCCGACTCTGGCTTCTGGGCAGGAATTTGTGACGGCACAGGCACTAATGTTGGCGCCGGCTCTGGCATCTGATTGGGAGTTAGTGGCAGCACAGGCACTAATGTTAGCGCCGGCTCTGGCATCTGGATGT
>JAWNPC010000831.1:0-10133 GCA_035045365.1 Drosophila leonis
TTCAATTCCTGCATAATTGAATTCTATATAAAAGAGTTATTAATATATAAAATTTATAACGAGGGAAACAAGTCGGATAAGCGAACAGACGCACAGTCGATCAACTCAGCCTTCAGAATATATATGCTTTAAGGGCACTACCACGTTTCCTTCTGGCTGCTGAAAACCCAATTTAGCCAAAAACTCCGTGGAGTCAGTTCATAAAAGAGATCGTAAAAGAGATATCAATTTAATGATAATAACAAATACCCAAAAATTATTATAATGCTTAATATTTTATAGAGAATTTCAAAACAATTATAGCATTTGATTCGAATTGCCCAAAAGTACGTTAATTATACAGTCTCTAAAATTTGAACATGAGACGTGAATGGAATGCGATGTGGAGTCTTCGTCTTCACAATGACCATAATTATTCGTAGCCGTAATGTAAGTCATGGTCATTGTAGGCTTTACAGATAGACGTGCTATGGGCCCATCAATTCATGTAGCCAAACGTAAACACTGAAAAGATCTTAGACTTGTGCAAAGTATGACTGATTTAAATATCGAGCACTCCAGCATTTTAATAGCAAAAATATAAATATAAATAGAAAATTTGATAGAAACTCTACTATATCTGTTAGCTACAATTGTAAATCGTGTAATCGCAATGTTTTATACCGACAACTGTTGCTGTTGCGTCGAACTGAAGTGTGGCTGCATTCTGATTGCTATATTCGATGTGATATTACGCGGCATAGATCGATTTCTTCTGGATCGTAAGTGAATCAATCACAGACAGCTAAATCTATTCGTACTAAATGAATATATTCGCACATCTAGGCGACTCTCTGATGGGCTACATTGCATTGGTCGTCAGCGGCATTTATCTTATATCCTGTATAATTCTGCTAATTGGAGCTCTCCTAGTGGGTATTTCCTATAATGTGAGCGTAGACCGTGATCCATCAGACTTCTTTAAAATTGCAGGGCATCCGCTATCTCCTCTTGCCATATATATTCGTTGTCCTGGTACATGTCATTGTTTTGATATGGGAATGCGCCTATGTCATCATGGTGGACGAGTTCTACGATTTTATAGTACTTGATATTCTTCAAGCAGGTAAACAGATGATTTATATTTTATTGTTATAAGACAATATGTTTATTAATATCGTCTCTAGTACTCAGCTTGTACTTTTGCCTGGTTGTCTACTCCTATTACGATTCTATATAAAGCTGCACGCAGCTCATAATTATCTATTATATTTTATAATATTTTATCTGCATGAAAACTTATCTAATCTGAGTAATCTAATCTGATGTAATAAATGTAATACATATAAGCGATAGTCTGTATTACTTAAGTTAGCTATAAATAGAAATCGAATTGTCTGAATAAAAAGATCTAAAAATAAACGAATTGAAGCCTGTATTAATCTACTCGGTAGACCAGACAGTCAATTGGATAGGGTCCAAAAGGATCTCTCTTTCTCTCTCTCTCTATTTCTCTATCTCTTTCTGTCTTTACAATACTTAATTAAGTTCGACTAATTAATAGATTGAAAGTGTCCAATGCTCTACAAGATATATTTAACACTAGTACTATCTGAACTATCTGAAAAGTTATCTAGTATTATGAGATTTATAAAGACTAGAAATTTGTATGAATATTTGGAATATTTTATATCGTTTAATATCATGAAACTCAACTTGAACGTTGCAATTACATATAAATAATATTTACATATGTTTGTCTATGAGTCTTTGGACGGAATATAGTCTTTAAAACCTTCAGAACTGCTCCAGGGTGCGTGGTGCTGGCGGTGCACCGTATTCATCGGCTGGCACGGCGGCAACGACTGGGGGTCCGTACTGGGTGGCTGGCTTGGGCTGCTGCTTGTACTTGATGAAGTACACCTCCGGCTTGCTGGGCTCTGTGGGTGCGGGCGATGGCAGGATGACAGGCAGCTGCTCCTCGGGTTTCTTGACCAGCACGTAGACTAGGGTCTTGTGCTCATCCTGTACCGGAGGTGGCAGCACCTGGCGCACTGGTGTTGGTGGGTTCGGCGCCTTGATGAAGATGATCTTGTAGTGCTTCTTGGGCACGGACGTTTGGATCGGCGACGCAGCGGGATACAGCTCTGGCTCCTCGGGCGGCACATGCACATACACGTTCTTTGTGACAATCGCCTCGGCAGTGGGCGCAGCAGGCGGTCCGTAGAAAGCAGCCGGCGGTCCATAAATGGGCAGCGGTTGGGCCGGCTGTGGTGGTCCATATTCCTTTTGTGGTGACGGTGGTGGCGGTGCACCATACCGTGACCTGGGCGGCTCCGGGCGCGCCGCAACGATGGCCACATAGGCCGCCAGGACAAAAAGTAGCGCTACTTGCGTTTTCATTGTTGGATCAGCTCGTCGTTGGCTCACACTTGAATGATTCGACTCAGCCAGATTGTTGAGGCATTTTATATGAGCGGGCCGCCACAATTTTGATTTTGATTTTGATCGTGTTTGTATAACCCCCTTGCAGCCCTTTGCATAATATTTCTGATTGCCTACCGATGCAATCGTTACGGAGGCGTTGCCGTCGTCATCGCCGTTGCCCACTTTGCATACAAATGAGCCCGAATTACTTAGCGCATTTTGTGCCCAATTTCGTTTTCGATATTTCAATACTGAAAACGAAATTGCAAACACAAACAGTAGCTGCCCGCCCCTCAATGACCCCGCCCCCCCACGTGCTGAATGTGATGTTGACTGTTGAGTGTTGTTGAGCCCGGCACGTTCTGTGCCTTTCCTGGACTTCCCGGCCTTATTTTTTGCTTTAGCCGCTATTTGCCAAAAACAATTTTTTTAAAAACTCGATTGCGTTACGTACGAGTGTACGAGTGTACGAGTGTTATTTATGACATAACACATGTATAGGTAATGCTCGAAACTACCGTTGCTGGGCCATGGGCGGTCATTGCAACCGATTTTCCGACGGCTTGACGTTATGTTGATCTTTCTGATACCCTGGATCCATTGAAAAGCGGAGTATAATGTTGTTGTGGAAATGCATGTAACAGGCAGAAGGAGACGTGTCCCATCCCTAAAGTAAATAATTAAATATTCTTAACCCAAATCAGGTCTATCTGTCTGACCTTCCATCGACTATCTGTATATGCGATTAATTCGAATGCTATTAAAGCCAGAGAGCCAAAAAGTGGCAGCAAATAAAACAATTTCTGCATATACTAATCTCTGTATATGTTGATGTTTTAACATCCTTCGTTTCTACCTATATATATATTTATATAATAGCAATCTAAATATATTGGAATATATTTTATATATTCTAAACTGTATTGTATAAACAAGTAAGAAAAGTCTAGTCGGTGGTGCCCGACAGTAGAAGGGAAATGTATGTTCTGGGCCACTTCCTGATGTATGTTCTGGGCCACTTCCGGTTTAGATAAGGGGTGGTGAAATCACAGCAACAACAACATCGACAACAACGATGACTCAGCAAGAACATAACAAAAAAAAAAAACAAAATGATTCAAGTTCAAGGTCATCACATATAAAATGAAATATATATAAATATATGTACATATATGTATATGTATAAATTATAAATATATGTATATGTATATGTATAAATATATACATTTATTTGTAAATATATATTTTCGTGATAAAAAGAGTAAACAACAACATCCGCCACATTCTATATACATAAAACATTCTAACCCAACACCACATATCTATATACATAAAACATTCTATGTAAATATATATTCACATATATATTCACATATATTTTATGATAAAAGGACAAATGATTGCTTAAAAAATAAAAGAAATATATATATATAAATGTCCAACATTTTTATGAAGCCACAAGAGTTTTTGAAATTAGTTTATTAGTAACAAAATTCAAGTAAGCTGATGCAGAACACGCACCAGAATACAGAATAAAAAAAAAAAAAAAACAAAATCATAAAAATGAACGCTAACTGCAACATTGTTCGGTTGAGTGAACAGAACCTTGAGGAGGGGGATCTGGATGTCCTATTGGCAGGTGCCATTGATTATAACTGCTCATCAATGGTCATTGATAACCTCAGGAGTCAAGAAGTACGAAATATTATCCTGGAATTCAATTTGAAGACTAGAAAACCTTCCATTTCCATGGAGAATTTGAAGGAGGATCGACTATATAAAGTTGTTGGCGTCCGACGCTTTAATTGTGAAAATGGTGTTGGCGTTGAGCTCGAGCTGGAGCTCTTCTTATTATATCTACCGCGCAGATATCACAAGCTCTCTAACACACTTTTAAGGGGGATCGTGGAAAACAAGCTGCGCATCTGTAAAAAAAAAGGAGCTGGACGACTCATTCGGACTATATCTATCAGATGAGTTGACACCACACACCCACATCGTTACAGCAGACACACTTCCGAATGTCTATTCAGAAGAAAACTGGGACATTCTTGATACAGATTCATTCGCCTATAGGCGGGCTTCATTTTGAAAAACAAAAATTAATGTAAAAACAAAAAAAAAAAAAAAAAATATTTTAAATAAAAAAAAGCGAAATATATTTTTTTACTTCTTTTTATTTTCTAAAAAAACAATCATTTGCATTTACAAGCATTCGTAGTTCAAGTAATATGTATTTCAGCATTATCTCATTGACCCTCTGGATGTGGTTAAATATGAAGTGGCATGCGCAAGTGTTTGGATATGCAGTGATATCATTTTGGAGACTTCCGCAGCTGCTCAAATGCGCCCCTTGCGGAGATCCAACAACATCTTGGTATTTACGTTGCATAAAATAATTTCGGCTTGAGATTAAGACTTCACTATCCTCAAAAGGAATTATGTCTTTAAACCATTCTAAAAACTCCTCAATTCGTTCGATGATGTTAGAAATCATTTTTTTCATTTTTTTTCCTTGTAGCTACTGAACTTGAATTACTGAACCGTTAAGCGGGTTGTATTCAATTAAATGATCATGTATAAGAACACAATAGGCTTCAGTATTTGAGCGAAATGCAGTTGATAATAAGTTGATGGAAATGCGAACGTCAATGGGACCACTTTTAACGCTTTCTTGCTGATGTGATAAGTCAATAACAATAATGGGAGCGTTATCAATGAATTGTTTAGGGGACAAGAGCGGTTGAGGCTCTTTCATGTAGTAGCTCTCTTGAAATTTTGCGTACATCTCATACAGTATGGCGCAGCGAGCGCGTTCATAATTAAGGTTTAAGTCATCATATGGATAAGACTCAGAGTTTAAATGTACTTTTAAATTTGTTAAATCATTTGATATTATTTTACCCTCTGAAAAAAATGCGATTAGTGCGAAGCGAGGGCGTTCTTTATTAGATGTCAGCTTCACATTCCAAGTGTGTTGTGCCCCATTAATGAGTGATGGATTCATATAGCAGTCCCAGCTACGGAATACCATTGGTAGTGAGCTCCCGCTTTTAATAATATTAAATATTTTTAGCTTCGCCTGATCGCTTAATCTTATATGAGGCATTTTCCACGTTATCTTGAAAATATTCATTTTATAAACGAAAGCAGAAAGAATTGTTAGCTTATAAAGCTTGAAGCAAATCTAAGCAATAGCAGCTGATAATTGACGCTGCTTGCCACGTGCTTTTGCCAATCATTTCTGTGCTACTTAATGGATTTCAATGAAATTTTCAGAATATGATCTATATATTCTATTGAATATTTGTGAATTTAGCACAATGCAACCTCACTCACATATTGGATATATTTGCAACTGACCTACAAATTAAAGAATTTGGTCAAATTTGGTGCCGGTATCGAAAATATAACAAAAATCAAAGCTGTATAACATACACATAAAGCGTAATGCAAAATTTGGAGACTCCAGCTCTAAAGGCGTACGAGATATAATTTTTTTAATGTTTTTTGATAAGTGCTTTAATTGATAACATTAAAGCGTTATCGATTTTTTGAAACAAACTCGATTGCGCGTGCTTACAGGGACTAATTTCACATACGGACAGACGGACGGACGTACATGGCTATATCGACTCAGTCTGATCAAGAATACACATGTATATATACTATATGGGGTCTGCCACGCCTCCCTCTCTCTGTTACGTACATTTTAATAAAACCATTTCCCCTTTTAAATGGGTTCAGGATATAAAAAAGGGGAGTAAACTTAACGTACAATATATTGCTTAAATCCCAATCAAGTAAATTTGGTGGCTCTCCCAAGCAAGTAACTACAAGCCAAGTTATTTTTGCAATAGATTGTACGTTATCTTTACTCCTCTTTGTTTATACAATACAATTTATTTAAAGCTTCTACTTCAACTACTTTTGAGCATTTCATCAGCTAAATGTTGTCAGGCTCATAGAGCATCCCATGGAATTATAAATCAGATTCTTCTGCATGGACTAGTAATTAAAATACCCGCAAATTACAGACTCCGCGCCATAGGAAAAAATAATCAAACAGCTAATGACAAAGACTCCAATGCATTCATCTGATGCTGGCGAATTTCTGATTCGACAAGATTACATAATTTCGTTATAAATAAAGTCTTCGCTTACAATTTGTTATTTGTTATTTGGAATATAAATCATTAATCGTCATTCTGAACCCGTTGAAAATGGGAATTAGGGGTGTAATGGTTTTTGCTATTACAGTGACATCAAGACTTATCGACTAATACCTAGAATAGATGATAACAGGCTATTTGAGTCGAATACGGATGCAAGATAAGCATATCGTCGTATGAGACATATGCCGACGAGACAGAAGGTCGGTTGACCTCAGGAAAAAAACTAACCTCGGACACATTCAAACTCTGATAGCCACACTATTTTTCGACAAGCTTATCAGTTTACTATGTCCCTTGGTTGTATCTGTTACAGCAATATCCAAGAAATCCTCCATCGTCTATAGTGGTCAGAACAAGTTGATGTAACGTTCAGTTTCAGTTCAGTTTTTGTAATAAAGATTAACTAATTGCATATGAACCGGATGCGTTTACTTATATCTGCACATTTGCTTTTGGCAGTGGTATACGTCACGTCATTCGCTGCTTCATTTGATTTCCACTGAACCCTTATCTTATCCGAGTTTTTCTTATCTTCAAACTGAATCAAAAAGAGGCATATCAATATCTATCTATATCTTTACGCCATTCAGTTCCTTGCCGGACGTCGATTGAAAGGTACGCAGTGCAGTTGAAAACGCAGCCTGATTTTGTTGTTCAACGTAAAGTTTCGCATCATCAAAGCCTACATCGATCAGCACTACTACAACATCCAATCCAAGCACTTCTATCTCCATAGAAACACTTGCTGAAATGAATGCGAGCCAGACAAAACTAAAGCCCGCAGAAGTTGTCATCTTCAACCATGAGTGTTTCAACAACAGCCATGACTTCCGTTCGGGCAGCTCCAAGGATGTCGAATTGTTGGAGAAAACCTTTGGCTCAGTCCTCAAGTGCAGCGTGAAAACCATTACGGATGCAACGGTCGAGCAGGTCAGGGACACTGTACACAAATGTGAGTGCAATTTTAATAGACCTGTTCTGTGTAGTAATATAAAATCAAATAAGAGTGCTGCAGGCGACCTATATGTATTAGCATTTATGTGGCTGTTGATTACTTTTGAGTTAAACTGTTAGTGGCTGAAGTCAACAAATGTGTTTATTATTCCCAGGTTAAACAGTTTGCACTTTATCACACAGATATTCACAAGCTCTTATTACCCTGAATAGCTTTAACTGCCCCAAACTAACGCACCTCCTCCAACATGTGTGTAGAGCCTTTATTATCCCTATTCCAATTTGCAGTGGAGCAGAAAGACTTGGAGGATCGCTCAGCACTAGTAGTGGTCATATTGAGTCATGGCCATCGACACGAAACGATTGCCGCCAAGGATGGAAGGTATAATGTGAACTCTGATATCATCCATCCCATATCGCGCAATAAAACACTGAACGCCAAGCCGAAGATCCTGTTTATTCAGGCCTGCAAGGGCGAAAAGGAGGTGTCCAGATTCAGTGGGATGGTACTTATAATATTATTTATTGATCAAATACTATCACTCATCTAAAAGTTCGCTCAGGTTTCCTATCTTCCTGGTCTTCCCAGGGATATATTAAAGTGCTTCAGCACCTATGAGGGCTTTGTCTCCTATCGCATGGACGATGGCACGCCCTTTATTCAACGACTTTGCGAGACGTTAGAAGAAAAGCCAAATGATGACATTAAAGCCAATATGAAACATGTTCAAATATTGGTAATGAATTCAACCAAGTGAGTCAAAAGGGCTGCTGCTCTTGTCTCCTTTACAACTAATGAATCTTGTCTATCGTTGCAGCAATGCCCAAGTACCATCGATAACCAGTACACTGAGCACCAAATATGCCTTTGGAGATTATGTTTAAGGGCTTAGCACTACGTCTTAAGCATATACTTACCTCTTTTACTTAATTGCCTTTGGCAACACACTAGATCCAGCAAGCA
Organism: Drosophila leonis; assembly: GCA_035045365.1. Taxonomy (NCBI): domain Eukaryota; kingdom Metazoa; phylum Arthropoda; class Insecta; order Diptera; family Drosophilidae; genus Drosophila; species Drosophila leonis. The sequence goes on from JAWNPC010000831.1 coordinate 8,500, forward strand.
AAAAAGATTGTATTCAATTCCAAAGCGGATCTTAGCTAATATGTAAAACTTAAGTAAATTTTACCTTCAACATATCATACCAAATATTCACGCTGCTTTAACAGCAATATTAACTACAATATTATGTGTCGAAACCATAGAAATTTCACTATAAAATAAAATAGTAATATACGAAACCTCAACTCGTATTTCTCTTATTATATAAATATTGTAAAATTGCTTTAGCTATTGATTAAATAAAAAGAACAAGTTAATTTTATTTTCCTATGAATTTAAGTTTATTTCAATTCCAAGTCTAATGTCTTTTGCATGTAGCAATCAAGACTCGCTCACAGTTACGGCAGGAGTTGCTTACGTGACTATTGGCATGCTTAGAACTATGGGAAATGATCTTTCAATTTGGACTTTGTCTGGTAACTTTCCCAATGATCGCATTGACATTTTGAACTGGGCCGAAGTGCTTACATTAATTGAACAAGTTTTCCACATAACTGTGTGAATTACAATGGGCAAAATTAGCGTCATGGTATTATGAACATGTAACTAAATATATATATATATATATATATATATATATATATATATATATATATATATTGAGAGAGAGAGAGAGATATTCGCTTAGTGAATGAGGACACAAATTGCATTGTTTACTTTAAATAAGTTTACTTCACTCTAATGAGAGTGATTTATAAATACTATACTATTCGCCTACCTATTCACACGCAGCCGCATGGTAATCCTAGCGAGATTCTCAAGTGTTACAGCACCTATGAGGAGTACATGTCCTATCCCTTGGACGCTGGCACGCCCTTTATTCAAACACTGTATGATACATTGAAGGCCAATCCAAATGTCGACATTGAAGCTATTATGAAAGATGTTATGAATTTGGTAAAGAGCTATACCAAGTGAGTCCACTCAATGCTTTTGCTCTATAATAAACTAATCCATGTCGTCTTCATTGCAGAGGTAGTCAAGTACCATCGGTAACCAGCACAAAACCACCAAATATGTTTTTGGCGAACATGTTTGAACGGTCTCAATAAGTAGTACAAGATGTTATGAATTTAGCAGAGGCCTATATCAAGTGAGCCTAATAAGCAGTTCCTCGCTTCTGTCTGCAGGATAGTAAATATTGTCTCCATTGCAGGGGTCGCCCAGTACCATCGGTTGCCAGTACGATGTCATTTGAATTGGTGGAGATGGTTACCATAGGGTATTGAGCATATATTCTTGCCTTGTGATCTTGTCAACAGACATAGACAAATTGTATTGACTGTTTCCAGACTTAGAGCCAATAAGCAAAAGAGACTGTTCTGACTATAACACACATTCATGTATATGAGATAAAAACACAAACAAATAGTTTTTAAAAGTGGTCTATTTTATTGTATACACATAACTATAACCTCCTATTGTATTCTAAACAATCAATTTATTTAGCTTAAAATTTTCGTGAATATACAAGTATACGAAACTCCACTATAAGACCCACAATCCTTATTTTACTTTCCCGCGAATTACTGTCAAACTAGAAAAAAGATTGTTGATCTGATGGTTTCTTTACTCAACCTCCGAATACGCAGCGCTTATCTGCCGGAAAAATAAGAGAAGACAACCATCCAGCTATA
>JAWNPC010000832.1:0-25600 GCA_035045365.1 Drosophila leonis
TGTTTATTATATTAGCCACGCTGTGCTCTGCTCGCATCCTTGGCATATTCCATATTCTGTTAGGTTTTTCTAGCATTTCGGCTGCACTTTTTACAATTTTACAACACAAATCGAAATTGTCATCCATTCGCTCAATTTGTCGTCCGGGCTGGGCTGTGCAGCCTCCCTCATGCATACAGCTCATCGCAGATGCAATTTTCTTTTTATACCCCTGAACCCATTGAAAATGGGAAATCAGGGTATAATGGTTTTGCCGAATGTATGTAACAGGCAGAAGGAGGCGGGGCAGACCCCATAAAGTATATATATTCTTGATCAGGGTGACGAACTGAGTTGATTTCAGCCCTGTCCGTCTGTCTGTCTGTCCGTCCGCCCCGTCCGTCCGTCCGTCCGTTCGTCCGTATGTATGAACGCGTCGATCTCAGAACATATAAGAACTAGAGACTTGAAATATTTTTTGGAAGTCCCTGCCTAGCAGGCGCAGATCGTGCTTGTTTCAAACAATCGATAACTTTTACTGTTTTTATGTTATTGATTAAAAACCTTATCGAAAGACAGTATTTTAATTCTATCTCGTACATCTTTATAGCTAGAGCCTCCAAATTTTTTGCATTTAGTTTTATTTATATTTTATACAATTTCGGTTTTTGTTGCATTTTGGATATTAGTTAAAAATTTACAAAAAAATTTTCAACTTGAAGTTTAGTTACAAATATAGCCGAAATGTGAATGAGTTTGCGATTTTAGACAACTGACAAATATTCAATATAATATGTAAATCATATGCGGAAAATTTCATTGAAATCCATTGAGTATCACAGAAGTAATTAAACAAAACATTTTGTTAATTGCATACATGTGACCAGAAACCCACCCCCGTTTTCATTTTTTCTATACATGTGCACACATACATTGAGACATTCGAATGCGAGCATTCTTGTCTGTTCTAAGAATCACAACAATTACAGCTGACTGCTTGAATTTTGTTATAATTCTCAACTGCCTTTAGTTTCGAATTTGCTTCTGCTTGTCTAAGCAGTGCAGTGGCGGTGTTGATAGAAGCGGGGCACGCCGTGCCGTGCGCGCAGATCTGGGATCGAGCCCCGCCGATGTCAAATATTTTATGTCGTATATTCTTAATTTTTTATTTTTTCTTTTTTATTAAATTATTATTACTTCTTTAAAAATTATATTATATTCTTAAAAAAAAAAAAAAATATGCTTTTTGATTGTGAAAGTGCAAGATTAGCAATTTAATTAAATTTTGTATAAGTTTGTAATATATACAAGATACGGAATATATTTAAAAACGCAGATCGGACGGGGTTCAGGGGATCTCCTAGTCGGGTACCCCCGACTAGAGTTTTCTTACTTGTTCGTCTTTCAGTTGCCAATTTGCTAGCTGCCGCAGCAAAAAACAATCCCAACAAATACAAATACATTAGCTAAATTTCAACAAAAACACTACAGCCATCGGGCAGAAGAAATGTCCTTACGTGAACGAGTTGAGCGAAAAGCTCAAACAAAAATATTATATAAATTACAAGTAAATTTTCTTAGATGCGCAATATTGTTGATATGCAGATCATAAAACATAGTCCATATATTCGTTTTGATTTTAAGGAAATTGATTGTATAAACTCACAGTAGCGTTAATTAATAAGACAAAGCTGTAACAGGAATCAAGAATCCTTTGGCCAACTGCAAGTCTAATTCATATGAAATGGATAATGACAATAGAAATGTTCGTTAATTAATTTATGGCTATTCGAGTAGCTGAGCCAGAAGTTACATTGTTTCGGCCCGAAACTGCTGAGCTGTTTAACTATTTCCATGAAATAATTCAATAAAACCGACTATAAATGGAAATATATGCATCAATAAATAAGTGCTGAAAGTTGTTCTGAAATTAAATGAGAATTCATGTCTTGTGTGAGGCAAATGCAATTGGAGCTGGAGCAATGCACAGAGATGCCGACGAGAGATGATAATGTGCATAATGCGTTCTTATTGAGGTCCTGAACAATTGCGACGGCAAGATTTTTAACAGCATTATTAACGCTGCGCTGCGGCGCTGGCAACCCTGGCGTCTGGCCTCGTTTCATTTAATGGCCGAAAGCCTGCGAGGGCAGCAAAGGAAATGCTGGTAGACTTTTTGCCAACTCAATTAATGTAAAATAAACAGGCGACAGGCAGGAGGCAGGAGGCAGCAGTAGGCAGGAGATGGGAGAGAGGCGAAACAGTTTATAAAGACATTACCAGTCAGATGCAGAGTGTCTCTCTCTCTCTCTCTCTTTCTGTCTCTCTGTCTGTGTGTGTCAATCAGAGACAGATACTTAGATACATTCACATTCGCATGGCACACATAGCAAAATTAATTAGCTTACTTCACTTAATCGCTTGCAATTTGACTGCAACAATGCCGAATGCCGACTGCCGACTGTTGAGAGTCCTTTTGCCCCACTGCTGCTGCTGCTGCTGCTGGTGTTGTTGCTCCTGCGTTGCCATAAAGCAATTTGCATTTGCAGCTAATGCCATTTGTATGCGCATATTCCGATTACAATTTAGTTAAATTTGCTCCGCCCTTTGCGTCTTGGCCATGCCCCGCAGGCGGCAAATTGTCCTTGGCAGTCAGTGTGCAAGCAAACTATTGACAATGAACTAATTGCTATTGTTGCCAGCTCTGGGGACATATTTCGACTGCAAATAAACTCGTTGCCATTGACGTTGTCCATTCAGCATGTCGGAGCATGCAGCAGTCCTCGGGCCTCATCAGCACAGCTTTTGCTCCAACTAAACTGACATAGTTGACGGCCCCAGCCAACAGCAGCAGGAGGCGTCCACTCGAATGTCTCAAGAGCTCTGGCAATCCGGGCATCCAGAGCATCCATAGACGACTTCTGATGATGTGCTCCAACCAACCTTCTGCTGCCGACAACACACCGCACTCTCCAAATCGCAAACAATTACTTTTTCAAGTGCTGCCAACGCCCAACTCAGGCCAGCTTACCTGCTCCATACACACACACACACGCACACACACACACATTGATCTATCATCAGGCCACATGCCAGATAACGAACACTAAACGACAATGCCTCAAGCGACCCGATAATGCCTAGCTATAGAAATCATGTGCTACAGTAGCTACTCGCTTTGTTGCACTTCAAAGCAGTGAGAGCTTGGAATGCCTTAACATTTTCTGTTTACATGATGTAAATGTTATGTTAAGCAACTGCTACTCGTTCAAGCAGTGCAAAGAGAGTATATTGGTTTTCCGCAAAGTTCGGCTCTTTGTTACTTTGTAAAGACGCCCATAGATGGCGTAGATTACAAATTTCAAGTCTCTAGCTTCAATAGAGGCAAAATAGTTCTCGTTTATAAGGACAGAAGGACGGACGAACAGATGGACGGACGAGCGGACAGACGGTCGGAAGGACGAGCGGATAGACGGTCAGATGGACGGACAGACGTAGGGACGGACCTAGGAACAGAGAGACGGACATTCAGACGGATGGATAGACGGATGGACAAGCGGTCGGACGGCCGGACAGACGGACAGCAAGACGGACATTGCACAAAATAATATTTTTTTTTAAAATAAATAAATAAATAAATAATAATAATAAATAATATATTAAAAAATAGGTATAAATAAACAATTTTATAGCACCGATTACAGAATTTTGCTGCTAAAACTACAGATTTTTTGGTGCGCCCATTAAGGCGTAGCAAGTTGATAAATGATAAATTCTTTAATATATTTATTTGATTTTTAAAAGTGAGCGAGTATTACGTTCCTAACTCCATCTTTTATATAATTCGAATCAAATGCTCTTGAATTTGCTTAAAAATTTTAAAAAAGTTTTCAAATTGTATTTTATAAATTTGTATACTCATATATAACAGCTTCAAGAAAGTAAATTTCAGTTTCCACCTGGCTAGAGGTATAAAATAAAAATGTTATTCACAATTTATGTCACATGGCATAATGCGAAAACAACTTTATTAATTGCACTGACGTAGTTTTATGAGATTTTTAATGCAATCAGGGCGCAGCGCTGTTTATGCAACGGCCGCAATTTTAATGAAGGAAAAATTGTAAAGCCGAGACATAAAGTGATTAACTCCGGCAAAATGAGCAGTGGAGAGAGCAAAAAAAAAGAGAATGCAACAAGCGATAAACATCACAAAAATGACAGAGAACTGAAAACACATACGCGCTCAGAGCGATGTAAATGAAAACTTTAAATGAAGATTCAAGAATTCAAACTGAAAATCGTGCTGAAGTAAAAGCAAAAGTTGTGCACAGCGAAAACTTGAAACATAACACACACACACAGAGAGCCACAGTCGAGGGCACACGTTTAGAGCACTCTTGAAAAAGTAGGCGGCGAATAAGTTGGCCCACGTTGAACTCTGGCCTATGAAGTTTTGGGGCTGCGTTTACCTTGGCCATAAACTTGTCCAGCGAGTTGCTGGCAATTAGTGCACCTCTCACGCTATGTCTGCAACTCTCTCTCTCTTTCTGTGTGTGTGTGTGGGCGTGGCCATTTAATTCATTTTCACTAGCAGAGCCACGAGTTACCCAGCCAGACTGTCGCTTTTGCACACAATTTCTCATTCAGAAGTTTCGTGTGCCGCGCGCGCTCGCTCTCGCTCACAAGTTTGTAATTCTTAGTCTGTTAACAAAGTTCATAAATACTTGAGCAAGTTCGTTGGTTGCCCTGCAACAACAGCAGCAACAACAGCAACAGCAACTGCTGCACAGTAATTGCTCGTGTACTTGTATGTTCTGTAGGTGTTGCATAATCAGCTGCATATTATATAGAAATAAATCTGTTGCCAATTAACAGGGATATGAATGAATAAAGCGGCTTTAAGCCACTATTAATTGAAATGCTTGCTTCTTAACCTTTCTAACTGTATTCCATATGTAATTTAATTGGTATATAACAATGTTTTGAGAATGACTTAAATTAAATTGAATTTTTAGTGAGCAGAGTTATAATACAAGATGAGAGTACTATGTCTGAGATTTTGTCTTAATCAACACCTTCATTTTGCTGACAGTTTTGCAATTATACTCTACGATTAAGTGAGCAAAGTATATAAGCTTTAGACAGTATAAGTCCAGAGTTGATAAGACCTAAATTCAAATAAATTTCAATATAAAATTTGAGCATTTCAATTACAATTAATATCAATAACAATATATCTGAAAGTAGCAAGATTTTTACATCTTTTTATTTTTCCACAAAAAAAGTCTCATTTCATTTGGTTTAAGTTTTGTGTAATGTGCAGCACTACTATTTTCATGACCACAAATGTCTATCAATCAATATCTTAGACCAACATTTGCAATGAAGGTAGCTTCAAGCCAGAGCTTAAAGATGAAGTCAAAATGAATGTTTTAGCAATCTTAGACATTTTTCCGAACTGAAAGACATATATATAAAAAATATAAAAATTTGTATTTCTTTAACTGTGCTGTAAGCGTGTAGCAATCAGTCGGGTATAGTCTACTGTGAGACCCAAATTCAAATAAATTTCAACATGAAAAATTTGATCATTTTAATTGCAATTAATATCAATGTATGTAAGTTCTAATGTAAAATAGATTTGATATAGATATACCTGTATACATGCATCAAAACATAAATATTGTATAAAAGCTCTGTTCAACAGGAAAAAGAAAAACAAAAAAAAAGGGAGAGAGAGAAAAACAAAAGCAAGAAAAGTTGGCGTCGGTAGTAAGAAGCGCACTTGAGTGCAGCTTATTTTCTTAGGCTTGCATTATTCACGAGCATTTACATTGATGATGTCGAGCAGCTACAGTAGCAGCAGGTCGTTTGGGACAGGTAGAAGCCAATGGAGTCAACTCGAAGCTACGCACTACAAACACACACAGACAGAGAGGGAGAGATATGAGAGAGAGAGAGAGAGAGTGGCATATAGATAGACACTGCTAGAGATACAGTCACTTAAATTAGCCTTAAGTTGACTGCAACGAGTGTTTTGCTTAGTTACTTTTTGCCCAGCACTTGGCTAAGTGCAAGCGGCGACTGCCGAAGAAGTAGCAGAAGAAGTTGTTGTAGTAGCTGTACAGCAGCTTCTGAATCCTGCCCCACTCATGCATATCCAAGTCGCACACATTTTATTTCTGGCCAACATGCTCAACTTTGCGACTTTGTTAGAAAAAGTTTTTTTTCTATTTTTTTTTTTGTTGTTGACCAACAACAAGAAGCTGAACGCCCACGCCCATTTGATTACAAGCTTTTTATTAGCTGCCCAAAAGCAATTTGAATATATATATTTATATATATAAGTATATATATTTATGTCCTAGTCAATCCCTAACTACCTTCTTTTTGCGCCTGCAAAGGGGATTTGTAAAGCAGATTTCTTGCATCTTGTTGGCTGCAACATAAGCTGAATGTTTTTAGCCAGCAGATAACAACCAGCTGCATAATGATAAGCAACTTGTTCTAGTCTTAAATACATGTATTTTTCGCATATGTAATCTGCATACAAATATAAATATATTTATACATATGAATGTCATGCAGTTTTGGTCTTGTGAATAAGAGAAAATATTTGAATATTACAATTTCATGATAGCTGAACGAGACATGCATTATCCTGCAGTAAGTTGAATAAATGTGATAAAAAAACATTTTGAGTACTTATGTTGTTCATGGAATATACTAAATATAAATGAAACAACAATGAACTGATTGTATATGACTAGCAGATACCCTGTAATCGAAGCTAACAGATATTATACTTGTCACATAAAGAGATCATACATATTTGTTAAAGAATTTAGAAGAAATAAAAAGTTGTTTTTAAAGGTTGATAAAGTCCTCCGTATAGGCAAGAGTGATACTATTTCCGATAACTATATTGTAGTAATTGTTGAAGTTATCGATCAAATGCAGCTGTTGCAATATTCTATAAGATTTGCGATTTGATCATGCATGATTTATATGAATGAATGTTTAATTGATGAATGAACTGATGAATTGATGAATCAATTAATTGATGAATTAATATATTGATGAATTGTTGATTTAATAATTTAATGATTTGATGAATTGATGAATTGATGAATTGATGAAATGATGAATTGATGAATTGATGAATTGATTAAATGATGAATTGATGAATTGATGATGATAACAACTGAAGATTATCATTGATGATGATGATGACAACAATTGAATATTATCATTGATGATAGCAGCTGAAGATTATCGTTGATGATGATGATAACAGCTGAGGACTATCGAAATTCCTGGTTAAACGTCGAGTTCTTAGTTTACGCTTACCAGCCCATTACTTTGGCAGACTACAACTCATCTAAAATTGCACATTAATACCAAAACACATGCATAGACTCAAAATATGAAAAAATAATAAGTAAATAAATATATAAAAAACAAATAAAAAATATCTCAAATTTCCCTTAATTTTCTTTCTATTCAATCAAACAATATCTAATATATAACAGCTGCAGCTCGAGAGCTAGTACCAGAGCCTTGCTCCGTCTTTAATATATACTTACAAACAAATACATTTTACGTTTGCTATGCCTACGCTAACGCACTGCCGCGCAAAACCGCGTAATACTTGATGCATAGCTTCTTTTAAATATTCGCTTAGAAATTCTTATTTGTTTTCCCAGCGTTCACCTATATTTATAAATATTTTTATATAAATTTCTGTGCCAACATGGAATTATGATTCACACTCCAAACACACTCATACACACACACACTCACACACACACACCCATACACACACGCACACTCGCACTCACGCAGCATAGATGTAACAGCCTCGATTACACTCCCAGCGGGCCGTAGCCATTCGAGAGGAAAGTTTTATTATCGGCTGCGTTTGAGAGGCAACAGAAGCAACGACAGCAACAACAGCAGCTCATAAAATATGTTTGCCATCACACACACACACACACACACACACACACACACACACACACATTGCTGGTTGTACTTGGTTGTTGCTGCTTTATTCTTCATTTAACAGCTTGCCCCGCGGGAGATGCGGCGGCCCAATGTGCCGCATTGTTGTTGTTGTTGTTTTTTTTTTCTTTGTTTCTTTATGCTCGTTCACGGTATTAAAATGAGTATATTGGTTAAAAGCTGGAAGGTAATTATAATTATTAAAGTTTCAATTTGATATTTTGCCAGTGTCTAGTTGACTTTAGGAATACAAAACATTATGCTCTTGGCAAATAATATAAAGAGTAATAAAGAGTATATTGCTTTTTCATACTAGCTATGTTTGTATTGAAATAGAGTTGTAATTTACTATATGAGCCCATTGATAACTGTTGAAGACTTAAAGCTTTGGGTATATAGACGCCTTTGACTGCAAATCATATCAAGCTTTAAGACTTTATGCATTTTAAATCTAACAATTAAACTTCTTTTGTCGAGCAATGCCAAATCCCACACTCTAAAATCACAAAAAGATTGCAATGCAAATAAGTTTCAATCAGTAAAATATAACATAAAAATTAAAGGTTTATTTTTTTAATTTACTATTTTTATTTATTTTTTTCAACTTCTTACAAGCAACACTACTATTTCAATGAACAGCCTATATTCAATAAATCTCTCTAAAATCATCAATATCAAATTAATTCTAATGCTGAAAGTAGCAAGATTTTTACATATTTTTATTTTTCAACAGAAAAAGTCCCCTTTCATCTGGGGTAAGTTTTGTGTAATGTGCAGCACTACTATTTTCATGACCACAGCAATTTTAGATGAACTGAAAAACATATATATTTTGATTATATTATATAAATAAATTTAAATAAATAATTTGTAATCCTTTAACTGTGCTGTAAGCGTGTATCATACAGTCGGATATAACCTACTGTCAGAGCTGCTTCCACTTTGTTTGTTTTTTTCTTTTTGTTACTTTTGGTCGGGCCGCTCACTGGTGCTGCCCTTTTTTATTAGTCGCCGGTTTTTGGGCTTATTATATTTTGCTTTTACACTCATTTAAAGCATTTTACAGTAATTTCGACTATACCTAATTTTAAGCCATTGCCTTTGGTCGCCACCCGCCGCTGCGGTTGTTGCGGTTTTTGTGACAGGGCACCAAGGCCACGCCCCCGCAGTTTATATAGCAACCCCAGCCAAGAATCTTAATTTAGATGAAACGAGCCTGTTTGCAAGACAATGGAAATACAAAAGCGAAACAACAAATATTACAGGGTATTTATGAGTTCAGTTTCTGAGTGCTGAAAGTTTTTAAGAAACTTGTTTTGTTTCAGTTTCCTTATGACAGCCATCGGTCCACAGAGAGTTGAGCGCGAGTTATGCTACGGCCCGCCGCAAAGTAGGCAACATAATTTAGCTAATTTTTTATTTATTAAACTTTTGGCATCCAAAAAACTTGCACTTTATAAATTGACAATTTGTTGTGTTGACTTTGCGGAAATTATTATCTATCCTGCATATAGCCGACCGGGGAATTGAAATCAAGAGCTTGGAACTTCGCTTCGCTTTGGCCTCGTTGTGCATTATTCAAGACACTTCTACACAAATATCGTAGGCAAAACATGGCCTCTAGCTCGATCTCTGTCACTTAAGGTGCGAAGAAGAATAATTTATTTGTGCAGAATTTGTTGAGGCAGGGCCTGAGGGTCGTGGGAGGGAGTGAGGGCGAGGGGGGACAGCAACAACCAAACTGGCAGCTTCTCCAGCTTAAATGCCGTGCTGGGGTTAAGCTGTTCAAGTGGAACAACAAAAGCTGGCAAAGAACAATGGAAATGACCACAGCACGTTGACGGCAGCTGCAGCTGAAGCCGGAGCAACAAATTCTAATATTGTCATTGTTATTGTTTTTGTCTTTAGCCGGACTTAACAGCCGAGCACACGCACTCCACTTGACTCCAAATTGAGTTGTGTGCGAGCTAACGTTAAAAAAAAGAAACTGAATAAACAAGAGTGTTGGGAGAGTTGAGAGTGACTGACTAAAATATACCCTGCATACATTGCTTATGCTGTCATTAGATGAATTACGACTTCTTACTATAGAAATGTTAAAAGTTATCGATAATATTTTATATATAAATAGATATTTATATTTATATAATAAACTCACTTGAAACTGAATTGTTAGAAGGACTTGGTTGAAGTTAGTTTAGTTTCTGAGAGACAATCTATGACAGAATGACATGACTTTATCGAAATATTCTCTACAAACATCATTCAAAAATCGATATTTATCGATAACATAATATCCGAAACTGGAATTTATGCTTTTAGCTCTTTTAGTATCTGATGTTGAGTGACAAAAGTACATTGAACGAGATATGTTCTCAGAGCCTAATCTAAAAATCGAATATCGTAGAAGTAGTATATATCGTAGCACTATTATCGAATATCGTAGAAGTAATATATATCGTAGAACTATTATCGAATATCGTAGAAGTAGTATATATCGTAGAGCTATTATCAAATATCGCAGAAGTAGTATATATAGCTCTACGATATATACTACTTCTGCGATATTTGATAATATCGAATCGAATATCGTAGAAGTACTAGAACTAATATAAAATATCGTAAAAATAGTATATATGTATCATAGAAGTAGTATGTATCGTAGAACTATAATCGAATATCGTAGAACTAGTATACAAGTATATCGTAGAACTTTTAGGATTGAATTGATCTCTAACCTTTAACTACTCGTCCAATAATTTGATTGATGATAGATTCCTCAGACAGACAGACAAGCTTGGCTAGAGTAGCTTACCTCATCAATAAACTCAACTATATACGTCTATATATAAACATTCTAGTATCAATAAAGCTTACCTCTCCCATTCTCACAACAAACTCTTTCAGCCTAATGATTGCTGGGTAGAAAAACTGCAGTCAGCGTCCTTGGAGTCGAGAGCCAATGCGACAAAAGTCAAGTGCTGCATGGGGAGTCGGGCAATAGACGATGGACGATAGACGATGGACGCTGGACGCTGGACGATGGTCCTTTAGCCTTTTGGGAGATATGCGCGGCGCAGTGCGAAGATATTTATGGCCACTGGCCGACGACGACGTGCAGCCATTGGACGCCGCTTGCCTTGAGCTGGACGTAAGCCGTTAAAGCTTTCGGTATGCCTCGCTGCGAACGCATGTGCCGGGTCAATTGTTGCAGCCAACGTGGCGCATGACTGATATGCATAGCTGCTGCCGCACAGTGTGGGCAAAATAGCGAGCAAACAACAACAGCAACAACAACAAAATCCAACAAAAAAAACCAACAAAACATTCAATTGAAATATGCCACAACACGAACAGCAACTGCAACAAAATGCAGCTGGCAAACCTCACAGAACAAATAAACAGCAGCGCAACGACGCTTTTGGGCTGGGTTGACATTATGTATACGACTCGCATTTGCAGTGTTGAATAACACACGAGAATAACAACATGAATCTTGTATGCGTGTTGTGTTAAATAATAAATTATGCCATCTACATGACGCACCAATTATATTACACTACATTAAATAGCGAAATTCCGAAATTTCGAAATTTCATTTGCCTTTGTTGATAATCGACAGAATTAATTTGAACACATTTTAGGCGCACAAAACAGGGACTTTTAACCTTTCCAGTATGATAAATATATCTACATATGTATTGGGACTGTATACCTAAACAAATTTTGTTGGTGATTTGACTATGAAAACTGCTTAAAGACTTAATTTTTGCAGATTGTCTAAAGGTAACATTTTTTACTGACTAAAGGTGCGTAAAATTACCATAAGTATTTGTCTGATATGTAGTTGACTGTAGATACGATATGTAATTGCCGAAAAATACTATATGTAATTGTCTGTAGATATGATATATAGGCCTCTGAATAGGATTAGTAATTCCTGAATATACGATTTACACTTCGAAGGTGCTATATGTAGTTAGCTGTAGATACGATATGTCAATGTCTGACGATACGATATGTAGTTGTTAGTAGATACGATATCAAAATGACTGAAGATACGATATACACTCGTACATTGGGTAATTGTCTGTAGATACAATATATATGAATCTGAAGATAGGATATGTAATTGCCGGAAGATACGATATACACTTTGAAGGTACGATATACAGTCAGCTGTAGATACGATATGTCAATGTCTGACGAAACGATATGTAGTTGTTAGTAGATACGATATCAAAATGCCTAAAGATACGATATACACTCGTACATTGGGTAATTGTCTGTAGATACGATATATAACTGTCTGAAGATAGGATATGTAATTCCTGAATATACGATATACGCTTCGATGGTTTGATATGTAAATACGATATTTCAATGTCTGACGATATGTATTGTTAGTAGATATGATATCAAATTGCATGAAGATACGATATGCACTTGTAATTTCCTAAAGTACGATACAATAAGGTTGAGTGAAAGTACGACAATTAGTTGCCTAAGCTACGATATTCAATTGCATATGCATATGCCCTTGCCTAAAGATACATCTATAGAAAGTTGCCTGAAGATACGATATATAATTGGCTGTAAATAGGATATGCAAATATCTGAAGTTACGATATGTCTTTGACTGTAATATACGATATTGCCTGAAGATTTGATATGCAATTATTCAAAGGTACGATATGTTGGCTAAAGATACGATATGTAGTTGCCTGTAGATACAATACAGATACGATATTCAGATGCATAAATGTATTATATGCAAGTACCTTAAGATATAAGAGAAAGTAGCCTGAAAGTACGACACTCGTTGCCTAAGCTACGATATTCAATTGTACAAAGGCAGAATATGATATTTACTTCTCTAAAGGAACGATATTTAGTTGCTTAAATGCAATGCTTAGGCAACTGCCTAAAGATAAAGTTGCCTGAGAATATGAGAATATGATATCTAGTTGATTCTAACTTAAGGCTCATCCTACTTTCCACAACAATAAATACATTGTATATTTCTACATAAAATTTGCAGTCATTTCAGTCATGAAATATGTAGTCTGCAGCTGATATCCTAAAGATATCAGATAAAATAAATAATTAAAGATATCAGAATAAATAAACATAAAAAAGCCTATGAATAATTCACTTAAAACAAGCTGAAGTAAAATCTAAATTATTAATTTTCTGACGAAAAAAAATATTAATACATAATCCGAATTGAAAGTGTAAGACAATTCTTTACTTAAATTTTCAAAATAATAAAAATAAAATGATAGTAAAAAAATTCTGCACTTGAATCTCTGTTTCTTCCAATTTTGTATCCTTAAATCTACAGCTACAAAATCTTTACGGCACTTTAGGTCTAGCAAAAGCGTACTCAAGTCCCTTCAAATACGCCCAACTGAAGATTTCTTGTTTACATTACAATTTTCATGCTGCAGCACAACAACAACAAATCACTCATTCTCCAACTAAATTCACTTTGGCATGGAGAGCTCGTTACTGTGTTCGCTAATCGAATATTTGTCAGTGGCACACACGCACACCCAACCAACCACCACCCACCCACACACTCACACGCCTTACTATGCCATTCCATACCCATTTAGCATCGATGGCCTGGCACAATGGAGCATTACTTGAGCTGCATTTCAAGGTTTTACAAATCGTCAGCTCTTGCGTGCGCCTCTCCTCGCCTCGCGCGTTGTTTACTGCAATTACTATTGAAAATAAACGTATTTCAGGCTAATTAAACAATAAAAGCGCAAGCGAAAGTAAATGCTATAAAAACAGTGTGAAGATGTAAGGTGAACGACTTAGTGATACCCTGCATTGAAATGGAAATATGCATATGCTTCATATAAATGTTTACATTCTTCTTTGAATAAAATAGATATGCATTGAAATTTAAAATAGTATTTATATTGAATATATAGCATAAAATCTATATAAAAAATTTAAATATTTTAGGAATTATTTTCAGAATATATAAAAATATTTTTCCATTGACTAAGCTAGATGAAAACCATGTAACTTCGTCATGTAAATCAAATTTATAAAAATAATATTAAAATATAAAAAAAACAGCTTTAAAGACATACCTAATTTACCTCTGCTGCAACTGCAATATACCCCTCTTACCACTCACCAGGGTATTAATGGCACACAAAAAAGTAAAAGGTAAATTGAAAAGTGAGCGAGCAAGGCAAGCGAGCGCGTTTCTAAATGAAATTTACCAAATAAGACTCAGGCAGTTTGTGTAGATTGGCTGATGGCGCTGCGCTGGCAAAGGCGTTGGGCGTGGCCGTGAATCTGACTTTCACGCTGACGCTGACAGCTGACAAACCCGCGAGAGTTGCGCGAGTGAGCGAGCGCGCGCGCATCTCTGAAAAGTAGGCAACAAAGACGACTCGACGCCGTGGCACAATGATGTTGCAATTTAATTTGTATTGTTAGCTGTTGTTGACGTAGCTGCTGCAGTTGCTGTTGTTGTCGAGACAATTGCAGCCGCATCATGTTGATGATGATGAATCCACTTAGGCGCCAGGCACAGTTAGCAAATGGGCACAGCAGTCGTCTAATTGAACAGCAAAGGGACGTGTGTCTATGTGTGTAAGTGTGTGTGTGCAGGTGACTGTAAAAATTGCAGTGACAAAACAAACACACACAGAGACACACTGCAAGTGACAAATGTTAATTCTCAATTCGTTTAATTTCATTTTATTGCCTGGCAGCAGCTTATTCAATTGGCTTTTCAACTTATTTCGACTTTAACTCATCTGTGAGTGTGTATAACTGGGTGTGTGTGTGTGTTTATAAACTTGATTGAAATGCAAAAACGCTCGACTTCACAGCAATGCGATTGTTGCACGCGGCTGCTAATCGCGGCATATACGCTTCGATGGCGGCTCCTCATCGCCCGGCGCAATCGACTGCAACAGGCCGCAGCTCGTGTGGCTGCCAAAGAGCGTTAGCAACAGGGCGACGCCATAGCCCGTAGCACGTTCACCCTGCCAGACAGAGAGAGTGAGAAAGAGAGAGAGAGAGTGATAGAAAGAGATGCAATGAGATATACTATTTCAATCACTTACACAATTGACGGGCGTGGCCATGTCAACATGTATCCACACGCCGGGATAATCAAAGCCCAAATGAGCCGCCACAAAGAGACCGGCACAAGAGGATTGCGCATTCTGACGATCCTGAAAAGTAAAATTGGAGGTATAAGATTAGGCATAAGTTAGATAAACCCTTAAAAAAAATATAATATAAAATATAAAATATAATATAAAGTTTTTTAATATTTTTTAAATACTTTTATATCTGTCTCTGATCGATATTTATCGATGGAAGAATATATATATAATATACTAATACTCAATTCCTAGTCCAAGTATCTATATTCCACAATTTCAGCGTCCATTGTCTCTACAATCGAGGACACCGAGAACATCTCTACAATATCTTCTTAGCCTTATCACATAATATGATCAGCAGCCTGCTTCGACAGCATCTAACAGCTGCTTTCCACATCTTATTTTATCTACAGCGTAATCGCAAAGCAGAAGAAAAGAAAACTGCAGCAAGTTTATGTTAGCAGCGCCTTTTGATATTAAAAAGTCTCCCGCAGTGCAATGCAACAGGAAAATATATATCTGCTCAGGCAGACACACACACACTCACATATATATATATATATATATATATATATATATATATATATATATATATATATGTGCACATGACACACACATAAATATCTCTATAGATGTGCTAATGCCTAAATTATATGCCAGCTACCACGTAACGGAAACTGTCGCTCTACTAACTTGGGCGGAAATTACAACGCTTAAATGGAAAACATAAAATACCATTGCTTAGCACAATGGGAGAAGTTGGCATATTTTAAGAGAAATTATTAAAGTTATTTATGTTGTTGTTAGTTAAATTAAATATCAATAAAAGTAACTGCCAAAAGTTGAAGTCAGTTGATCAATTGCGCGAAATTTTTCGCTACAACTTTATGCGCTCTTTTGAGCCAGTTGAATGTTTTAACTCACTCAAAAAACGAATGTATAAAGCTCGCATGTGAAAACGTGATGTGGATGTGTATGGTAAAAGAAATATGAAACTTTTCTATAAAAATATCAAATTACAGCTCGTCACAATATATAAACAGAAACCTTGGTATAAGTAGTTTAAGATATCTATGGAAGGCTGTAACAGGACTGTCACTAAGTTTATAAGCTCTAAACTATATATTATTATTTATTATATAAATTATGTATTATAAAGCAAGGTAAATGTTCATGAATTGTATTATAAAAGTTTTAATTTATCTTTAATTTGAATAACTAAGATATTAGCAAAAAGTAAATGAGTTTGCGAAAGCAGACTTCAAGCTTCAGATCTAGCATATCATGTAACATCTTAGCAGAAGTCTATATGTAAGACCAACAAAAATACAATATGATGACAATGACAAGGAAGAAAAAAAAGGAAGAACTTATACACACTGCTCGACAGCCGATTAGCACTCTCTCTCGTAATCTTCAATGCACTTAGAAATTACTGAAAGTTTTTTAATATAACATGTTTCAGGCTCTTTATTTGCATTCCTTCGTTTAAAACTCTATTAAAATATCTACTACAAAGTTAATACCCTAATTATCACTTATTTCATTAAC
Source organism: Drosophila leonis (assembly GCA_035045365.1). NCBI lineage: Eukaryota > Metazoa > Arthropoda > Insecta > Diptera > Drosophilidae > Drosophila > Drosophila leonis. The sequence continues at coordinate 16,683 of JAWNPC010000832.1, forward strand.
TTTTATTGCCAAAAAGATTATTTTTGTGCGATTGGCTGATATTAAGCATGGGAAGCATTAAATATGCTTATCGGTTTTCGAGCAGTGTATATAAGTTCTTCCCCTTTTTTTTCCTTATACTATCTTTTTAGCAATATTAACCCAGAAGAATTTTCATAAACATTAAAAAATAAATTTTAAATAATTTATTAATAATTTATTAATCATTTTTTAATAATTTTAAAATAATTTATAAACAGATGTTAAGACAATAGTTCTAGTTTTAGCCTGAAATCTTGATCTATACAAAATTCTGTGCCATTTCTTTCATTTTGAACAACTTAGTCATTCTGTAGCTTTATAAATCAACCTAGCCCACAGTATCACATATTAAAGAAAGCAATACATATGCCTCTTTACGCTCACATATATGTAGAGTAAGAAAGAGAGAGGGAGAGAGAGAGAGAGAGAATACATACGCCTCTTTTATGCTCACATATAGAGAGTATGAACAAGAAGAAACTCAATTCAGTAGCAGACAGAACAAGAACAACAACAACATCAGAAGATGCCTTGCATAGAATATTGTATGACAACGTGTTATAGTCCAAGATGAACATCACACACACACACACAAACACACACAAACACACACAAACACACACACACAAACACACACACAAACACACACAAACACACACACACACACACACACACACACACACACACATGAAAAGTCTTTCGTCATGCAGCGGAAGTTTAAAGTCTATTCAAGCCAACGATTGCTGCCGCATGATGTTGTTGTTATTATTGTTGTTCCTCTTATTCATCTTGTTGTTGTTGTTGTTCTTCTTATTATTATCGATGTTTCAACTGCTTTTGGCGGTTTTTTAGCTGTTTGCAAACTTGAGTTGCCTTTTGTTATGAAACTTGCCATAAAACTTTAAAATGTGCGCGAAGCAAAAAAAAATTTTAGCTATCTCAAGTTTGAATAGTTTATTAAATTTGCCAATTAAATGTAATTATATCTATTAGTCTACATTCTTATATATGAATATACATATTTATATGTCATTTGAATTTAGTCCAATTAAAATGCTGCCATGAATTGTGAATGTCTGTCTAATTGAATTGTTTCCAATTAACAAAATTGTTTGTCAAACGAGCTAACGAGATTTTATGATACTTTTGACTTTATAGACAGTAAAATAACATAAGCTATTATAGTATATATATATGTACATATTTATGTTTTATTAGAGAGGCATATTCATTATGTATTTGATTTAACCAACCGAATATGACATGACAGACTAATAAGACATTGAAGAACAAAATATTTGAATATTTAAGAATTTCTTAAAAATCTTTTTTAATTTTATTTTTGGGTTAATGTTAGAATTCAACTGAATCCAAAGTAAGAACTGAATTTTTAAGCTATTGTTCAAATTTGATATATTATATATAAAGCTGAGTTCATAAAAATAGTAGTGTAATATATTGAAAATAAATGTTTATCAAAAAAAAATGTATTTTGAAAATATATGTTTATCACAAAATTTTGCTGTGCAACATTTCCGTCGCACTACTATTTTTATGAACACAACATTTCCAACATTTCCGTCGCACTACTATTTTTGTGAACACAGCTGTATACATGTGTTCATAAAAATAGTAGTGCGACTGAAATGTTGAACAGCAAAATTTTGTTTAAACATAACATTTTGAGTTCGCAAAGTCTTCATTCCTAGCACAAGGGTAACGCCCTATGATTCGTCTTAATATGTGATATTCAGTAGATTGCAGTTTTAAGATGAGGTAGGCTGATGCTGTGCCCCAAATTCCTAGCTCAACATCAAAGTTTTTAAGTCTTTAAAAAAAAGTTTAGCAATACATCATGCAGAATTTTACCCATTCTTAAACTTCAGTTATGAAGTTCCACATGAAAGAAACTTTTTATAAATGTACAGTTTATCGAACTAAAATCAACTCTTTGAACATATCTAAATCAAAGATAATTGTTGTCTGTCTACCGTAAGGTAATTGCGCCTTAATGCCGCGTCGTGTATGCCCCATGTCTCGTTAATTTTCATTAAAGGCTTTCAAGTTTGCTCATTGTGTTTGGTTGGCGCTCGGATAGATACATTCAATGCTAAAATCAGCTCAGTCAACCGACTGCCAATGCGGCCCATGCGCTTTCATCAATAATGGCAAACATTTGTCAACATAATGTCATTAGCATTGATTGCATTACGCAACGCATTGATTGTGTGAACCTTTTGTAAATAGCCGAATAGCAAACGCACGCCCACACGCCCATACGCCCACACACCCAATATCCAGCCACCCATCCCGTCGGCCACACATCAAGTTTGGCATTGGGTCGGCGACTAATTGCGGTTGGCTACGTGACCAGAGCATGCCCCATGCTAAATGCTCCATGCCCCATACCCCATGCTCCACTGTCAATCACGCCACGTGTGCCACATACCTAACTCTATGGCTATTTTTGATTTGATGCTATTCGCAGCTGAAAGCAGCTCGTTTCAATTTCGATTAACGTGCATTTTAATTAACAGACCAAATCAATGCACCTCGCACGGCCCATATCACAGGTGAGCTGTAATTAAAAACTAAACGTTGCAATATGGCGAAAATCAAAACATTATTTACAAAATTTGAGCAATAAAGTGAGGCAATACTAGAAAGTAATAAAAGAAGCGAGAAGCTAAATGAGAAGTGAAGTGACTAGGGAAACATTGAGCACTAAGCAAAACAAAGATCATCCAGAAAGCAACAACTTCAGAAGTTAGCCGCCAAAATTTAACAAAGAAAATTTAAATGAACAACAAAATGAGAAGCGAAGAGAGAAGCGCAGCATAAAATTTAAGCTGCAGGCAAGGCAAAGCGATAATCAAAACTAGAAAAAGCGAAAGACAAAATCAATTAAGAAGCAGCGAATCGATTAAAGTGTGCAAAAATAAATTAAAAACAAAATCGAAATTTAAATTAAAAACGAACAAATTATGAAACAAAAGAATCACAGCGCAACATAATGTAAAATGGACAGATAAAAAGAAACACATAATAGAGAGCTAGAATAAAAGCAAAAAGCAAAGCAATACAAAAGCGAAAAACCGAATGATACGCTGGAAATGTAAGTGAAATGCTCATTATTTTGCACGCTGCTTTTTCCTATTCAAACAAAATGCGAATAAGTATGCACTAGACGAAAGTGCTTGACTAAGAGATACCCTGACCAAGCGCCAAACTGCTGAATATGCAGGTAGACAGACATACCAAAAATCGACTGGCAATACAACTCACCTTTTCTACCCCCAATGGGATTACAATGGGATCTACCAAAAGGAAATGATTCAGAAACTTTGTCCAAATTTAAAGAGGTCGTTAAATCCTTAAAGCAGCAAACACTTTAGATAAGCGTTAAACTTGCTGCGAGACGCTGATATCAATGACAGACGCTGTAACACTTTCCACGTGCTGCCAGTGGGCGTGACAGTGGGCAAACGCAATGCCTTGAGGCGGCAATGTATTGGATGCCTTTGACTGGGTTTCAGTATCAATTACACATTCATTCAATGGGCGTCGCAAGGATTTGCAGAGCCAAGCCGAAGAAAGCGTCAACCGTTTTTATTCAATTTTCCCCCAATGTCGCGAGACGATTTAAAAAAAAAAAAAAAAACTTTTCACCCCGTGACGGGACGTAAGGCAAAAGAGCAAAACGAAAATATTAGAAACAGTCAATGCGAGCGGCGCCTGGGTTCATTTTCTTTACTTTTGCATTTTCCCTCTTTCACTTTTCCTTTACTTTTATTTTATTTTTTTTTTGTGCCCGCCTGAGAGACGTGCAAAAGTTGAACGGAAACCAACACATAACAAGCGGAAAGATTTGTGTTAACAAAGTCGTTGGAGTGAAGTCGTTGGGCGCTGCCACGCCCCACCAACGTTCCCACTGCCCCGCCCGTAAGTAGGCAACGGAAATAGCGGGGCATTGCGCAAATTACGTGACTTACGGTCGAGCAGGCTGGCCGGGACTTAAAAAAATCTGCATTTAAACCGCCGAAGCACTAAGCTCAAGCATTATTTATAAACTGTTGGCATTATTTAATCAACAGCAAGACAAACACAAAGCGCTAACAAAATATCATATTTGGCGCCGTGAGGTCGCGGCGTTAAAGTGAAAATAAAAAACAAAAAAAAAAAACAAAATACACGAACATAAAAATAAACAAACTTTGGCGCATAAAAAGTTCAATTTAATTCATTAAAAGCGTAAAAAGTCGCTGTACAATTGAATTTAAAATGTTACCGCTTAATAAAAATTTCGCCAACTGCGATTCAGCCAGAAAGAAAATATCAACAAAAAGAAAAGCGTCGAAGATGCCGACAAGCAAATACACTTGCTGGATTAATAAACTTAGCTGAGATAAGCAAATTTATTGTAATTAAACTTCTAAGGAATATCTTTTTCTTATAGTTTATGTCAGGTTGGTATCGATTTGGTCACCTTCTATTCCAATTTTATAATTTGACAACAAAAATAAGATAGTAATGAAGCCGCAGCCATCGTTTTAGGCAGAGATGGCGCCCTTCTTACTTTGTCTAGTTGCCAAAGCTGAAGACAGCCTTGAAAGGACGTCGCTACGCAACGATTGAGATCACAAAAAAAGAATTTTTGAAGTGCTTGCGCCTTTGATATTCGAAGATAATAAAAATTAATAATAAATAAAAAACAATAGTAAATAAAACATAAAAAAAAACAATAATAAAAAATAATAAATAATAATAATAAATAAGAAGAAAAGTTGTGAAAAAAACAATAATTTATACATACAATATATTTTATATTAATTTATATTAGTTTATTTGCTTTCTACTTTAATCAATTTGGATTATTTACTGCTTTGCATATTTCCTCATCAGCTAAGAGTACTCGCATATACTTAAAGACAAAACAAAGCAATTACGCATACGCCCCATGAGCACCAAACCATTCCCCCTCCACAGACACACACACACACACAGAGAGACACACCAAAGAGACACCGCAACACGTTGCTCGAGTTGGCCGCTGTTGGGTTTATCTAAAATTCATGCTCTCTGGCCTCTGCGCGCTGGCTGCTTTTTACGATTTAACATAAAAATCAATTACCAACAATGGTAAAATTTCACAGTCATAAAATTTGAGTAACTTTGCCGCGCAGCGTAGAAGAACATCCTCAATGTCGTCTGTGCCTCAAAATTGAGAAACAATTCGAGACGTTTAAATCATTTGATTGTTTTTATTTCCTTCACTTCTCTGTTGCCCTCGGTTTGCTGTCTATGCAAACATAAACATAAACTGAAATACCTATTTTTTATATATATTTAATAGTTATGTGTAAAGAATTACATCATAAAAACTAAACATAGATTATGTATATATAAGTATTATTGAGCAATATTTCTATTATGTATTTTATGACAACATCCATTTTTTATAGAAATAAACTTCAAAGCCACATTAGAAAATGCTTTTAAATAATACCTAATCATGGAGTTCTCTATTTTTTTAATATTCTATATCTATCAATAACTAAACGGCAGCAGCAGTAGAAAAAAAAATCGTACGCAACGTGTTAACCGCAACCACAACATGGCTAATGATAGGCTGGGCCCTCACACAACACAAATCAGAAACGGCATACAACAAATTGCAGTCAGTTATTTAAAAGCCAGGCTAATGGACAATACACCCACCATGGCCAACAGCTAACCGCCCGACGCTGTGCCACCAACTGCCCGTCAAAATGAGCCAACAACAGCGAAAAAGGAAGAAGAAAAAAGTGCGGGCGCTGCCTCGAAACGAACCGCCAACCGCTAACAACACTCATAATCCCTCCATTTAGCGGGCAACTAGCTGAGCCGCGCTGCCAAAGCACACAGAAAAAATTCATGTAATTTAAACGCAACGCGTGAGAATTTGGCGTAGCGCAGCAACAGCAGCAGTAGCAGCAAAAAAAATGAGCAGAGTTCCAATTGATATACCCTAGCTGTTAGGTGGGCACAGGGTAACTTAATTTTGATGACATTTAGTTGGGGACTTTAGAGAGCTTAGATATAATATGTATGCTTAATATATTGAACTTATTAAAATATGTGTTTAAATATCTTTGTTTTGATTGACTGACTGATTGATCGACCATAAGCGCTAGCGTTCACTGAATTTTGAATATTGAGATTTATCAAACAACAATGCAATATGTTTAAGCTCAATTTCACTCACAAGTGTTTATAAAGCGTGGAAAACGCTTGCACAAAACTCAAATTCTTTTTAAAATCTTTTTTCATACTTTTTTAAAATATATTTTCAAACTTTTTTCTTAAATACATTTATAAATTCATTTTCAAATCTGTCTTTAAGAAGACTTTTTTCAAATTTTATTCTCAAAACTATTTTCAAATCAATTTGAATTTTGAAATCATTTTTCAAATCCATTTCCAATCTATATTCTAAACCATATTGAAATCCATTTAAAAAAAACTATTTTCAGATCTATTTTCAAAATTATTTTCCAACCTTTTTTATACATCTTAAAATTCATTCAATCTTAAAAACTTTTTTCAAATCCATTTACAAAATTATTTTCTAATTTTCATTCATTTTCAAACCTATTTTCAAATCTTTTTTTAAATGCATTTTCAAATCTTTTTTAGATCCATTTTCAAATCTATATTTTAAACCATTTTGAAATCCATTTTCAAAACTATTTTCTAACCTTTTTTCAAATAAATTTTGTAATTAATTTTAAGTCAATCTTGAAAACTTTTTTCAAATCCATTTGCAAAACTATTGTCAAATCCATTTTCAAAACTATTTTCAAACCTATTTTCAAACACTTACAAAACTTATATTATCTAGATTTACTAAGCTACAAATTTTTTACCCTTCTAAAACAGTATCTTGAGATACGTTTTTCAGCATTTCTTTTTCAATTCATTAGAAAGAAGCTCAGAGCTATTTGATCTTAAAAAAAACCTATTTTGATAAAAAAGTTTTGTTGTTTTAAAGATAATAATGAATGGCCCAAATAAAAATTCTGTAAAACGAAACAAAATGTAGTCATAAATGTAACTTGATGCTTAAAGCCTTTCAATATAAAAGATTGAATCAGTGCTTCAATAACAATATGTTTAAAGACTTCAAAATAGCAATGCCCCTATGTTCAGCTATGTAAACCAGAAAATGTGAAAGATTACTGATAAGTTTAATGCTAGCATTAGCAAAAATGTCCTCCATTTAAGCACGGCTAATATGACGGCAAGAGAATTAGATATTCGGCAGCTCGAGCTGAGCCGAGTCGAGTTGAGTTTAACGTTGAATGCATTTTGAGTTTAAAGCACTTTATCACAGGCGAATTGACAAAGTGCGCGTCGCTGATGTCACATCAAATGCAGAAAAGGGGGCGTAACGCACCGTTGGGGCTACTTGCTATCTTTTTTTGCCCGTAAAGACAATAACAACGAGCGTCAAAGTGGTCGAAAAATCAAACAACAGCCAGCAGCCAGACGGGCAGGTGGCAGGCAGTTGAAGCAGTTTGGGTCAGTTTTGTTGGACTGGGGCCAGGCAGATGACAGGCAGCTACCGAGTGGTGCAGGCAATGGGCAGGCAGCCAGGCAGCCAGCCAGTATCCAGCAGCCAGCAGCCATGCCACTTGACCTACACCCCAGACACCTACGCACCCAGGCACAAGCAGCCGAGGCAACTATGTGTGTGTGTGTGTGTATAGCCTGGCAGTCGCCCATGGCGTGACAATGATGAATGACCATTGATCCGAAGCGTTTTAGACGTACAATAAGGTAACTCGATTTGGTTGCTGTTGTGGCATAGCTTGAGGCACCTACGCAACTCCACAACAGCAGCAGCAGTTCCGATGCCCAGCCCCCTTGCCACACCCAATACTTTTGCCAAGCATAGATTGAACGCCAAAGTTTTTGATACATGTGAGCAGAGGAGCGTGTATGCACCATGTGTGTGTGTGTTCCTGTGCAAGCTAGCATAAATCACAGTAATACTAATCAATCTTTAAACCGAACATGACGTCCATCATTTTTCGCAACATTGCGGCGATAAAAAATAGAAAAAAAATAGAAAATAAACCTCGACTGACCCTGATAAAGTTAATTAAAATTGTGTGTTACACACACATACCACACTTTGGTTGTGCTTTTATGAGTAGTTGTGTGTGTGCATTTCAGATGAGCCATATTTCTTGTGAAAAGTAAAAGTTGACGTGGAACTTTATTAGCGTAGCAAAGCATTTGATTTGCAATGCATTCTTTTGGTATTTATTATGAGAAGTTTATAGAAATATCAGGGGTAAATTTAATATATATTGTTATATTATATATATATTATATATGAAGATATATATTTAGAGTTTTCATTTTATTTCAAATTTTGAAAAAATGAATGAAAATTTATTTAAGGTGAAAGAAAATAAGAAAATTATAAAAAAAATAAAAAAATATATATTAATTGAATTTTTAATTATTTAAAAATTATATAAATCATGTAAAGCAAATGAGGGAAATGAGATGGGTAGTAGTCATTCACCTCAATCTTACAAAACTGTGTAAAAATTCCATTACTTTTCATAATATTCTAATTTTCGTTATTTAATTGTATGAAAATTCAACTATTTTTTAAATATTTATAAGCTTTACGAATCCAAAATTTAACGAGTTTTAACATGAAACTTGATAAAAATTATAGATGCGATTAACATCACTTTCAATCAACAAACAAGTAAGAAAACTCAAAATAAAAACTAAATTTATATATATATAACTAAAATCCAAATTTTATGAAATATAAATAAATCTAAATGCAAAGCTTAAAGACTCTGAAGCTTAAAAGACGTACGAATTTTTTAAAG
>JAWNPC010000834.1:0-57272 GCA_035045365.1 Drosophila leonis
TTTATGTATGTATTAAAGTCTAATGTTTTGTTTGTTTACTTTTTTTTTTTATACCCTGAACCCATTGAAAATGGGAAATCAGGGTATAATGGTTTTGTTAAGCTGCCAAATGTATGTAACAGGCAGAAGGGGGCGTGGCAGACCCCATAAAGTATATATATTCTTGATCAGGGAGACGAGGTGAGTCGATTTAGCCCTGTCCGTCTGTCTGTCTGTCTGTCCGTCTGTCCGTCTGTCCGTCTGTCCGTATGTATGAACGCGTAGATATCAGAACATATATGAGCTAGAGACTTGAAATTTTTTTGGAAGTCCCTGTATAGCACGCGCATATCGAGTTTGTTTTAGAAAATCGATAACTATTCCCGTTCTTTTGTTATCGATTAAAAACCTTATCGAACTGAAGTAAATAAATTATATCTCGTACATCTTTGGAGCTAGAGTCTCCAAATTTTGCATTTAGTTTCATTTATATTTTATACAATTTCGGTTTTTGTTACATTTTGGATATTGGTTCAAAATTTTTCAAAAATTTTCAAATTGAAGGTTAGTTGCAAATATAGCCAATATGTGAATGACTTTGCAATTTTAGACAACTGACAAATATTCAATATAATATGTAGATCATATGCTGAAAATTTCATTGAAATCCATTAAGTATCAGAGAAGTAATTAAACAAAACGTTTTGTCAATTGCAACATGTGACCAGAAACCCACCCCTGTTTTCGTTTTTTCTATACATGTGCACACATACATTGAGACATTCGAATGTGAGCATTCTTGTCTGTTCTAAGAATCACAACAATTACAGCTGACTGCGTGAATTTTGCTATAATTCTTAACTGCCTTTAGTTTCAAATTTGCTACTGCTTGTCTAAGCAGTGCAGTGGCGGTGTTGGTAGAAGCGGGGCGCGTGGTGCCTTGTAGGTCTGGGTTCAAACCCAGCCGATGTCAAATATTTTTATGTCGTATTTTCTTAATTTTTTATTTTTTTTTTTTTATTAAATTATTATTACTCTTTAAAAATTATATTATATTCTTTAAAAAAAAAACATGTTATTTGATAGTGAAAGTGCAAGATTGGCAATTTAATTAAATTTTGTATGAGTTTGTAATGTATACAAGATACGGAATATATTTAAAAACGCATATCGGACGGGGTTCAGGGGATCTCCTAGTCGGGTACCCCCGACTAGAGTTTTCTTACTTGTTTTGTTTTAAGGTTTTCTTTGCAGGCGCCGGTGCAGCAGCCGCTGTTCCGGTAATTATGGGTGAAGTTATACTATTAAATTTTGCATGTAATTAGATTAACATTAATATTAATTTTCTTTTTTCTTTTCAGGTTTCAGATAGTAGTGGTTGCTGTGGACAATAAGAGCATCAGGTTTGGAGGCCGGTAACTGTCCATCAGGTATGTACATATGTGTGTGTTAGCTTTGTGTAGATTTTTGTTATGTGTATTATATTATTAGTTTTAATACATTTTCTATTTTCCTATGTTTAATGAGGGCTTTATCTGTGTTTGGATTTGAAGTATTAGGCATGTATGTATTTAGTTTATGTAAATTTAATTTTATTTGCAGGTTTCCCATGGTGCAGGCAGGCATCAGAGTCAAGCGCTTGGATACGCTCCAGTGCAGCAGCCGGTGCTCGGGTTATTGAGATAAGTGTAGATGAAGTTATATTATTAAAATTTAAATGTAATTTGATTAACATTTTAAATTTTAATTTCGTTTTCAGGTCAAGAATGGTGCTGGCAGTTATGGGCGATAAGAGCAGATCCACTTTGGAGGCCGGAGTCAGTCCATCAGGTATGTATGTGTGTGTTAACTTTGTTTTGATTTTATTTATTTATTTATTTTCGTTTATTTATTCACTTTTATTTATTTTTATTTATTTATTTATTTTATTATTTTTTCCAGGCTTTAGAGGGCGAAATCTGTGTTAGGATTCAAAGCAGCGGCCATGTTCCAGGTTTTTATGAATCAGGTATGTATGAATTAAGCTTGTGTTATGTTCGTATAATTAATCGTTTTTTCTTTTTTGCAGGTTGTAAGAGGAAGAAGGCTAAGTTTTCATCAACTGGATCCAGGTCCGGACAGCAGGCGATGATAAGTTTATTGTTATTTATATTTAATATGTTTGTGATATGATGTGAATTAAATAAATTGTATTAGTTAATAAGAATGTATTTAAAGTTTAGGTTGTGGTATAATGTATTTATGGTAGATTTGATTTGCTTGAATTAATAAGGTTTGATATGTTATTTTTTTTATAAAATTTTTTTGTGTATGTCTTGTAGCTTTTTAGTTGTTTTTACCCAATAGGCAAGCCATCAGTTCGGACATCATGTCTAATAGTTTGTCTATTTTGGCTTCCAAGCCAGACGAGAAGTTAGTGTGCGTAGTAGTTGGATTGTTTTTTTGATTTTTTTTTCAGCAATAAAAGCATTTATTAGCCAGTCAAGCTTTTTTTCAGTTTCGGTAGTAGCAGTAGCAGCATAGTCAGGCTGAATTGGCTTGCGTCTAGTACTTAGGCTTCGACTTCTATGTTGTATTTGTTGTTGTTGCCTTGACTGACGCTGCTGAGTGCTATTGACTGCAGGTGTGTCAGCGTGTCTAGGTGTATTTAAGCCCGTGCGAAGCATAGCAGCGTAGCTGGGGGCGGCATTAGTTGTTTGGTTTAGTTGAGGGCGTGTCTGTGTAAGCATTTGCTGTCGTGTTTTGTTCAAATTAGTTTTGAACCTATTATTGACAACATTAGGGGCTATATTATTTAGATCGGCAATTGGCTTACTAAATTGTAGCGCGCCTTCATTTTCCTTTTTTTTCGCGCTTCTTTATAGGCAGAGCATTTCTGGCACCTACGACACTGCGCCACCTCTAAAGATTTCAGTGGCTTTTCAATTTTAATTTTTTGGCTGCCGAGCATACTCAGATTTAGTATCTCTGCGTTATTGGCGTTTGCAAAGAGGTCAAGTGGCTCTTTTGTGAAGCGAGATTTTATACCTCTAAGGAACTTAACTGAGTGGCCAAGATTAGATAAGTGGTCTCGTATCCACTTGTCTGGAGTTGAGTGATGTAGGTGCCGGATAACAGCCCTGTAACCACGCTGGCTTTTCAGCTGAAAAGTGTGACTTTCAATGCCTTGCTCATAGAGATATTTATTGAGTGCTCTGTATGTTGTTATGTCTTTACATTGCACTCTCAAACCATGGCCTTGGGCTTGGTGGTATAATTATTTTTGCCAATGGCTACATAAAGGTCATTTATTAGTGGCATAATATCAGTGACATTTGATATGTAAAGCGGTGCAGGCTTTGTAAGCTGCATAACATTGATAGCCGTGACGTCACTTGGTGGTGCAATTTGTATGTTTTCTATAGTTAGTATAATTTATATAATAATATAATAATAATATAATTTGGTTGCACAAAATTGTTTTTATTTAGCAGACTTTCTAATGAGGCACATTTCTCAAGGTTAGAAAGGTCATTTGCAGACATTTTTTTATTAAGTTTGGGACAGTCTCCCTCAGTAGCTGTTCTTTTTGCAGGCTTATTTTCCGGCACAAAACTTTCCTCACTTGCTAGCTCTCTGTCTTTAAGAAAATCAATCATTGAAGATTGGGTCGAGTTGCAGGTTTTACCTTTTAATAACTGGGCAGCAGCGGCCCAGAGGTAGAGGAGGTAGCGGTGAGAACATTCTTTTTATTTTTCACCTTGCTGAGTCGGAGCTGTCACAGGCGTATTGGTCAGCATCTCGACGTCCAAATCCTCGCCATGCTACGTCAATCATAGCACAAAAATAAAATATTTATTTTATTTTTAAATTAATTAATTTCCAATTTTATTTTGCATTTTTTTTTTCTGTTTGTATGCTTCAACAGGCATACTATTAATGCCCATAAAATTTTTCTTCTCATTCTTAGTAGCTGCCCAGCAGCTACCCGAAGAAGGGTGGAAATATTAAGGGTATTTTTCTTTTTTAATTCCATTGATACTTAACATTAGCATCGTCATGAATTTCATATAACGCCTTTATGTCAACATGACAACGTAAACATTAACAATTTTTACATTTTTTAATTTCAGATTTCATTTAAAAGGGTACTAGGATGGGGGAAGATAAAGGACGTTGTCTTGTCATCTTCTTAGGAGGATCTTAAGCTAAAGTTGTGCAGGTAAGTGTATTTGTAGATCAGCTGTTGGGGTGAATGAACTGATCCAGACCGGACTCAGTTGAGCAGGTATGTATGTGTGTTTGTGTTTGTATTGATTGTGTATGTAATTTGAATGATTTTCTTTTTTCCAGGTTTAATTTGGCTGAGGTTCAGCTGTTGAGGCCAGGGCCGGAGTCAGTGATACGGTAAGTATGTGTGTATTAATTTGTGTTGATTTTAGTTGTGTGTGTAATAGTCGTTGTTTATTTGTTTTTATTTGTATTTATTTGTTTCTATTTATTTATTTATTATTATTATTATTTTAATTAATTAATTTATTTTTATTTGTATATATTTCTATATTTATTTATTTTAATTTATTTATTTGTTTATGTTTATTTATTTATTTTAATTAATTAATTTTTTTTATTTATTTATTTTTATAAGGGGAGGGGGGGGGGGGGGGGGGGGGGGGGGGGGGGGGGGGGGGGGGGGGGGGGGGGGGGGGGGGGGGGGGGGGGGGGGGGGGGGGGGGGGGGAGAGAGAGAGAGGAAGGGGGGGGGGGGGGGGGGGGGGGGGGGGGGGGGGGGGGGGGGGGGGGGAGGGGGGGGGGGGGGGGGGGGGGGGGGGGGGGGGAGGGGGGGGGGGGGGAGGGAGGGGGGGGGGGGGGGGGGGGAGAGGGGGGGGGGGGGGGGGGGAGAGGAGGGGGAGGGAGAGGAGAGGGGAGAAGGAGAGAAGAGGAGAGGGAGAAAAAAAGGGGGGGGAGAGAGAGAGGGGGAGAAGGGGAGGGGGGGAAGGGGGAGAGAGAGAGAGGGAGGGGGGGGGGGAGGGGGGGGAGGGGGGGGGGAGAGGAGAGAGGGGGGGGAGAGGGGAGGAAAGGAGAGGGAAGGAGGGGGGGGAGGGGGGGGGAGGAGGGAGGGGGGAGGGAGGGAAAAGGGAGAGAAAGGGAGAGGGAGGGAGGGGGGAGGAGGGAGGGAGGGAGGGGGGAGGAGAGGGAGGGGGAGGAGAGAGGGGAGGAGAGAGGAAGGGGGAGAAGGAGGGAGGGGGAAGGGGGGAGAGGGGAGAAGGGAGGAGAGGAGAGAGGAGGGAAGAGAGAGAAGGAGGGGGGAGGGGGGGAGGGGGAGGGGAGAGAGGGAAAGGGGAGAGGGGGGGGGGGGGGGGGAGGGGAGGAGGAGAGAGAGGGGAGAGGGAGGAGGGGAGAGGAGGGGGGGGAGGAGGGGGGGGGAGGGGAGAAGGAGGGGGGAGGAGGAGGAGAGGGAGGGGAGGGGGAGGAGGGGGGGGGGAGGGGGGAGAGAGGAGGAGGAGGGGGGGAGGGGGGGAGAGAGAGAGAGGGGGGAGAGAGAGGGGGAGAGAGAGGGGAGGAGGGGAGGAGGGGAGGGGAGGAGGGGGGAGGGGGGGGGGGGGGAGAAGGGGGGGGGGAGGAGGGGGGGGGGGGAGGGGGGGAAGGGGGGGGGGGGAGAGGGGGGGGAGGGGGGGGGAGGAGGGGGGGGGGGAGAGGGGAGGGGGGGGGAGGGGGAGAGGAGGGGGAGAGGGGGGGGAGAAGGGGAGAGGGGGGGGGGAGAGAGAGGAAGGAGGGGGAGAGAAGAGAGGGGGGGGGAGAGGGGGGGGGGGGGGGGGGGGGGGAAAAGGGGGAGAGGGAGGGGAAGGGGGGGGAGGGGAGGGAAGGGGGGAGAGAGGAGGGGAAGAGGGAAAAAGGGAGGAGGAAGGAGGGAGGGGAAGGGGAGGGAGGGGAAAGGAGAAGAAGAGAGGGAGGAGAGGAGGGAGAAAGAGAGGGGAGGGGGAAGGAGGGAGAAGGGAAGAGAGAAGGGGGGGGGGGAAGAGAGGGGGAGGGGGAGGGAGGGGGGAGGAGAGGAGGAGGGGGAGGGGGGAGGGGGAGAGAGGAGGAAAGGAAGAGGAGAGAAGGGAGGGGAGAGGGGAGAGAGAGAGGGGAGAGAGGAAGTTTTATATTTATTTTCTTATTTTTATTTATTTATTTTAAAGGTTTTTAATAATTTATATTATTATATTTATTTATTTTACTTTATTTATTTATTTATTTTTGTTTATTTATTTATTTTTATTTATTTATTTATTTATTTAATTTTTATTTAATTATTTTTCCAGGTTTCCAGAGGGCCAGATCTGTGCTTAGATTCAGCAGTATGAGGTATGTATGTGAATTTTGTGTATATTTGAGTGTGCATTTAATAACCGATTTTTTTTGTTCTTTTCTTTTCTTTATTTACAGGTTGACTGAGGGAGAATGCTGACCATGTCTCATCATCTGTATCCGAGCACGGACGTCAGACAAAATTCAGTTAAGTACAATTTGTATATGTAGTAGACAATTGTTACTCAGCTTGAACAATTTTTATTTATATAAATTTATTTTTCTTCCAGTTATCGAGCAGTACAAGCCGTTTTGGACATCGTAAGCAGATCCAGCTTGGAGACCGGAACTGTTTGTAAGGTATGTCTGTTCGATTTGCGTGTGCTCTAGTTTTGCTTCTCCTATTTGTTTAATTAATTTTCCTCTTTTTTCAAGGTGTATAGTGGTGGCCAGGTAAATGGCTCGCTCTGGCGAGCAGTGTCCGTTTCCAGGTTTTGTGGTATGAGGTATGTATTCATTAAGTTTATGTAATTTGAATTAATTTATAATTATATTTGTGTGTTCTTGGTTTATTCCAGATTTCCAGATTTCCATTGTGTTTACACCGGAGCAGCGGCCGGCGTCAAGATTTTGAGGTATGTATATATGAATTAGTTTGAGTATGTTTGTATGTTCATATAATTACCGCTTTATCTTTTTATGCAGGTGGTCGAGTATGTAAGACTGTGTGTCAGCTTACTGGATTCGATGCCAGGCAGCAGATAGTGTTTAGGTTAATGATTTTAAATAAGAATGTATTATAAGCATGTAATGTAAAGTGATATTGTATTGAATTGTATTTAGTAAGTAAGTTTGTTTTCCAATTTAGCATTATATAATATGAGTTAAGTAATATTTGAGTATTTTTTGTATTTAATTTAATTTAAGCTGATGCTGAATTTGTTAATAAATATTGTTTAAAAATGATAAATGCATTTGTGTTGTTTATAATTTTGTTTGTTTGTGCAGAGAGATGAATGCATTTAGTTGTTTACAGTTTTATTTAAATTTTAATAAAATTAGTTAATAAGTTTGATTTTAAATTGTGCATTATGTTATTTGGTGATGTATATATATGTGTGATATAGAGTAGACGGTAATGTATTGGACTATTACAATAATTTTCTTACGACAGCTATGTTATTTACATGTTGTGCTCGATTGGTTAGTTTTGCTAAGATTTAGCAAAATAGTGGCAGTGTTGTGTGAATTTACAATAGTGTTGTGTGTAGTATAAGTTTATAAAGTGGCAAAACAATAAGAATTTAAATTGAATTTTGTGAAATTTAACTAACTAATGTGTTTTTTCTTCTTTTCCAGAATATTTAGTCAGGAACAGGCAGGCCGTTCATCTCGTCTAGGTCGTCGGTGGCGTTAGTGGTGGCACAGGCACTGGAGTTTGCACCGGCTCTGGTATCTGGATATGGATTGATGGCGGCACAGGCACTAATGTTGGCGCCGGCTCTGGCATCTCGATAGGAGTTAATGGCGGCACAGGCACTGGAGTTCACGCCGGCTCTAGCTTCTGGGTAGGAGTTGTTGGCGGCACAGGCACGTAAGTTCACGCCGGCTCTGGCATCTGTAAGGGAATTTGTGGCGGCACAGGCACTGAAGTTCGCGCCGGCTCTGGCATCTGTGAAGGAATTAGTGGCAGCACAGGCATCTTCCGCTTGTATTGCGTTGTTATTAATAAAGTGCATTTCGGAAATCAAGTTAGTGTCAATTTTATTTGCTTGCGTATATATTTTTAAATAATCTATTTTATTTCGCAGGCTACCAGCATTCCATACTAGGATTTTTAGTTTACTTTCTGGGCTATTATTTGCATTTGCATTTGCATTTGTATTTGCATTTACTGGTATCGGAATGGTTAATGTTGTTTGAGTAGTGGCAGAAATATATACAGTCGAGTCTCGATAATTTGTACCCCGCTAAATCAAAAATCGCGTAAATCGAAAAATTTTTTTCCCTTTAAAAAATTTTTTTTGGTTTTTTTTTTTTTTTTTAAAATCCCCTTTCTTTTTGATTTTGATTCATATTTGCCGATTGATTTGCCATTAAGCATGTAGTGAGGGTTGCGATTACGTTAAGCAGTCTATCGAGCTTTGATTCTACGCTTGCTGGAATTGTAGTATCGGCATTGGCAGTTACTGGTCTCCTTCTTTCCTTTATCATAAGGTCAATTAAGAGGTCGAGCTTACGACTTTTGTTGCGCATGCGTGATTGTTTGCTATTTGCAATATCAACATCGCTGTCGCTATTCTCATCATATTCGTCCATAGTTTCACTTGGATAAGTATGATGTTGTTGTTGCTGGCGCTGTTGCTGCTGCCGATGCTGTAGTAGCTGTTGTTCACGTCGCAGTTCTTGTTGATGCTGCTGCTGCTGCTCTTGTTTACGCTGCTGCTGCTGCTGTTGTTGTCGCCGCTGCTGCTGCTGTTGTTGGCGTTGTTGCTGCTGTTGCTTCTTTTGCTGGTCAGTTCTAATTCCTTTCATAAGGACGTCAGCATAACTGATTTGTCCCCTTATTGGCTGCCGTTGCTGTAGCTGTTGCTGTTGACGCTGTTGCTGTTGTTGTTGCATTGCTTGTACGTTTGTACGTTGCAATTTAGCTGTCTGTTGGCGCACAGCTGAGGCTGGATTGTCACGGCTGCGTAAGAAAGTCGTCACAAATTTATTTGTCTGTTGCATGCCAACCGATTCTTTTAACTTGTATGCATCCTTAAAAGCTTTGCAGCCTTTGTAGCTTGCTGCATGCTCACCATGACAGTTTGCACACTTTGCTGGCTGGCAATCATCTTTTGTTTTTGGACAGGCCGTCGATGGGTGATTGCCAGCGCATTTTAGGCAAACGAATGGTCTGCGGCAATAATTTTTGGTGTGTCCAAATTTTTGGCAGCGATGACACTGGACAGAGTCTGCGTTACGTAGTGGGCGTTCAATCTTAACTTTTTGCCCTCCAAGCACTGTATCATTGCGGATATTGCTATTATTGGCTTCAGCATCAATCTCGACCTCAAATAAGTCGAGTTATTACGCTTACGTACCGGACTTTGTGTCCCAGTTTTTCGAGTTTTTGGCGTAGCCAACTTTCAGGAGTGGAATGGTGTAGATATCGGATTACAAATCTATATCCTTTGTCAGCCTTGCGTTGATAAGTGTGCGATTCAAGGTTGTTTTCTCTAAAGTAGTGCACCAGCTTGCGATATGAGTCTATATCCAAGCACTGCACACGCAAACCATGCCCTGCTATTGGCTTGGTGTAATAATTGTTTTCTCCAATTAGATTATTCATGCCCTGCAAGAAGGGCAGGATTTGTGGTACAGATGGTATGTACAAAGGAGTGGGTCTGATTTTCTTCTCTAAGGCATTTACGTTTGCATTTGCATTTGCATTTGCATTTGCATTGGCAGAAGCCTTTGCAGCTGCATTACTTCTATTTGTCGACTTGCACTGCAGTGTTTAGCCGCGTTTATTAAGCCAACCTATTACTATCGTAGCAACTTTTTTGGACTTGTGGTTACAGCAAAGTGAATTGCACTTGTTGATACAACAACAATTTACTTAATAGCTAGGGTATCGCATTGGCGGTGACTATGTCACTCGTTCTAGAAAGCTTTTTAGAGCTTTGGCTGTTCAGCTGTTTCAGCTTTGTTTACATATTTTTGTGTTGGCAAATTGATTTGAATTTATAGCAAATGTAACAATTTAACAATTTTACTTATTTTAGTGACATTTTTTATATGCGTTGGGTACGTTGGGTTTTGTTGATGTGTTTGGACCAGCCAATAGCATCATCAGAGCAGAAAACTGCATAATAGGGCCATTTTTGACCCTATATGGTTGCTCGTCGTCTATACGTGTTTTACATTTTCAGTGCTAATTGGGACAAATTGCTTTAAGCTATTTGTCAGTAAATTACATTAATTTTTTTGCCTTTACTTAGAAGTTACGTCCCCTCTGGACTGTCCTTAAACTATTTTGGGACAGTGGTGTATTGTGTTGTGTTGATCAAGAACCACAGTATGTAGTTGTTATTTGGTTGGCATCATTTTATTGAATGATTCTTTATTTTACAGTAGAATTGTTCTTAGCCTAATTACATGTGATTCTTATACATAAGGCTCTGCCGCTGATGGCAGCAGAGAGGGAGCGTAGTATGTATGCTTGTATGTATATATATGTATATGCGGACGGCATATACATTGGACATATGCAAGAGGCTAGCAGAGAGTTGCTTGAACTCCATAAATGCTTACGCGGCGTCTCTGACGAGCCGGTTGCGGGGCGGTCCACACATAAGTGGCCGATCATATTTCAAGTGCATTTATGTTTATGCCTGCGTATTGTTTATGTAAGCGACAAAGTGTCACTTTGCATTCTGACCAAATACTCTATAGTTTCGTTGGTCATATGACGCTTCTTTATGTAGTATACTCTACATAGCGTCGAGTACTTATAATATTATATGGAACATACTTCACCTCCCTTTTTTTAAAAATAACGTAATATGTATATGTAGTTATTTAATTATTAATGTTGTATATTTGAATAAATTGTTTTTTTTTTTAATTTTAATTATTATTTTTTTGGGAATGCATTTTTTTTTATATGTATATTAAATATGTATATACAAATTTTTAATATTGTTTTAAAATGGTTTTGTTTTTTTCTTTTCTTAATTTGGCTGATCAGACCAAATTCATGAATTATTGTTATTATACCCTGAACCCATTGAAAATGGGAAATCAGGGTATAATGGTTTTGTTAAGCTGCCAAATGTATGTAACAGGCAGAAGGGGGCGTGGCAGACCCTATAAAGTATATATATTCTTGATCAGGGAGACGAGCTGAGTCGATTAATCCCTGTCCGTCTGTCTGTCTGTCCGTCTGTCCGTCTAACCGTATGTATGAACGCGTCGATATCAGAACATATAAGACCTAGAGACTTGAAATTTTTTTTGGAAGTCCCTGTATAGCACGCGCATATTGAGTTTGTTTTAGAAAATCGATAACTATTCCCGTTCTTTTGTTATCGATTAAAAACCATATCGAAATGAAGTAAATAAATTATATCTCGTACATCATTCGAGCTAGAGTCTCCAAATTTTACATTTAGTTTCATTTATATTTTATACAATTTCGGTTTTTGTTATATTTTGGATATTGGTTCAAAATTTTTAAAAAATTTTCAAATTGAAGTTTAATTGCAAATATAGCCAATATGTGAATGAGTTTGCGATTTTATACAACTGCAAAATATTCAATATAATATGTAGATCATATGCTGAAAATTTCATTGAAATCCATTAAGTATCACAGAAGTAATTAAACAAAACGTTTTGTCAATTGCAACATGTGACCAGAAACCCACCCCCGTTTTCATTTTTTTCTATACATGTGCACACATACATTGAGACATTCGAATGCGAGCATTCTTGTCTGTTCTAAGAATCACAACAATTACAGCTGACTGATTGAATTTTGTTATAATTCTTAGCTGACTTTAGTTTCGAATTCGCTACTGTTTACTTAAGCAGTGCAGTGGCGGTGTTGATAGAAGCGAGGTACGACGCGCATGCAGGTCTGGGTTCAAACCTCGCCGATGTGAAATATTTTTAATTGTTTTTTTTTTCACACACACAATGGCGGTGGAGGTCAGGTGATGTTGGTTCGACTCCAGCTGCGGATATGTCGTATTTTCTTAATTTTTTCTTTTATTAAATTATTATTACTATTATTTAAAAAAAAAAACAACTTTTTTGACAAATATGCTATTTGATTGTGAATGTGCAAGATTGGCAATTTAATTAAATTTTGTATAAGTTTGTAATGTATACAAGATACGGAATATATTTAAAAACGCATATCGAACGGGGTTCAGGGGATCTCCTAGTCGGGTACCCCCGATTAGAGTTTTCTTACTTTTTTTTTTATTTCTTTAATCTATCCTTATGAACCTTTTGTTCTTTATTTTTGTTATCTCTTATTATTATGTTTTCCTTTTCTTCTATTCTAATGACCTCGAATGGTCCTATATATGCTGTGTCTAACTTATGACCTGTTTCGTTTTTAAGCAAAACGTTGTCTCCTATTTCTATTTTAAAATCTATTGTATTTCTATCATATAATTCCTTATTTTTAGCTTTATGTTTTTCTAACATTATTCTAGCTCTTTTATATGCTGTTTCTAACCTGAACTTAACTTCTTTAGCATAGTCGTCTATATTGTAGACTGGTTCTATTCTATCTATGTTATTGAAAAATTTTGGTAAATTACTTTGTTTACCGTAAACTAATTCATATGGACAATAATTACGTGCCATAGAGGGGGTCGTGTTGAAACAATAAACGAAATAGTTTAGCCAAATATCCCAATTAGTTTTGTCGACTGAAATGTATGATCGTATATACTCGTTAAAAGTTCTATGACTTCTTTCTATTGTTCCAACTGTTTGGTGATGGTGTGCTGTTGACGTAATATTGTCAATTTTTAAATATTTGCACAAGTCATTGATAATCGAATTTTTGTATTCTGTTCCCATGTCCGTAATGAACGTCTTCATTGGACCGTACTTCAGAATAAAAGATTCAAATATAGCTTTTGCGCAGAGCTGTTAAAAATTCCATTTGAATGGAAATTCAAAATGGGTTTTCAGAACAATAACCCATTTTGAATTTCCATTCAAATGGAATTCTTAACAGCTCTGCTTTTGCGACAGTATTTGCGCTTTTGTTGGCTATCGAGATTGCAACTAGATATTTTGTTAAATCACATATTAGTGTGACTGCATATTCATTGCCGTTTTCCGATCGTGGTAGCGGACCAATTGTGTCTACTATCACTCTGTCGAAAGCGTATATTGGGGTTTCGGTTATTGTTAATGGCGTCTTGGTATTAATAATCGTTTTAGACTTTTGGCATTTTGGACATTTACGTATGTACTCTTTGACATGTCGAGTCATGTTTTTCCAATAGTAATGTCTCTTCAGTTTGGCTAGCGTGCGTGAAATGCCTGTATGACCTCCTTGAATTGGATCGTCATGATATTTGGGTCACCGGCTTGAGTAGCGCTACTCTTAATGATTTTAATATATATTATTGCCATTTTTTTTAAAGATTCTATTGAAATAGTTTCAAAGATGTTTTCACTCGGTGCCACTTTGATTTGAGTAATTTTTAGTATACTGGCTTGCATTTCAAGCCTTTGGAAAAACTGACCTAAGTCTAGAATTCCATTGGTATACAAATCATCAATATCAATTCTTGCTATAACTTTATTTCCATGTTTTAAAATACATTTGAAATTTGCTATTCGCAAGGTTACTACATTTCGTACCTCATCATTGCAAATGATTTCGTGTACGTTGGGCTTAGAAGCATTTTCAAGATTTTGCCTTGGCAAAAGTTCTTGTTTATCAACTGCGCAGTTTTTCTGTCTACTTTGTTGCCTGGTAGTAACTTTCAGGACTTTGTTTTGTATGTCTTTTAATTATAAAAGAATTGTGATGCGTGATAATGCATCAGCTACATAATTATCTTTGCCCTTCAGATACTCGACTGTGAAGTCGTATTCTTCTAACTCAAGCCGCATTCTTGTTAGCTTCGAACTTGGATTCGTCATTGAAAATAAATAAGTGAGCGGTCTGTGATCAGTTTTTACTAGAAAATGTTTGCCATAGATATATGGTCGAAAATTTACTATTGCCCAGTGGATCGCAGCTAGTTCTTGTTCTGTAGTACTTTTATTACTTTCACCTTTGGTGAATGCTCTTGATGCATATGCAATAGGAAGCTGGAGTCAGTTTTGGTTTTTAGTTAAAACCGCTCCACATGCTTGTTTGCTTGCATCTGTGATTATACAAAATTCTTTGCTAAAATCAGGGTACTGTAACAGTATAGGCTGCATTAATTTTTCTTTTAAGTATTCAAATGCTTTCTGGCATTCTGCTGTCCATTCAAATGTGACATTCTTTTTACATAATCTTGTTATGTGCCGTGAATAGTCGGCGAACGCCTGTAATAATTGCAAAATGCAATGAATCTTCTAGCGCTATCCGCATCGTGTGGGACTGGATAATTTCGTATTTCTTGTCATCTGGCAATACTCCTTTATTTGTGCATTTGTGGCCTAGAAAAGTCACTTCATGCATGAAAAATGAACCTTTTTTTGGGATGTAGTCTTAAATTGTACTTTCTACATATGTCAAAAACGTTGGTTAAGTTTTTAAGCATATGCTTTTCAGAACAACCTATTACTATTAAATCATCCATATAAAGGAATGCTTGAGATGGTTCAAGCCCAGAGAATGCTATAGTAATCATTCTCTGAAAAGAATTTGGGGCTATTTTTAAGCCGAATGGTAATCGCGTGAAACGATATGAGCCATTGCTCGTAGAAAAAGACGTTAAATTTCTCGAACTTTCCTCTAGTTGAATATGGTGAAAACCTGACATTAAGTCGAGGCATGAAAAATATTTCGCTCTACCCAATTGATCCAAAATATCATCAATTCTAGGTAGAGGAAATTTGTCTGACAGCAATTTTTTATTTATTTGACGATAATCAATTATTAATCGCCATTTCTTTTCTTCAGAACCCGGTGTTGATTTTTTTGGGTACTAATAATAGTGGGCTATTATACTCTGATACAGACGGTTCGACTATATTTTGTGATATTAATTTGCTAACTTGTTTTTGAATTTCATTGACGTGGCTATGCGGGCATCTATAGTTTTTAATATATACTGGTTCGTCATCCCTAAATCTTAATTTTTGTTTATAAAAATGATTTGTACTGATCGATTCGGTTTCAAGTCCGAATACGTCACTATAACTGGTGCACAATGAAGTTAATGTTGTTTAAATTGCAACGGAAAACTTTTTTAATTGAGATATTACTTGTTTTTGTCTAATTTCTGGAGGTGTCTGAACTACTTCATAATGTGAAATTGGTTCATGTTTTAATTTGTTTGCATTGACTATTTGGTCAATGTTGTTTGTATTTAGAAATCGGACAAATGCATTTTTTGTTGTTGCAACTGTGTTTGCAACATATATTCCAGGTGCTATTTCCTGGTTTGGGATATATACACTATCTTCTGTCGAAGTTAGTTCGAATTTTCGGACAACTTGGGATCTTGCTGGTAAATATACTGAATTATTACCAGCGCTGTATGTTATTGGAACATAAATTGGATAATTTAAATTATTTGGACGTAATATAAACCAATCTTCAGATGGTTTGAAATCTAATTGACAGTAATATTTTTTTATAAAGTCAATGCCAATAATTCCATCACATGGTATTGCAAAATTGGAGTTTATTAGATGAAAATTGTGTGGAATTATATGATTTCCTGTTTGTATCTCAATCGGGGCTAGGCCCGAGGATTTTATAATCCCTCCGCCAATGCCTTGTATATTTATTAAATTATCAAATTAAATATTATGAAAATTATCAGAGTTTTCTTTTATTAATGATATATATGCACCTGTATCAATCAAAAATGTTAGCTTCGTTGAAGTTGCTACGTTTTCAAATGATACAAAAATATTAAGACTTAAGTTGATACTGTACACAGTATTTCCTACTGGTTTGTACTTGAAGGGGTCTGTTCGTTTCCCGTTGCCGCTTGGGCAACTCGAACGTTGTTGTTATTGTGGCCTCTATTCGAGTTACCACGGCCTCTAGAGTTTCCTCTATTACGGCCTCTGTTATTATTATTATTATTTATTATTATTATATATTATTATTATTATTTCGGGAACCGTTATTATGGTAATTACCTCTACCTCGGGAATTACCACGGTTACCTCTGTTATTATTTTGATATTGTTGCTGAGTATACAGGACAGTATTTACATGTTCTGTTGCCTCTGTGCAACTGTTGACAAACTTGGATATGGCATCATTCATATTATTGAATGTGCCTGCCTGCATGATAAGCTTTACCTTATCTAAAGCGCAGTTCTGTGTCATGGCCTTGACAGCAAGTGTTGTGCTGTATTTAGTGGCTAAATCAGGTGACAATCCGTCACCGATATAAGCTCCCTCAAGAGACTTAGTCAATTTTTCTACCTCTTGGGTATATTGATTAGCCGTTTTACTTCTTTGTTGTAAATTTAAGAGTTTAGCGGAAATAACTTCTACTGACTCTCCTTTTACTTTATCTGATAGTTTTGCTATGAGAGCTACAATCGTGTTCTCATCACTTATCAGATTTCTAGCATGGCCTGTTAATTTTGTCTTAATAAGACTTACAGCAAGTGCTTCGTGCGTTTCTTTAAGAAAGTAGATTCTCTTCAAGGCATCTATGAAGCGTTGTAAGTTTTCAGCCTTGCCATCAAACTCTGGTAAGAGCGATGAGGCTAATTTAAGAAATTGCACTGATGTTTGAGCCATGTTTGCCGTATCAATTATTTCTTGTTTTTCGTCAAGTTCTTCTACTTCTTCTTCTACTAAATCAGTAATTTGAAATGTTGCTGGAAATGTATCTAATATTTCCACGCAGCCTTTTTAACACGTCAGTTGACTGTAACAAATGCAAATCGCTTAACTTACGCTCATTGATATTTACAATGTCACGTACTTTGTTATACGATTCTATAAGAACTTGAACGTGTTTTATTTTTGTCTGGTTTGATATGGGTGCACTTTTGTTAAGGCACTTGAATGATCTATCAAACTCAGCACGGTGTTGTTTAATTATGGAAGCAATTTCATTCCATTCCATTAAACATATTGTAATTGGATAAGAGGGGGTTTTGTTCTAACTTTTATCAATAATGATCGTTGTTGCGGCTTTAGTCTTATTTTTGTTTTTTTTTTTTTTAGATTTTATCTAGATTGTTAGCCCTGCTCATATATTTTTTACGCAAACACTTATTATGTAATTTATAAAAATTATAAATTACGTTTGCGATTAATATAACAACGATAATTATTAATAAAGTATTTGTTAAACCTAAATCTACAGCACTGGATTCCACTTTATTGATCACATTAGCGGTGGAATCCACTGTTTTTGACCCTATAAGAAGCATTTTGTAATGTGCCAATTTCTCAAAAAATCTTATATTACCTATGTCTTCTGTTTTACTAATTTTATTGTTCATTCGTTTTTTATATATTCATTCATTTTTATATACATATATATATGCATGTCATATATTTCTATTGGATCTTTCCTATTTTGATCAACAGTGATCTCCTACCTAATGTTTCGTATGGCTTCACGGGCCATACTCTAACGGGCGACGCAATTATCGCTTCCGCTTACAAGGTTTTTTTACAATATTTGCTTATATTTATATATTATATTAAAAAACTTTTCGTTGGGCGCTCTTTGTAGCGCTACCGGTCCTTTGTAGACTGTAGTTGTCCTTGGCTCAACTTGTTGCGTTGAACGGTGCCGGTGCAGGTCATCGCACAGGCTATGTTGGGGCGCCGGTGCCGGCCTTCTTGGGTACAAGTGTACCTACAATGGGGGCTTCCCAGGGGTCCCTCGCAGTCTGCTGGGCATGTTTTCTCCGGTTTCTGCTGGATGTATCTGGGGACTATATGTGGTTTATTATTGTTGTTGATTACTGGTATAACTGGTGTAGAGGGTGGTTTTCGTGATTCTTTTAATTTATTTTGCGCCGACTCGATGTAATCGAGTTCGGCTTGCAGTTTTATTGTCGCCTCCCAACATAGAGGTTGGTCGGGGGCGAACAGCAGTTTTAAAATTTCTGCTTTGCGTTTTTTTAATTTTATTCTTAATCCACCGCGCCCAGTGGAATTTTTTTTTTGAATCACTCATCACACCCTACTCACTCAGTTATACGTCCACTTTAGTCCACTCCAGATCCTGATGTCCTGATGTCCTCGTGACAACTGTCACGGTCGCCATATATTGTGTTGTGTTGATCAAGAACCACAGTATGTAGTTGTTATTTGGTTGGCATCATTTTATTGAATGATTCTTTATTTTACAGTAGAATTGTTCTTAGCCTAATTACATGTGATTCTTATACATAAGGCTCTGCCGCTGATGGCAGCAGAGCGGGAGCGTAGTATGTATGCTTGTATGTATATATATGTATATGCGGACGGCATATACATTGGACATATGCAAGAGGCTAGCAGAGAGTTGCTTGAACTCCATAAATGCTTACGCGGCGTCTCTGACGCGCCGGTTGCGGGGCGGTCCACACATAAGTGGCCGATCATATTTCAAGTGCATTTATGTTTATGCCTGCGTATTGTTTATGTAGGCGACAAAGTGTCACTTTGCATTCTGACCAAATACTCTATAGTTTCGTTGGTCATATGACGCTTCTTTATGTAGTATACTCTACATAGCGTCGAGTACTTATAATAGCCCCGTCTGCTTATACATGTTCTGCGTAGGTACTAATTTTTGACAATTTGTTAGATACTACTTAATATTAATTTACATGACTTTTACATCTTTTTATACCCTGACCCATTGAAAATGGGAAATCAGGGTATATGGTTTTGTTAAATGTATGTAACAGGGAGAAGGAGGCGTGGAGACCCATAAAGTATATATATTCTTGATCAGGGTGACGAACTGAGTGGATTTGCCCTGTCCGTCGGTCTGTTGTGTCGTCCGTCGTCCGTCCGTCCGTCTGTCCGTTGTATGAACGCGTCGATCTCAAACATATAAGAGCTGAGACTTGAAATATTTTTTGAAGTCCTGTTAAGCGAATCAAGTTTGTTTCAAAATCGATAACTATTACGTTTTTTGTTTCGTTAAAAACCTTTGAAAGAGTATTTTAATTTATTGTACATCTTTGGACTAGAGCCTCCAAATTTTGCATTTAGTTTATTTATATTTTTAATTTCGGTTTTTGTTGTTTTGATTTATTAAAAATTTTACAAAAATTTTCAATCTGAAGTTTAGTTGCAAATTAGCGAAATGTGAATGAGTTTGCGATTTTAGCAATGAAAATATTCAATATAATATGTAAATCATATGCGGAAAATTTCATTGAATTCCATTGAGTATCACGAAGTAATTAAAGTTTTGTTAATTGCATGTGCAGAAACCAGTTTTCTTTTTTCTATCATTGCACACATTATTGAGACATTGATGCGAGTTCGTTTTTGACATTGTGTGTTTTTGTTATAATTCTTAGGGGGGGTGTTCACGCGTGTAATTTTATTTTTTTTGTTTTAAACAATGTTTCTAAGGTTGGTGTGGTTTGGTTGAGGGTGTTTTTTTTTTTTTTTTTTTTTTTTTTTTGATGGTGTTTAGTGTTCAAGATTTTTGAATAAGATTTATTAGATCAGTTTTAGTTTAGTAGAGTAGAGATAGTAGGTGATTGGGGAGTTAGGTGAATGTTGTTTTGTTGTTGTTGTTGAGAGGTGAGTGTATTGATGAGGTGGTAGGTGTAGTGTATTTAGTGGAGATAGAGGTAGTGGGGGGGTTAGTTGTTTGGTTTAGTTGAGGGGTGTTGTGTAGATTTGTGTTGTTTTGTTAATTAGTTTTGAATTATTGAAAATAGGGTATTTATTTAGATCGGATTGGTTATATTGTAGGGTTATTTTTTTTTTGGTTTTAGGAGAGATTTTGGCACCTATGACACTGCGCCACCTCTAAAGATTTCAGTGGCTTTTAATTTTAATTTTTTGGCTGCCGAGCATACTCAGATTTAGTATTCGGGAGAGTGGCTCTTTTGTGAAGCGAGATTTTATATCTAGGACTTAATGAGTGGCAAGATTAGATAAGTGGTCTCGTATCATTGTTGGAGTTGAGTGATGTAGGTGCCGGATAACAGCTGTAACGCTGCTTTTCAGCTGAAAAGTGTATTTAATGCTTGCTATGAGATATTTATTGAGTGCTCTGTATGTTGTTATGTCTTTACATTGCACTTCAAACATGGCCTTGGGTGGTGGATAATTATTTTGCCAATGGCTACATAAGGTCATTTATTAGTGGCATAATATCAGTGACATTGATATGTAAGCGGTGCAGGCTTTGTAAGCTGCATAACATTATTAGCCGTGACGTCACTTGGTGGTGCAATTTGTATGTTTTTATTTTTATAATTTTTAATAATTTTAATATATTTGGTTGACAAAATTGTTTTTATTTAGCAGACTTTCTAATGAGCACATTTCTCAAGGTTAGAAAGGTCATTTGCAGACATTTTTTTATTAAGTTTGGGACGTCTCCTAGTAGTGTTCTTTTTGCAGTTATTTTCGGCACAAAACTTTCCTCACTAGCTAGCTCTCTGGCTTTAAGAAAATCAATATTGAAGATTGTCGAGTTGCAGGTTTTACCTTTTAATACTGGGCAGCAGCGGCCCAGAGGTAGAGGAGGTAGCGGTGAGAAATTCTTTTTATTTTCACCTTGCTGAGTCGGACTGCACAGGCGTATTGGTCAGCATCTCGACTAATCTCGCCATGCTACGTAATCATAGCACAAAAATAAATTTTATTTTATTTTTAAATTAATTAATTTCAATTTTATTTATTTTTTTTTCTGTTTGTATGCTCAAAGGCATACTATTAATGCCCATAAATTTTTTCTCATTCTTAGTAGCTGCCAGCAGCTACCCGAAGAGGGTGGAAATATTAAGGGTATTTTTTTTTTTAATTCCATTGATACTTAACATTAGCATCTCATGAATTTCATATAACGCTTTATGTCAACATGACGGAAAAGAGGAGGAAGGAACGTAAAATTAAAATTTTTACATTTTTAATTTCAGATTTCATTTAAAAGGGTACTAGGATGGAGGAAGATAAAGGACGTTGTCTTGTATCTTCTTAGAGGATCTTAAGCTAAAGTTGTGCAGGTAAGTGTATTTGTAGATCAGCTGTTGGGGTGAATGAACTGATCCAGACCGGACTCAGTTGAGCAGGTATGTATGTGTGTTGTGTTTGTATTGATTGTGTATGTAATTTGAATGTTTTCTTTTTTCCAGGTTTATTTGGCTGAGGTTCAGCTGTTGAGGCCAGGGCCGGAGTCAGTGATACGGTAAGTATGTGTGTATTAATTTGTGTTGATTTTAGTTGTGTGTGTAATAGTCGTTGTTTATTTGTTTTTATTTGTATTTATTTGTTTCTATTTATTTATTTATTATTATTATTATTTTAATTAATTAATTTATTTTTATTTGTATATATTTCTATATTTATTTATTTTAATTTATTTATTTGTTTATGTTTATTTATTTATTTTAATTAATTAATTTTTTTATTTTTTTTTTTTATTTATTTTATTTTTATTTATTTATTTTAAAGGTTTTTAATAATTTATATTATTATTTATTTATTTTACTTATTTATTTATTTATTTTTTTTATTTATTTATTTTTATTTTTATTTATTTATTTAATTTTTATTTAATTATTTTTCCAGGTTTCTAGAGGGCCAGATCTGTGCTTAGATTCAGCAGTATGAGGTATGTGAATTTTGTGTATATTTGAGTGTGCATTTAATACGATTTTTTTTGTTCTTTTCTTTCTTTATTTACAGGTTGACTGAGGGAGAATGCTGACCATGTCTCATCATCTGTATCCGAGCACGGACGTCAGACAAAATTCAGTTAAGTACAATTTGTATATGTAGTAGACAATTGTTACTCAGCTTGAACAATTTTTATTTATATAAATTTATTTTTCTTCCAGTTATCGAGCAGTACAAGCCGTTTTGGACATCGTAAGCAGATCAGCTTGGAGACCGGAACTGTTTGTAAGGTATGTCTGTTCGATTTGCGTGTGCTCTAGTTTTGCTTCTCTATTTGTTTAATTAATTTTCCTTTTTTTAAGGTGTATAGTGGTGGCCAGGTAAATGGCTCGCTCTGGCGAGCAGTGTCCGTTTCAGGTTTTGTGGTATGAGGTATGTATTATTAAGTTTATGTAATTTGAATTAATTTATAATTATATTTGTGTGTTCTTGGTTTATTCAGATTTCGAATTGTGTTTACACCGGAGCAGCGGCCGGCGTCAAGATTTTGAGGTATGTATATATGAATTAGTTTGAGTATGTTTGTATGTTCATATAATTACCGTTTATCTTTTTATGCAGGTGGTCGAGTATGTAGATGTGTGTCAGCTTACTGGATTCGATGCCAGGAGCAGATAGTGTTTAGGTTAATGATTTTAAATAAGAATGTATTATAAGCATGTAATGTAAAGTGATATTGTATTGAATTGTATTTAGTAAGTAAGTTTGTTTTCCAATTTAGCATTATATAATATGAGTTAAGTAATATTTGAGTATTTTTTTATTTAATTTAATTTAAGCTGATGCTGAATTTGTTAATAAATATTGTTTAAAATGATAAATGCATTTGTGTTGTTTATAATTTTGTTTGTTTGTGCAGAGAGATGAATGCATTTAGTTGTTTACAGTTTTATTTAAATTTTAATAAAATTAGTTAATAAGTTTGATTTTAAATTGTCATTATGTTATTTGGTGATGTATATATATGTGTGATATAGAGTAGACGGTAATGTATTGGACTATTACATAATTTTCTTACGACAGCTATGTTATTTACATGTTGTGCTCGATTGGTTAGTTTTGCTAAGATTTAGCAAAATAGTGGCAGTGTTGTGTGATTTACAATAGTGTTGTGTGTAGTTAGTTTATAAAGTGGCAAAACAATAAGAATTTAATTGAATTTTGTGAAATTTAACTAATAATGTGTTTTTTTTCTTTTCCAGAATATTTGGAGGCAGGCCGTTCATCTCGTCTAGTCGTGGTGGCGTTAGTGGTGGCACAGGCACTGGAGTTTGACGGCTCTGGTATCTGGATATGGATTGATGGCGGCACAGGCACTAATGTTGGCGCCGGCTCTGGCATCTCGATAGGAGTTAATGGCGGCACAGGCACTGGAGTTCACGCCGGTCTAGTTCTGGGTAGGAGTTGTTGGCGGCACAGGCACGTAAGTTCACGCCGGCTCTGGCATCTGTAAGGGAATTTGTGGCGGCACAGGCACTGAAGTTCGCGCCGGCTCTGGCATCTGTGAAGGAATTAGTGGCAGCACAGGCATCTTCCGCTTGTATTGCGTTGTTATTAATAAAGTGCATTTCGGAAATAAGTTAGTGTCAATTTTATTTGCTTGCGTTATATTTTTAATAATCTATTTTATTTCGCAGGCACCAGTATTCCATACTAGGATTTTTAGTTTACTTTCTGGCTATTATTTGATTTGATTTGCATTTGTATTTGCATTTACTGTATCGGAATGGTTAATGTTGTTTGAGTAGGGCAGAATTATATTTTGATTCATATTTGCCGATTGATTTGCCATTAGATGAGTGAGGGTTGGATTACGTAAGAGTCTTAAGCTTTGATTTACGTTGCTGAATTGTAGTATGGCATTGCAGTTACTGGTTCCTTCTTTTTTATCATAAGGTCAATTAAGAGGTCGAGCTTACGACTTTTTTGCGATGGTATTGTTTGCTATTTGCAATATCAACATCGCTGTCGCTATTTTCTTTCGTCTAGTTTCATTGGATAGTTGATGTTGTTGTTGCGGCGCTGTTGCTGCTGCCGATGCTGTAGTAGCTGTTGCTTAGTGGTGCTGCTCTTTTACGCGCTGTGCTGTGTTTGCGTGTGCTGCTGTTGTGTGTGTTGCTTTTTTCTGGTCAGTCTAATCTTTCATAAGGACGTCAGCATAGTGATGTCCTTATTGTGGTTGTGTTGTGTTGACGCTGTTGTGTGTTGTTGCATTGCTTGTACGTTTGACGTGATTTGCTGTCTGTTGGCGCACAGCTGAGGCTGGGGATTTATTTGTCTGTTGCATGCCAACCGATTCTTTTAATTATGCATCTTAAAAGTTGCAGCTTTGAGCTTGCTGCATGCTCACCATGACAGTTTGACATTTGCGGTTGGATATCTTTTGTTTTTGGACAGGCCGTCGATGGTGATTGCACGATTTTAGCAAACGAATGGTCTACGGATAATTTTTGGTTGTCCAAATTTTTGGCAGGATGACACTGGACAGGTCTGCGTTACGTAGTGGGCGTTCATTTATTTTTTGCCCTCAAGCACTGTCATTGAGGATATTGCTATTATTGGCTTCAGCATCAATCTCGACTCAAATAAGTCGAGTTATTACGCTTACGTACGGACTTTGTGTCCCAGTTTTCGAGTTTTGGCGAGCCAACTTTCAGGAGTGGAATGGTGTAGATATCGATACAAATCTATATCCTTTGTCAGCCTTGGTTGATAAGTGTGCGATTCAAGGTTGTTTTTCTAAAGTAGTGCACAGCTGCGATATGAGTCTATATCCAAGCACTGCACACGCAACCATCCCTGCATTGGCTTGGTGTAATAATTGTTTTCTCCAATTAGATTATTCATGCCCTGCAAGAGGGCAGGATTTGTGGTACAGATATACAGGGTTGATTTGCATTTACATTTGCATTTGCATTGGCAGAAGCTTTGCAGCTGCATTATTTTTTGTCGACTTGCACTGCAGTGTTTAGCCGGTTTATTAAGCCAACCTATTACTATCGTAGCATTTTTGGACTTGTGGTTACAGAAAGTGAATTGCCTTGTTTTGTTTGGAGTTTGGTCTTTTTTAGATACAACAAAATTTACTTAATAGCTAGGGTATCGCATTAGCGGTGACTATGTCATTCGTTCTAAAAAGCTTTTTAGAGCTTTGACTGATCAGCTGTTCAGCTTTGTTAACATTTTTTTATAGACAAATTGATTTGAATTTATAGCAAATTTAACAATTTACATTTTTTATTTAGTGACATTTTTTATATACGTTGGGTTTTGTTGATGTGTTTGGACCAGCCAATAGCATCATCGAGCAGAAAACTGCATAATAGGGCCATTTTACCCTATATGTTGTCGTCTCTATACTGTTTCATTTCAGTGCTAATTGGGACAAATTTTAACATTTCATATTTCAAATACAGACTATTGGGGGGGATACTTTATTAATATTTTATTTTAATATTTTTATAATTATGGATTTTTGTGTGATGGAGAAAGGGTAGATGATGTTGTATGTTTATATGTATATGAAATAATTGGAATATGAAAGGTAAAGGGATGTGGAGTGGGGGGGTGTATTGTGGATTGGATTTTTGTTTAAATATTTGTATATACGTTTTGATATATTAATAGGTGAGGGTGGTATTTGATGAATGGTGTAAGTAATGGAATTAATAAGTGGGAGTTGAGATTTGTGTATTGGAGGGTGGGGGGGATGATGTTAGTATAGATTTTATAAGTTTTGGTTTTAGGATGTAGGGCGATTGGAAAGGGGTTTATATTTATTTTTGTAAGTGTTTATTTGATTTATGTAATAGTTGTTTTAATAGTTTCGTTTATTTGAGGAAATATAACGGGATTTTGGAGTTGTGTTATATAGGTGAGTATTTGTTGTTTTGTTTTGTTTTAGTTTTTTGAGGTATATATGTTGATTGGTTGATTGATGTTTATTGTATGTGTTTATGTTGTTTATTTGTTTTGTTTTTATGTATTTTTATTTTTTTAGGTATTTAGCGACGAATGGATTTGGAATATGTTTAGTTGCAGTGTTTTGTGTGGGTAGTTTTTTGTTTGTTATTTTGTTTTTATTATTAATTTATTTAAATTTATTTTATTTTTTTCAGAAAACATGTAGTGGCGGATGGATACGGAATATGTGTATTTGTTTATTTTAGTTGCAGCTCGTAGGTAAGTTGTTATTAGTTATATGTTTTAATTTATTTATTTTTTTGAGAAAGAGGAGGAAGGGGGGGGATGATGTTTGAGATGGGGGGGAGGGGGGAAAGAGAGAGAAGGAGGGGGAGGAGGATGGAGGTGAGGGGAGGGGGGTGTGTGAGTTGGGATGATGGGGAAGAAGAAGGGAGGTTATTTTGATGAGTTAGAGAGAGAGTGGGTGAGGGAGGGTGGGTGGGAGGGGGAGGTTGGGGGTGTGGTGAATGGTTGTGTTTTGTTTTTTATTTGGGGATTTTTTTATTGTGAGATTGTGTGGTAGGTTGGTGTTTTGGTTGTTGTTGTGTTGTGGTTTTAGGGGATGGTGAAGGAGTTGTTAGGAAGGAGGGGGAGGAGTGTGTGAGGAGGGGGATTGGGTGAGGAT
Organism: Drosophila leonis; assembly: GCA_035045365.1. NCBI lineage: Eukaryota > Metazoa > Arthropoda > Insecta > Diptera > Drosophilidae > Drosophila > Drosophila leonis. Next base: position 26,363 of record JAWNPC010000834.1, read on the forward strand.
GAGGGAGGATTATGAGGATAGGGGGGAGTAGTTTAGGTGGGATGGGAGGGTGGATTGTGAGGGATGAGGTGGGTGTTAATTTGGAGATAGAGAGTGGTGGAGATTGTGGAGTAGAATTGTTAGGGTTTTTGAAATGGGGTATGACGGATGAAAGGGGTGAGAAAAGTTTTTAGATTGATGGGTGGATGGTGAGTTGTTAATTAGTTAGGGGATTGGTGGGTATGATGTATTGTTTTAAGGGAAGAAGATAGGTATAGTTTATGTTAAAGGATAGAGTTGAGAATTGGAGGTGTTTGGAGAGATTTGGGATTTAGGTAGTTTATAGAGGAATGGGAAAATATGGAGTATTTTTGTTAGTTGTTGTTTTGTGTTGTTGTTGTATTGTTGTATTTGTGTTGTTGTGGTGTTTTGTGTTGTTGGTGTGTGGGGGTTTTGTGTTGTTGTTGTTGTTTTTGTAATTTGTTGTTTTGTGTTGTTGTTGTTGTATTTTGTTGTAGTTGTTGTTGTTGAGTTAGGTGTTTGTAGTTGTGTTGTTGTGTTGTAGTTGTGTTGTTTTTTGTGAGTGGTGTGATTTTGTGTAGTTGTGTTGTTGTTGTAGTTGTGTGGTGAGTGATTATTAGAAATTTGTTTTGATTGTGAAATTGTGAGAAGTTTGAGGGATATTAGTATATATTAGGGGACTTGTTTTAGGGGATTGAGTGTTGATTTGTAGTTGTGTTGTGTTGTTGTTGATTTGGAGCATGTGGTAGAAAGGTGGCATTTGTGATATTTTAAATGGGTTTTGGGTTGGTTGAGGTTGTGGTTTGGTGGAGTTGATGTTGTAGTTGTTGTTGTTGTTTTGTTTTGTTGTATTGTAGGGAGTGTTGTGTTGTAGTAAGTGTTGTTTAGTTTTATGTAGAGGTATATATAATGATAATTTTTTCATTTTAGAGTGAGAGTAGAGATGGGGGAAATATTAGGATATTATTGTTTATTATTATTAGATTTAATTAGACTTATGAATTTTGTTAGGTTATGTAAATGAAGGAGATATAAAATATGAGTTGAGGTTATATGATTGTGAGGATAAGGAAAAAAGAGTTTGAATTGTGAAATATTTTATATTTAATTATTAGAATTTTTATTTAGGTTGATTAAATTGTAATAAAAGGATGGAGATTGAGAGTTGTTTATGTTTTAGAGGATTTAAGAAGTAAGTATTAGATAGATGTAAATTTATATATGTATGTATGTATTAAGTTATGTTTTGTTTGTTTTTTGTTTTTTTTTTGTTTAAGGTTTTTTGAGGGGTGAGATGTGTTAGTAATTGTGGGTGAAATATATATTAAATTTAGATGTATTAGATTATATTATATTAATTTTTTTTTTTTTAGGTTTAGATAGTAGTGGTTGTGTGGAAATAAGAGATAGTTTGGGGCGGTAAGTATAAGAGGGGGGGGGGGGGGGGGGGGGGGGGGGGGGGGGGGGATATATATGTATATGCGGACGGCATATACATTGGACATATGCAAGAGGCTAGCAGAGAGTTGCTTGAACTCCATAAATGCTTACGCGGCGTCTCTGACGAGCCGGTTGCGGGGCGGTCCACACATAAGTGGCCGATCATATTTCAAGTGCATTTATGTTTATGCCTGCGTATTGTTTATGTAGGCGACAAAGTGTCACTTTGCATTCTGACCAAATAGTTTCGTTGGTCATATGACGCTTCTTTATGTAGTATACTCTACATAGCGTCGAGTACTTATAATCAGAGCTGTTAAGAGTTCCATTTGAATGGAAATTCAAAATGGGTTTTTGTTCTGAAAACCCATTTTGAATTTCCATTCAAATGGAATTTTTAACAGCTCTGCTTATAATAGCCCCGTCTGCTTATACATGTTCTGCGTAGGTACTAATTTTTGACAATTTGTTAGATACTACTTAATATTAATTTACATGACTTTTACATCTTTTTATATTATCTTATTGTAATTGCAGCCTCTCTGGATCGTCATAGGTGTTTTTTGCAGCAGTGGCCGCCATCGTTGGACCTGGATTGGCCCATCGTAAGCAGCTCGTTGGCTCTTGCAGCCTGCCTGGGGTGAGTAAACATGCTTGCGTTGCGATTGGCAAGCATGCTTGTATGTGTATTCACGAATTCACACACATATATATATGCCTATATATACATGTGTTTGTATATGTATGTTTACATACACTGATTTTATGAAAAAGCTTCGTCTGGATCGGCATTGGTGCTTTTTGTAGCAGTGGCCGCTATCGTTGGACCGGGATTGGCCCATCGTCAGCAGCTCATCTGGCTCTTGCAGCCTGCCAGGGATGGATAAACATGCTTGCGTTGCGACTGGTAAACATGTTTGTATTTGCATTCACGCATTTACACATACATATATATATGTTTATATATACGTATATGTTTGTATATATATATATATATATTATATACATTAATGCGTGAATTTGGTGTTTTGCGTTTTTCGTTTGTATGAAAAAGCTTCGTATGGCATCTGGCATCTGGAGGCGACCAAAGGGAAGACTATAATTGTATGTAAAAATTGTATAAGATATTTTGTTCTTAACAATTTTTAGCATAGTTTCCATATTTTTGGTATTTTTTGTATTTTCAGGACTTGTAGCGGCAACACTGTTGAGCATCTTCGCTGTATTGGAGCAGCGCTGCGTTGTACGCTGCGTGTAGGTGAGTGTTGTTGATGTTGATGTTATGTAAATAGATTTTTACATAAGTTTTGGCATCTTTTCAGGAACTTGTAGCGGCGACTCTGGAAACGGGCCGTCTTCACTGGATTTTCAGCTCTTCTTCATGTAAGTGTTTATTATCGATATTATGTAAATAGTTGTTTTACATAAGTTTCGTCTTATTTGCAGGAAAATATAACGGCGATTTTGGAGTTCGTCGTTATATAGGTGAGTATTTGTTGTTTTGTTTTGTTTTACGTATTCTTTGCAGAAAAGCTTATAGTGACTGCGCTTGATTGCGCTTGAATTGATGCATTTCATTGTATGCTGTTTATGGGTATGTTTATTTGTTTTGTATTTTCATGTATTTTCTACTCTTTTTTCAGGTACATTTAGCGACGACACTGGATTTGGACATCATCGCTTTAGTTGCAGCTCGTCTTTGTGTGGGTAAGTTTATTTGTTTTGTTATTTGTGTTATTATGTCTTACATTTATTAACATTTATTTAACATTTATTTTATTTTCTTTCAGAAAACATGTAGTGGCGGCACTGGATACGGACATCATTGCTGTATTTGTTTCATTCTTCAGTTGCAGCTCGTCAGGTAAGTGTGTTCATTAGTTATATGTTTTACATTTATTTACTATTTATTTCCATTTCTTTGCAGAAAAACATGTAACGACGATCCTGGATACATTCTTCTTCGCTGTATTGGATCATCTTTGTTCAAGTAAGTGCTTATTTGTCTATATATTAGTATTTATATTGGCAAATATTAACTTGTATTTTCTTCTTTTTTGTTCATTTTCATGTTTTTTAATTGGGCCGTCGTCAATTCGTCAAGTCCGGGGGGCCGTTAATACAGTCCCATGTCATCTACTGTAGAACTTATGGAACTGGTGGTGCACTAGCTTGTAGCCATGTTCACATGTTCATCTTCATCTTCATCTTCGCTGTCCAGTTCCGTAAACTCAAATGCTCTCAGGTTCACTGGACTGGGCAGTTGTTGTTGCTGATGTTGATTTAGTTGCTGTAATTTACTGACTTTCTTATTTATGTTCGTTGTATTTGTATTGTTTGGCTGAATTCCCAATAAACGTTCTATCATAAGCAGTAGTTGGTTCATTCTGGTCTTCATTATTTTGATTGTCTCTACGCTTTTTTCCAGAGCTTTAGTCAGCGTAGTTGTCCTCTGTTGCTCTTCACGTAGTTTCGTCTGGAAGTTTGCCAGGTGCGTTTGTGCCGGATTGCGTGCACGCCCACTGTTTTTCATCGCACTGGCATTATTGGCTGTTTTCTTAGTTGTTGTGGCTGCAACAACCTTTCTTGCTGTTGTTGTTTTTGCTTCTTCTTCTTTATTTGCAGCCCGCCTCGCTTCATTTTTCTTCTTTTCATTTGCTGAGCTTTCCATTGGCTGCCTTGCTGTACTTGCTCGTTGCTGCTGTTCTTGCTGTTGTTGTTGTTGTTGCTGCTGCTTTTTTATAAGTGGGATTGCTCGTACTGAAAGGAGCTTGCTTCTAGCTGACTTAAAGGCAGGGCAGCCTTTAAAGCAGCTGACGTGTGCCCCTTTGCAGTTGCAACACGTAGCTGGGGCATCCCTCGGCTTTGTGCAGGCCATTGAGGGATGCTCGCCTCCACACTTCATGCAGCGATAAGGGCGTCGGCAGTAGTTCTTAGTGTGGCCGAATGCCTGGCAGCGGTGGCATTGTGAGGGATCGACCGGCTTGGGCTGCCTCCTCACATTTTGGCCACTCAGCACTTTCAGCTCCAGAATCTTCTCGTGGCTGCCGTCAGCCATTGTCGGCAGCTCAACTTCGAATATGTTCAAGGGCTTCTTTGAAAATCGGTGCGTCATGACGCGAATGAAACGTGTGGTGAAGCCAACTTCACCAAGTTTTTCCTTCAGCCATTCGCATGGCGTGGAATGGTGAAGTTGCTTCACCACAACTCTATAGCCCTTCAGGCCGCGCATCTGGTGGGTATGTAAATGTATTCCGTCTTCCTCAAGGGAAGACAGAATAGCATTATACGTTTCCATGTCCTCACACAGGATACGCAGCCCTTCACTAGAATTGGCAGGTGTTTTGGTAGAGAATCCCTTCACTGCTGGATTTAGCTGTAGTTTATCCAGTAGCTGCACCATGGGCAAAAATAATGGACGTATTTTTGTTAGTTGTTGCTTTTGTCGTTGTTGTTGTAAAACTTGTTGTATTTGCTGTTGTTGTTGTACATTTTGCTGTATTTGCTGTTGTTGTTGTTGTTGTTTTTGTGCAATTGGTTGTATTTGCTGTTGTTGTTGTTGTTTTTGTACAATTTGTTGTATTTGCTGTTGTTGTTGTTGTACATTTTGTTGTAGTTGTTGTTGTTGTACGTTAGGTTGTAATTGTAGTTGCTGTTGTTGTCGTTGTAGTTGCTGTTGTTCATTTTGCTGTAGTTGCTGTTGTGCATTTTGCTGTAGTTGCTGTTGTTGTTGTAGTTGCTGTCGTGCCTCGAGCTGCAATTCATTAGCAAATTTGCTTTTGAATTGCTGAAAATTGCTGCAGAAGCTCTTCAGCACGGGATCATCTACGTCATCATCATCTAGCGCGGCACTCCTCCGTTTTAGCGGCGATTGAGCTGCCTCTGCATTTGTAGTTGCTGTTGTTGTTGTTGTTGTTGTTGAATTTGGCAGCTCATGTGGTAGCAAAGGTGGCACTTTGCTGATCCATTTTTACACCATCGCGGCACTTTTGGTGTTGGTTGATGTTGTTGTTGGTGTTGGTGCTGATGTTGATGTTGTAGTTGTTGTTGTTGTATTTGTTGTTGTTGTCATTGTAGTTGCTGTAGTTGTTGCTGTTGTCAGTAAGTCGTTGCCTTTCAGTTTGTATGCCTCAGAGGTCATACTACTAATGCCCATAAATTTCCCTTCTCATTCTTAGCAGCTGCCCAGCAGCTACCCGAAGATCGGGGGAAATATTAAGGATATTATTGTTTATTAATTCCATTAGTACTTTACATTAGCACCTTCATGAATTTTGCTTAGCGCCTTAATGTCAACATGACTACGGCAGATACTTAACAAAACTTACTCGAGTTGAGCTGTTTAAACTACTTGCATTGTGCAGCCGATAAACGGTCAACACAAACTATCGGAAGTTTGTCACATCTCTGTGACAAGCATATTTTCATATTTACATTATTACTGACATTTTCTAATTTCAGGTTGATTAACAATTGTAATAAAAGGATGGAAGATTGAAGACGTTGTCTTATCGTCTTCCTAAGAGGATCTTAAGCTAAAGTAAGTATTAGATAGATGTACAAATTTATATATGTATGTATGTATTAAAGTCTAATGTTTTGTTTGTTTTTTGTTTTTTTTTTTTTTTGTTTCAAGGTTTTCTTTGCAGGCGCCGGTGCAGCATCCGCTGTTCAGGTAATTGTGGGTGAAATTATACTATTAAATTTAGCATGTAATTAGATTAATATTAATATTAATTTTCTTTTTTCTTTTCAGGTTTCAGATAGTAGTGGTTGCTGTGGACAATAAGAGCATCAGCTTTGGGGGCCGGTAACTGAGGAAGAAGGCTAAGTTTTCATCAACTGGATCCAGGTCCGGACAGCAGGCGATGATAAGTTTATTGTTATTTATATTTAATATGTTTGTGATATGATGTGAATTAAATAAATTATATTAGTTAATAAAAATGTATTTAAAGTTTAGGTTACGTTTTTTAGTATTATTTGGATATAAATATGTATTGTGGTATAATGTATTTAGATTTGATTTGCTTGAATTATTAAGGTTTGATATGTTTTTTTTTTATACCCTGAACCCATTGAAAATGGGAAATCAGGGTATAATGGTTTTGTTAAGCTGTCAAATGTATGTAACAGGCAGAAGGGGGCGTGGCAGACCCCATAAAGTATATAGATTCTTGATCAGGGAGACGAGCTGAGTCAATTTAGCCCTGTCCGTCTGTCTGTCTGGCTGTCCGTCTGTCCGTATGTATGAACGCGTCGATATCAGAACATATAAGACCTAGAGACTTGAAATTTTTTTGGAAGTCCCTGTAAAGCCCGCGCATATCGAGTTTGTTTCAGAAATTCGATAACTTTTCTCGTTCTTTTGTTATCGATTAAAAACCTTATCGAAATGAAGTTAATAAATTATATCTCGTACATCTTTATAGCAAGAACCTCAAAATTTTGCATTTAGTTTCATTCATATTTTATACAATTTCGGTTTTTGTTATATTTCGGATATTGGTTCAAAATTTTTCAAAAATTTTCAAATTGAAGGTTAGTTGCAAATATAGCCAATATGTGAATGAGTTTGCGATTTTATACAACTGCAAAATATTCAATATAATATGTAAATCATATGCTGAAAATTTCAAAATCCATTAAGTATCACAGAAGTAATTAAACAAAACGTTTTGTTAATTGCAACATGTGACCAGAAACCCACCCCCGTTTTCATTTTTTCTATACATGTGCACACATACATTGAGACATTCGAATGCGAGCATTCTTGTCCTTTCTAAGAATCACAAGAATTACAGCTGACTGCTTAAATGTTGTTATAATTCTTAGCTGGGTTCCAGCCCCGCCGATGTCAAATGTAATTTATTGTTTTTTGTTTTCACACACACAATGGTGGTGTCGCGGTAGAGGTGATGCGCTTTGATCAGTAGATGTTGGTTCGACTCCAGGTGGGGAAATGTCAGATTTTCTTAATATTTTATATTTTTCTTTTATTAAATTATTATTACTATTATTTAAAAAAAAAAAACTACCTTTTTGACAAAAATGCTATTTGATTGTGAAAGTGCAAGATTGGCAATTTAATTAAATTTTGTATAAGTTTGTAATGTATACAAGAAACGGAATATATTTAAAAACGGTGATCGGACGGGGTTCAGGGTCTCCTAGTCGGGTACCCCTGACTAGAGTTTTTTTACTTGTTTTTTTTTTTGTATTTTTTCAGCAATAAAAGAATTTATTAGCCATTCAAGCTTTTTTTCAGTATCTTTAGTAGAAGTAGCAGCATAGTCAGGCTGAATTGGCTTGCGTCTAGTACTTAGGCTTCGACTTCTATGTTGTATTTGTTGTTGTTGCCTTGACTGACGCTGCTGAGTGCTATTGACTGCAGGTGAGTCAGCGTGTCTAGGTGTATTTAAGCCCTTGCGAAGCATAGCAGCGTAGCTGGGGGCGGCATTAGTTGTTTGGTTTAGTTGAGGGCGTGTCTGTGTAGGCATTTGCTGTCGTGTTTTGTTCAAATTAGTTTTGAACCTATTATTGACAACATTAGAGGCTATATTATTTAGATCGGCAATTGGCTTACTAAATTGTAGCGCGCCTTCATTTTCCTTTTTTCGCGCTTCTTTCTAGGCAAAGCATCCTTTATAACTGGCCGCATGCGGGCCTGAGCAGTTTGCGCATTTAAGTGGGACAAAATCACCTTTTTTAATTTCACAAGCCGTTGATGCATGGCAGCCTCCGCCCTTGACACATGTGAAAGGGCTTCGGCAATAATTTTTTGTGTGCCCAAATTTCTGGCACCTATGACACTGCGCCACCTCTAAAGATTTCAGTGGCTTTTCAATTTTAATTTTTTGGCTGCCGAGCATACTCAGATTTAGTATCTCTGGCTCTTTTGTGAAGCGAGATTTTATACCTCTTAGGAACTTAACTGAGTGGCCAAGATTAGATAAGTGGTCTCGTATCCACTTGTCTGGAGTTGAGTGATGTAGGTGCCGGATAACAGCCCTGTAACCACGCTCGCTTTTCAGCTGAAAAGTGTGACTTTCAATGCCTTGCTGATGGAGATATTTATTGAGTGCTCTGTATGTTGTTATGTCTTTACATTGCACTCTTAAACCATGGCCTGATGTGGGCATGGTGGAATAATTATTTTAGCCAATGGCTACATAAAGGTCATTTATTAGTGGCATAATATCAGTGACATTTGATATGTAAAGCGGTGCAGGCTTTGTAAGCTGCATAACATTATTAGCCGTGACGTCACTTGGTGGTGCAATTTGTATGTTTTCTGTAATAATTGCTTTATTAGGGCCGGCTGCTCCTTGCACAGGCTTTCTAATATGAGTTGGTTGCACAAAATTGTTTTTATTTAGCAGACTTTCTAATGAGTCACATTTTTTTTGTTAAGTTTGGGACTGTCCTTGGTAGCTGTTCTTTTTGCAGACTTATTTTCCGGCACAAAACTTTCCTTACTATTTTTTAGCTCTCTGGCTTTAAGAAAATCAATCATTGAAGATTGAGTCGAGTTGAAGGTTTTACATTTTAATAACTGGGCAGCAGCGGCCAGAGAGGTAGAGGGGGTAGCGGTGAGAAAATTCATTTTATTTTTCACCTTGCTGATCGTGGGCGTGGGAACACGTGGCGGAGCAAGCGCACGAGTCGGAGCTGACACAGGCGTATTGGTCAGCATCTCGACGTCCACATCCTCGTCATCACTTGCTACGTCAATCATAGCACAAAAATAAAATTTTTATTTTATTTTTAAATTAATTAATTTCCAATTTTAATTTCACATTTTCAGTTTGTATGCCTCAGAGGTCATACTATTAATGCCCATACATTTCCCTTCTCATTCTTAGCAGCTGCCCAGCAGCTACCCGATGAGGGGGAAAATATTAAGGGTATTATTCTTTATTAAATTCCATTGGTACTTTTCATTAGTACCTTCATGAATTTTGCTTAGCGCCTTAATGTCAACATGACTACGACAGATACTTAACAAAACTTACTCTAGTTGAGCTGCTTACAATACTTGCATTGTGCAGCCGATAAACGGTCAACACAAACTATCATAAGTTTGTCACATCTCTATGACAAACATATGTTCATATTTACATTAATAATGACATTTTCTAATTTCAGGTTGAATTACAATTGTAATAAAAGGATGGAAGATTGAAGACGTTGTTTTATCGACTTCCTAGGAGGATCTTAAGCTAAAGTAAGTATTAGACAGATGTACAAATGTATGTAAATTTGTAATGTAAATTTATAATGTGGCAAAACAATAAGAATTTAAATTGAATTTTGTGAAATTTAACTAACTAATCTGTTTTTTTCTTCCTTTTCAGGTTTATTAGTCGGGAACAGGCAGGCCGTTCATCACGTCGTCTAGATCGTCGTCGTTTCCAGGCGGGCGTCTTTGAAGTGGTGCCGTTTGTTACTCAGACATATGCAGTCTGGCATGAGTGGCTCTGGCCTCTAAAGTTCGCGCCGGCTCTGGCACTAAGACTGGCATCTATGCTAGGATTTGTAGTGGCTCTGGCAGCGCTGTCAATGGCGTTGGCATTGGCTCTGGCTCTGGCAAGTGCATGCATTCTGCAAATATGCTGCAGGTGCCTGATACCATAGTCAATAGATTTAGCAAGCTGTCTATTGGCTAGGTCAAGGCGACTCTGCTGAAGAAGCGTCAGTTGTCTTGGCAGATCCACTGTCAGGAATCTGGGCGTATTTATTAGGGTTTGCAGTCTCTCGTTGTCCACCCTCTCTTGGTGCTGCTCTTTAAGCGTTTTTTGGTTATTAATTTGTTTTGCCCGAGTAGCGCTGTCTGTGTAGGCGCAGTGGCACATACGGATCGACAGCAACACTTCTTGCTTCCGGATTTGGTTGGCAAAGAAGACGACTAACATATTGCCGTAGCATATTACCAAATTGGTGCCATTAGTTGTTTATATAGCATAACCTTGATCTTACGTGGCAGTTTACTTGTATTGGCATTTTATAACCAATTTAATTCTTTACTTCTAGCTCGCAATTTGCCAATTAGTGTAGAAGCATGAGCGGACATTTGCAACTTGTCATCGAGCTGCACGCCCAGATACCATTGTTTAGACGAGCTAGAGATTTCTTTGTCTGCAATGGTGACATCCTGATGGTTATTTTCGACACATCTCAGGGAGTGCAAGACATGAACTAATCTGGCTGGAAGCTTGATTTCTGACTTATTTGCGGTTTTCTGTCCATAACCTCAATTAAGAGCGGCACATGGTCAGAAGTCAAGCTGTTTGGATTGCATGCATCCTTAATATTTATTTGGTCACTGCTTATTCCATCGTATATGGCAAAGTCAATGGCAGTTAGTGGACTTTTCCTATTGTACGGAAAATGCGTAGGAGATCCAGTAGCTAGTATGTTGTAGTTATTATTGTTCTGTACAACATTTAATATTGTTCTGCCCCTGCAGCATGACTTGGCATTACCCCACCAGCTACTTTTCGCATTCCAATCACCTGCAATTATAAAGTTTTTACCATGCTGTTCAATTAGGTTTTTAAAGTCTTCGTCTCGCCATGTCTGTTGCGGCGCACAGTAAATTGATGATATATTCAATGTGGTGCCATTTGCCATTGGGATGACAACAGCCGTGCATTGAATCATCTCCGAGCAGATATTGACAGTTTCTAGGTGTCTTATCTGCTTCTTGATTAGTAGAGCAGAACCTCCTCTGCGACTATTTTATGGATGATTTGCCAGGTAAGTACAGTAGTCTTCCAATTGTATTGTGTTGTTATTAATGAAGTGCGTTTCAGAAATTAACATAATATCAATTTTTTTTGTCTGCGTATACACTTTTAAGTAGTCTATTTTATTTCGCAGGCCACTAGCATTTCATACTAGGATTTTTAGTTTACTTTCTGTGCTATTATTTGCATTTGCATTTGTATTTGCATTTACTGGTATCAGAATGGTTAATGTTGTTTGAGTAGTGGCAGAATTATACATTTTGATTAATATTTGCCGATTGATTTGCCATTAAGCATGTAGTGAGGGTTGTGATTACATCAAGCAGTCTATCGAGCTTTGATTCTACGCTTGCTAGAACTGCAGTATTGGCATTGTCAGTTACTGGATATATCATAAGGTCAATTAAGAGGTCGAGCTTACGACTTTTGTTGCGCATGCGTGATTGTTTGCTATTTGCAGTATCAACATCGCTGTCGCTATTCTCATCCTATTCGTCCATAGTTTCACTTGGATAAGTATGATGTTGTTGTTGCTGGCGCTGTTGCTGCTGCCGACGCTGTAGTAGCTGTTGCTTTTGCTGCTCTTGTTGACGCTGCTGCAGCTGCTGTTGTTTACGTCGCAGTTCTTGTTGATGCTGCTGCTGCTGCTCTTGTTTACGCTGCTGCTGCTGCTGTTGTTGTCGCCGCTGCTGCTCCTGTTGTTGGCGTTGTTGCTGCTGTTGCTTCGTTTGCATAGCTGATTTGTTTCCTTATTGGCTGCCGTTGCTGTTGCTGTGGCTGTTGCTGCTGTTGCTGCTGCTGTTGCCTTTTTTGCTGGTCAGCTCTAATGCCTTCCATAAGGACGTCTGCCTAGCTGAATTGTCCGTTTATTTGCTGCCGTTGCTGCTGCTGTTGACGCTGTTGCTGTTGTTGTTGCATTGCTTGTACGTTTGTATGTTGCATTTTTGCTGTCTGTTGGCGCACAGCTGAGGCTGGATTGTCACGGCTGCGTAAGAAAGTCGTCACAAATTTATTTGTCTGTTGCATGCCAACCGATTCTTTAAACTTGCATGCATCCTTAAAAGCTTTGCAGCCCTGGTAGCTTGCTGCATGCTCACCATGACAGTTTGCACACTTTGCAGGTTGGTTATCATCTTTTGTTTTTGGACAGGCCGTCGATGGGTGATTGCCAGCGCATTTTAGGCAAACGAATGGTCTACGGCAATAATTTTTGGTGTGTCCAAATTTTTGGCAGCGATGACACTGGACAGAGTCTGCGTTACGTAGTGGGCGTTCAATCTTAACCTTTTGCCCTCCAAGCACTGTATCATTGCGGATATTGCCATTATTGGCTTCAGCGTCAATCTCGACCTCAAATAAGTCGACTGGCTCACGTGTGAAGCGTTTCTTTATTACGCTTACGTACCGGACTTTGTGTCCCAGTTTCTTGAGTTTTTTTCGTAGCCAACTTTCAGGAGTGATAAGTGTGCTATTGATAAGTGTGCGATTCAAGGTTGTTTTCTCTAAAGTAGTGCACCAGCTTGCGATATGAGTCTATATCCAAGCACTGAACACGCAAACCATGCCCTGCTATTGGATTGGTGTAATAATTGTTTTCTCCAATTAGATTATTCATGCCCTGCAAGACGGGCAGGATTTGTGGTACAGATGGTATGTACAGAGGAGTGGGTCTGATTTTCTTCTCTAAGGCATTTGCGTTTGCATTTGCATTTGCATTGGCAGAAGCCTTTGCAGCTGTATTACTTACTGTGCTAGCGCCATCTGTTGTCAGATTGCCAGTAGCATTGTTTATTTTTTCTATTTGCGACTTGCACTGAGTGTTTAGCCGCGATTATTAAGCCAACCTATTACTATCGTAGCACCTTTTTTTGGACTTGTGGTTACAGCAAAGTGAATTGCACTTGTTGATACAACAACAATTTACTTAATAGCTAGGGTATCGCATTGGCGGTGACTATGTCACTCGTTCTAAAAAGCTTTTTAGAGCTTTGGCTGATCAGCTGTTTCAGCTTTGTTTACATATTTTTGTGTTGGCAAATTGATTTGAATTTAAAGCAAATTTAAATTTAACAATTTTACTTTTAATATTTTAGTGACATTTTTTATATACGTTGGGTTTTGTTGGTGTGTTTGGACCAGCCAATAGCATCATCAGAGTAGAAAACTGCATAATAGGGCCAATTTTGACCCTATATGGTTGCTCGTCGTCTATACGTGTTTCACATTTTCAGTGCTAATTGGGACAAATTGTTTATTTGTCAGTAAATTACATTATTTTTTTTTTTTTTTTTTTTTTGTTATGGCAATCTTTTATTGTATGTGGGTTTCATTTTTCTAAGAAAAACTTTAAAGCCTCTTTTTGGCAAAACATTGACAAATATTCAGTGTGTGTGTGAAATTGATACAAAATATGTGAGAGTAACTGGAGTGGGCTATATTAACAAATAAAGATCATATTAAGGTATGAGTTATGTGCGTGTGCGTGAATTCGGTAAAGGGTCTGGTAGATGTTGAAGCTTGCGTTGCGATTGGCAAGCATGTTTGTATGTGTATTCACGCATTCACACACAATATATATATATATAATATATATATATATATATATATATATATATATATATATATATATATATATATATATATATATATATATATATATATGTCTATATATATACATGTGTTTGTATATGTTTACATACACTGGTTTTATGAAAAAGCTTCGTCTGGATCGGCATTGGTGCTTTTTGTAGCAGTGGCCGCTATCGTTGGACCGGGATTGGCCCATCGTCAGCAGCTCATCTGGCTCTTGCAGCCTGCCAGGGATGGATAAACATGCTTGCGTTGCGACTGGTAAACATGTTTGTATTTGCATTCACGCATTTACACATACATATATATATGTTTATATATACGTATATGTTTGTATATATATTTATATACATTAATGCGTGAATTTGGTGTTTTGCGTTTTTCGTTTGTATGAAAAAGCTTCGTCTGGCATCGGGCATCTGGCATCTGGAGGCGACCAAAGGGAAGACTATAATGGTATGTAAAAATTGTATTATATATGTTGTTCTTAACAATTTTTAGCATAGTTTTCATATCTTTTGTATTTTTTGTCTTTTCAGGTCTTGTAGCGGCAACACTGTTGAGCATCTTCGCTGTATTGGAGCAGCGCTGCGTGGATTTGCGAGTGCAGCTCATCGCTGTACGCTGCGTGTAGGTGAGTGTTGTTGATGTTGATGTTATGTAAATAGATTTTTACATAAGTTTTGGCATCTTTTCAGGAACTTGTAGCGGCGACTCTGGAAACGGGCCGTCTTCACTGGATTTGCAGCTCTTCTTCATGTAAGTGTTTATATTCGATGTTATGTAAATAGTTGTTTTACATAAGTTTCGTCTTATTTGCAGGAAAATATAACGGCGATTTTGGAGTTCGTCGTTATATAGGTGAGTATTTGTTGTTTTGTTTTGTTTTACGTTTTCTTTGCAGGAAAGCTTATAGTGACTGCGCTTGATTGCGCTTGAATTGATGCATTTTATTGTATGCTGTTTATGGGTATGTTTATTTGTTTTGTTTTGTTTTGTTTATGTTGTTTTATATTCTCATGTATTTTCTACTCTTTTTTCAGGTACATTTAGCGACGACACTGGATTTGGACATCATCGCTTTAGTTGCAGCTCGTCTTTGTGTGGGTAAGTTTATTTGTTTTGTTATTTGTGTTATTATGTCTTACATTTATTTACATTTATTTAACATTTATTTTATTTTCTTTCAGAAAACATGTAGTGGCGGCACTGGATACGGACATCATCGCTGTATTTGTTTCATTCTTCAGTTGCAGCTCGTCAGGTAAGTGTGTTTATTAGTTATATGTTTTACATTTATTTAATATTTATTTCCATTTCGTTGCAGAAAAGCATGTAGCGGCGATCCTGTATACATTCTTCTTCGCTGCATTGGATCTTCTTTGTTCAAGTAAGTGTATCTGTCTATATATTAGTATTTATATAAGCAAATATTAACTTGTATTTTCTTCTTTGTTCATTTTCATGTTTTTTAATTGGGCCGTCGTCAATTCGTCAAGTCCGGGGGGCCGTTAATACAGTCCCATGTCATCTACTGTAGAACTTATGGAGCTGGTGGTGCACCAGCTTGAAGCCATGTTCACATCTTCATCTTCATCTTCGCTGTCCAGTTCCGTACATTCAAATGCTCTGAAGTTCAGTGGACTGGGCAGTTGTTGTTACTTATGTTGACTAAATTTACTGTCTTTCTTATTTATGTTCGTTGTATTTGTATTGATTGGCTGAATTCCCAATAAACGTTCCATCATAAGCATTAGTTGGTTCATTCTGGTCTCCATTATTTTGATTGTCACTACGCTTTTTTCCAGAGCTTTAGTCAGCGCAGTTGTCTTCTGTTGTCCTTCACGCAGTTGCATCTGAAACTTTGCCAAGTGCGTCTGTGCCGGATTGGCATTGGCATTGTTGGCTGCAACAACCTTTCTTGCTGTTGTTGTTTTAGTTGCTTTTTTTTTATTTGCGGCGTGCCTTGCTTCATTCTTCTTCTTTTCATTCGCTGAGCTTTCCATTGGCTGCCTTGCTGTACTTGCTCGTTGTTGTTGCTTTTGTTGTTGTTGCTGTTCACGTAGTTGCTGCTGCTTTCTTATAAGTGGGATTGCTCGTACTGAAAGGAGCTTGCTTCTAGCTGACTTAAAGGCAGGGCAGCCTTTAAAGCAGCTGACGTGTGCCCCTTTGCAGTTGCAACACGTAGCTGGGGCATCCCTCGGCTTTGTGCAGGCCATTGAGGGATGCTCGCCTCCACACTTCATGCAGCGATAAGGGCGTCGGCAGTAGTTCTTAGTGTGGCCGAATGCCTGGCAGCGGTGGCATTGTGAGGGATCGACCGGCTTGGCCTGCCGCTCGATCCTTACATTTTGTCCACTCAGCACTTTCAGCTCCAGAATCTTCTCGTGGCTGCCGTCAGCCATTGTCGGCAGCTCAACTTCGAATATGTTCAAGGGCTTCTTTGAAAATCGATGCGTTATGACGCGAATGAAGCGTGTGAAGCAAACTTCATCAAGTTTTTCCTTCAGCCATTCGCATGGCGTGGAATGGTGAAGTTGCTTCACCACAACTCTATAGCCCTTCAGGCCGCGCATCTGGTGAGTATGTTAATGTATTCCGTCTTCCTCAAGGGAAGACAGAATAGCATTATACGTTTCCATGTCCTCACACAGGATACGCAGCCCTTCGCTAGAATTGGCAGGTGCTTTGGTAGAGAATCCCTTCACTGCTGGATTTAGCTGTAGTTTATCCAGCAGCGGCACCATGGGCAAAAATAATGGACGTAATTTTGTTAGTTGTTGCTTTTGTCGTTGTTGTTGTAAAACTTGTTGTATTTGCTGTTGTTGTTGTTGTTTTTGTACAATTTGCTGTATTTGTTGTTGTTGTTGTAGTTGCTGTTGTTCATTTTGTTGTAGTTGCTGTTGTGCATTTTGTAACTGTAGTTGCTGTTGTTGTTGTAGTTGCTGGCGTGCCTCGAGCTGCAATTCATTAGCAAATTTGCTTTTCAATTGCTGCAAATTGCTGTAGAAGCTCTTCAGCACGGGATCATCTACGTCATCATCATCTAGCGCGGCACTCCTCCGTTTTAGCGGCGATTGAGCTGCCTCTGCATTTGTAGTTGCTGTTGTTGTTGTTGTTGAATTTGGCAGCTCATGTGGTAGCAAAGGTGGCACTTTGCTGATCCATCTTTGCACCATCGCGGCACTTTTGGTGTTGGTTGATGTTGTTGTTGGTGTTGGTGCTGATGTTGATGTTGTAGTTGTTGTTGTTGTATTTGTTTTTGTTGTCATTGTAGTTGCTGTACTTATTGCTATTGTCAGTAAGTCGTTTGTATTTGAATTGTTGTTGTTGTAGTTGCTGACTTGAATTGTGCCCTGACTGTATGCAACACTTTTATTATAATTGGCGGCTGCTCTCAGAGAGTTTTCATTCTCTCTTTGAGTGACTTTTTGGCTGTGCATTGAGTGCTTTTGCAAGTCTCTTATTTTGTCGTCCATGTATTGAGTGTAATTTTGAGTGACATTTTGAGTGTAGTTTTTTTGAGTGAATTTGCATGTGCCGTTTGTTTCGGCATTTGTCTTTGAGTCTTTCGTGTCGTTTGTATGTATGGGTGTGTGAGGAGAAGACGCCGTTTTTGGCGTCGCTTCTTTTGGTTGCTTTATGAGCGTATATGTATGTGAATCAGAGTACTCACCGCTCATGTAATTGGCAGCACAATCCAAAGAAGCCCTCTCCTGGACACTTAATGCATCAGGGTCGCACAATTTACGAAGAATGTCCAGCCGCTGCTCCAGTTCAGCTGAGCTGTCCATTTCGTCCGTGGCTTGGATCATCGCTGTTGCCTGGGCAGCCGGCTTGGCTTTGTTCTTCCTTCTCTTTGCGTTGTTCTTCTTTGGCATTTTGTCTTGCTTTGTGTTGTTGTATTGAATATTAAATGTCTTTAATTGTCAATTGTTCATGTTTCACACTTTTATAACATTTTTAAATTAATGTTATTTATTTGCACAAATAATATAAATTTTCTTTTTATATAGGGAAAGGGGAGAAAAGAGGGAGAAAAGAGGAGGGGGAGGAAGGGAGAGGAGAGAGAGGAAGGAAGAAAGGGGGAAAGGAAAGGGAGGGGGGGAGAGAAAGGAAAGAGAGAGAGAGGAATAAAAGAGAAGGGTTTTTAGAAGAGATTTATGAACCAAAATTGGGAAAAATTTGAATAAGAAAAAAGGGGGGGAAGGGGGGAGGAGGAGGGGGAGGGAGTTAGAGGGTAAGGATAATTATAAAATTTTTTTTTAAGAAGGGGGAAAGAAAAAAAATGGTTATTTAATATTAAAATTTATTTTATTTTATATGAAATAATTTAATAATTTATTTTATTTAATTGTTTTTTATTTTTTAATTAATTGCATTTTATATTTAATTGCATTAAATTTAATTTCTTTAAGTTTCGTTTTCATTTATGTTCATTTTGCTTTATTTGTATTTATTTGCATTTATTGCAATTAATTTCATTTTTATTTTATTTAATAATAAATAATAATAATAAATATTTAATTTCATTTTTAAATTTATTTTATTTTAATTATTTGCATTTTTAAAATTATTTAATTTAATTTATTTGTTTTTAAATTAAATTTAAAAATGTCCGCTTCCTTTTATTTCATTTTATAAAATTGTCAGAGTCAAATTTTAATTTGACCCAGTTCCCACTTTTACTCCGCTCAAGAAAAGACACGTGTTCACTCTTCTATTTGTCGACTTGCACTGCAGTGTTTAGCCGCGTTTATTAAGCCAACCTATTACTATCGTAGCAACTTTTTTTTTTTTTTTTTTGTTATGGCAATCATTTATTGTATGTGGGTTTCATTTTTCTAAGAAAAACTTTAAAACCCTTTTTTGGCAAAACATTGACAAATATTCAGTGTGTGTGTGGAATTGATACAAAATATGTGAGAGTAGCTGGTGTGGGCTATATTAATAAATAAAGGATCATATTGAGGTATGAGTTATGGACGTGTGCGTGGATTAGGTAAAGGGAGTGTAAGGTCTGGTAGAAGTTCAAGCTGGGCTCTTTTAAGTCTGTATGTGGAAGGATGTAAAGTATCAAAAGTGAGTGATTGTGCAAGAGGATTTGGGTGAGATGAGTGTCTAGAGTTCTGTTTGATAGAAGTGTCTTGGATAATATTAATGACGTAATTGAGCTTTAAGTCTGTCATGATATCATCATTCCTGGCAAATGGAAATCCAATAAAATGTCTTATAATGCGATGTTCAGTACTTTGAAGTTTCTTTATGAGATAAGGAGCAGCTGTTCCCCAAATGGAGCACCCGTATCTCCATATAGGCTGAATTAGTGACTTGAAAAGTGTAACTTTGGAGTTAAGTGATAGTTTTGATTTGTGATTGAGTAACCAGTGTAATTTTTTGTGTCTTGTGTTAATAGTACCTATGTATAATGTTCTGAATGTGCTTTCGCCAGGTGAGTTTAGGATCCAGAGTAAATTCAAGGTATTTTTGTGAGGTGACAGTATTACTATCGTAGAAACTTTTCTTTTTTTTTCTGACCGAGACGTGTGTTGTGGCTGTGGGGCGGCCGCTCGACTGCACCCAGCAACCGTACAAGTCTCAATGAGAGGCTTTAATTATTTTTATTGACTTTTAGTCCATGAAGGACTTTTACAGTAATTTAATCTAAGTTTTTTAAGTGGCAAAACAATAAGAATTTAAATTGAATTTTGTGAAATTTAACTAACTAATGTGTTTTTTCTTCTTTTCCAGAATATTTAGTCGGGAACACGCAGGCCGTTCATCTCGTCTAGGTCGTCAATGGCGTTAGTGGTGGCACAGGCACTGGAGTTCGCGCCGGCTCTGGCATCTGGGTGGGAGTTGTTGGCGGCACAGGCACTTAAGTTCGCGCCGACTCTGGCTTCTGGGTAGGAGTTGCTGGCGCCGGCTCTGGCATCTCTATTGGAGTTGTTGGCGGCACAATTACTGAAGTTGGCGCCAGCTCTGGCATCTGTAAAGGAGTTTGTGGCAGCACAGGCATCTTCCGCTTGTATTGCGTTGTTATTAATAAAGTGCATTTCGGAAATCAACTTAGTGTCAATTTTATTTGCTTGCGTATATATTTTTAAATAATCTATTTTATTTCGCAGGCCACCAGCATTCCATACTAGGATTTTTAGTTTACTTTCTGGGCTATTATTTGCATTTGCATTTGCATTTGTATTTGCATTTACTGGTATCGGAATGGTTAATGTTGTTTGAGTAGTGGCAGAATTATACATTTTGATTCATATTTGCCGATTGATTTGCCATTAAGCATGTAGTGAGGGTTGTGATTACATCAAGCAGTCTATCGGGCTTTGATTTAACGCTTGCTAGAACTGCAGTATTGGCATTGTCAGTTACTGGAGTTCTTCTTTCATTTATCATAAGGTCAATTAAGAGGTCGAGCTTACGACTTTTGTTGCGCATACGTGTCTGTTTGCTATTTGCAATATCAACATATTCGTCCATAGTCTCAGTTGGATAAATATGATGTTGTTGTTGCTGGCGCTGTTGCTGCTGCCGATGCTGTAGTAGCTGTTGCTTACGCTGTAGTTGCTGCTCTTTTTGACGCCGCTGTTGCTGCTGATTTTGGCGTTGTTGCTGCTGTTGCTGTTGCGTTTTTTGCTGGTCAGCTCTAATGCCTATCATTAGGACGTCAGTTGCCGTTGCTGTTGCTGTTGACGCTGTTGCTGTCGTTGTTGCATTGCTTGTACGTTTGTACGGTGCATTTTTGCTGTCTGTTGGCGCACAGCTGAGGCTGGATTTATTTGTCTGTTGCATGCCAACCGATTCTTTTAACTTGCATGCATCCTTAAAAGCTGTGCAGCATTTGCAGCTTGCTGCATGCTCACCATGACAGTTTGAACACTTTGCAGGTTGGTTATCATATTTTGTTTTTGGACAGGCCGTCGATGGATGATTGAGCCACATTTTACGCAAACGAATGACCTACGGCAATAATTTTTGGTGTGTCCAAATTCTTGGCAGCGATGACACTGGACAGCGTCTGCGTTACGTATCTTAACTTTTTGCCCTCCAAGCACTGTCACATTGAGGATATTGCTATTATTGGCGTCAATCTCGACCTCAAATAAGTCGAGTTATTACTTTGTGTCCCAGTTGCTCGAGTTTTTGGCGTAGCCAACTTTCAGGAGTGGAATGGTGTAGATATCTGATAACAAATCTATATCCTTTGTCAGCCTTGAGTTGACAAGTGTGCGATTCAAGGTTGTTTTCTCTAAAGTAGTGCACCAGCTTACGATATGAATCTATATCTAAGCACTGCACACGCAAACCATGCCCTGCTATTAGCTTGGTGTACTAATTGTCTTCTCCAATTAGATCATTTATGCCCTGCAAGACGGGCAGGACTTGTGGTTCAGAAGGTATGTACAGAGGAGTGGGCCTTATTTTCTTCTCTAAGGCATTTGCGTTTGCATTTGCATTTGCATTTGCATTTTCATTTGCACCTGTATTTGTATTTGAATTTTTATTTGTAATATAAGTTGCGTTTGCATTTCATTTGTATCTGCAATTGTAATTTCATTTGCATTTGCAATTGCATCTGCAATTGCAATTGTATACGCATTTGAAATTGTATTGGCATTTGCATTTTTATTTTTATTCGATTTAGCGTTTGCATTTGCATTTGCATTGGCAGAAGCCTTTGCAGCTGCATTACTTCTATTTGTCGACTTGCACTGCAGTGTTTAGCCGCGTTTAATAAGCCAACCTATTACTATCGTAGCAACTTTTTTGGACTTGTGGTTACAGCAAAGTGAATTGCACCTGTTGATACAACAACAATTTACTTAATAGCTAGGGTAACGCATTGGCGGTGACTATGTCACTCGTTCTAAAAAGCTTTTTAGAGCTTTGGCTGATCAGCTGTTTCAGCTTTGTTTACATATTTTTGTGTTGGCAAATTGATTTGAATTTAAAGCAAATTTAACAATTTTACTTTTAATATTTTAGTGACATTTTTTATATGCGTTGGGTACGTTGGGTTTTGTTAATGTGTTTGGACCAGCCAATAGCATCATCATTGCAGAAAACTGCATAATAGGGCCAATTTTGACCCTATATGGTTGCTCGTCGTCTATACGTGTTTTACATTTTCAGTGCTAATTGGGACAAATTGTTTTAAGCTATTTGTCAGTAAATTACATTAATTTTTTTGGCTATACTTAGAAGTTACGTCCCCTCTGGACTGTCCTTAAACTATTTTGGGACAGTGGACTTAGTAATTTGGCCGGAATAGCCCCGTCTGCTTATACATGTTCTGCGTAGGTACTAATTTTTGACAATTTGTTAGATACTACTTAATATTAATTTACATGACTTTTACATCTTTTTATACCCTGAACCCATTGAAAATGGGAAATCAGGGTATAATGGTTTTGTTAAATGTATGTAACAGGGAGAAGGAGGCGTGGCAGACCCCATAAAGTATATATATTCTTGATCAGGGTGACGAACTGAGTGGATTTAGCTCTGTCCGTCGGTCTGTCCGTCCGTCCGTCCGTCCGTGTGTCCGTCCGTCTGTCCGTTGTATGAACGCGTCGATCTCAGAACATTAAGAGCTAGAGACTTGAAATTTTTTTGGAAGTCCCTGTATAGCAGGCGCAGATCAAGTTTGTTTCAAACAATCGATAACTATTACCGTTTTTATGTTATCGATTAAAAACCTTTCGAAAGACAGTATTTTAATTCTATCTCGTACATACTTTGGAGCTAGAGCCTCCAAATTTTGCATTTAGTTTCATTTATTTTTTACAATTTCGGTTTTTGTGGCATTTTGGATATTAGTTAAAAATTTTACAAAAATTTTCAATCTGAAGTTTAGTTGCAAATATAGCCGAAATGTGAATGAGTTTGCGATTTTAGACAATGACAAATATTCAATATAATATGTAAATATATGCTGAAAACTTCATTGAATTCAATTGAGTATACAGAAGTAATTAAACAAAACGTTTTGTTAATTGCAACATGTGACCAGAAACCCACCCCCGTTTTCATTTTTTCTATACATGTGCACACATGTATTGAGACATTCGAATGCGAGCATTCGTGCCTGTTCTAAGAATCACAACAATTACAGCTGACTGCGTGAATTTTGGTATAATTCTTACCTGCCTTTAGTCTCAAATTTGCTACTGTAGTCTAAGAGTGCAATGGCGGTGTTATAGAAGCGAGGGACGAAGTGCCTCGCAGGTCTGGGTTAAACCTCGCCGATGTCAAAACTTTTTTATTGTTTTTTGTTTTCACACACACAATGTTGTGTCGCGGTAGAGGTGATGCGCTTTGATCAGTAGATGTTGGTTCGATTCCAGGTGGAGAAATGTCAGATTTTCTTAATTTTTTATTTTTTTCTTTTATTAAATTATTATTACTATTATTTAAAAAAATAAACTACCTTTTTGACAAAAATGCTATTTGATTGTAAAAGTGCAAGATTGGCAATTTAATTAAATTTTGTATAAGTTTGTGATGTATACAAGATACGGAATATATTTAAAAACGCAGATCGGACGGGGTTCAGGGGATCTCCTAGTCGGGCACCCCCGACTAGAGTTTTGTCACTTGTTATATTATCTTATTGTAATTGCAGCCTCTCTGGATCGTCATAGGTGTTTTTTGCAGCAGTGGCCGCTATCGCTGGACCGGGATTGGCCCATCGTCAGCAGCTCATCTGGCTCTTGCAGCGTGCCTGGGGTGAGTAAACATGCTTGCGTTGCGATTGGCAAGCATGTTTGTATGTGTATTCACGCATTCACACATAATATATATATATATATATATATATATGTTTATATATACGTATATGTTTGTATATATATTTATATACATTAATGCGTGAATTTGGTGTTTTGCGTTTTTCGTTTGTATGAAAATGCTTCGTCTGGCATCGGGCATCTGGCACCTAAGGCGACCAAAGGGAAGACTATAATGGTATATAAAAAATTGTATTAGATATAATGTTCTTGACAATTTTTAATATAGTTTTCATATTTTTTGTATTTTTTGTATTTTCACTGATTTGAAGCTCTTCTTCATATAAGTGTTCATATTCGATGTTATGTAAATAGTTGTTTTACATAAGTTTCGTCTTATTTGCAGGAACATATAACGCCGATTTTGGAATTCGTCGTTATATAGGTGAGTATTTGTTGTTTTGTTTTGTTTTACGTTTTCTTTGCAGAAAAGCTTATAGTAACTGCGCTTGATTGCGCTTGAATTGATGCATTTCATTGTATGCTGTTTATGGGTATGTTTATTTGTTTTGTTTTGTTTTGTTTATGTTGTTTTATATTTTCATGTATTTTCTATTCTTTTTTCAGGTACATTTAGCGACGACACTGGATTTGGACATCATCGCTTTAGTTGCAGCTCGTCTTTGTGTGGGTAAGTTTATTTGTTTTGTTATTTGTGTTATTATGTCTTACATTTATTTACATTTATTTAACATTTATTTTATTTTCTTTCAGAAAACATGTAGTGGCGGCACTGGATACGGTCATCATCGCTGGATTTGTTTCATTCTTCAGTTGCAGCTCGTCAGGTAGTGTGTTTATTAGTTATATGTTTTACATTTATTTACATACTTTATTTCCATTTCTTTCAGAAAACATGTAGCGGCGATCCAGTATACATTCTTCTTCGCTGTATTGGATCATCTTTGTTCAAGTAAGTGTTTATTTGTCTATATATTAGTATTTATATAGGCAAATATTAACTTGTATTTTCTTCTTTTTTGTTCATTTTCTTATTTTTTCATTGGGCCGTCGTCAATTCGTCAAGTCCGGGGGGCCGTTAATACAGTCCCATGTCATCTACTGTAGAACTTATGGAGCTGGTGGTGCACCAGCTTGTAGCCATGTTCACATCTTCATCTTCATCTTCATCTTCGCTGTCCAGTTCCGTACACTCAAATGCTCTGAAGTTCACTGGACTGGGCAGTTGTTGTTGCTGATGTTGATTTAGTTGCTGAAATTTACTGTCTTTCTTATTTATGTTCGTTGTATTTGTATTGATTGGCTGAATTCCCAATAAACGTTCCATCATAAGCATTAGTTGGTTCATTCTGGTCTCCATTATTTTGATTGTCTCTACGCTTTTTTCCAGAGCTTTAGTCAGCGTAGTTGTCTTCTGTTGCTCTTCACGTAGTTGCGTCTGAAAATTTGCCAAGTGCGTCTGTGCCGGATTGGCATTGGCATTGTTGGCTGCAACAACCTTTCTTGCTGTTGTTGTTTTAGTTGCTTCTTTTTTTATTTGCGGCGTGCCTCGCTTCATTCTTCTTCTTTTCATTTGCTGAGCTTTCCATTGGCTGCCTTGCTGTACTTGCTTGTTGTTGTTGCTTTTGTTGTTGTTGCTGTTCACGTAGTTGCTGCTGCTTTCTTATAAGTGGGATTGCTCGTACTGAAAGGAGCTTGCTTCTAGCTGCCTTAAAGGCAGGGCAGCCTTTAAAGCAGCTGACGTGTGCCCCTTTGCAGTTGCAACACGTAGCTGGGGCATCCCTCGGCTTTGTGCAGGCCGTTGAGGGATGCTCGCCTCCACACTTCATGGAGCGATAAGGGCGTCGGCAGTAGTTCTTAGTGTGGCCGAATGCCTGGCAGGGTGGATTGTGAGGGAGACCGGCTTGGCCTGCCGCTTGATCCTCACTTTTTGGCCACTCAGCACTTTCAGCTCCAGAATCTTCTCGTGGCTGCCGTCAGCCATTGTCGGCAGCTCAACTTCGAATATGTTCAAGAGCTTCTTTGAAAATCGGTGCGTTATGACGCGAATGAAGCGTGTGAAGCAAACTTCATCAAGTTTTTCCTTCAGCCATTCGCATGGCGTGGAATGGTGAAGTTGCTTCACCACAACTCTATAGCCCTTCAGGCCGCGCATCTGGTGAGTATGTTAATGTATTCCGTCTTCCTCAAGGGAAGACAGAATAGCATTATACGTTTCCATGTCCTCACACAGGATACGCAGCCCTTCGCTAGAATTGGCAGGTGCTTTGGTAGAGAATCCCTTCACTGCTGGATTTAGCTGTAGTTTATCCTGCAGCGGCATGATTTTCGGCACCATGGGCAAGAATAATGGAGGTATTTTTGTTAGTTGTTGCTTTTGTCGTTGTTGTTGTAAAATTTGTTGTATTTGCTGTTGTTATTTTGTTGTTTTGTGTTGTTGTTTGTTGTTTTTTGTTGTTGTTTTTGTACAATTTGCTGTATTTGCTGTTGTTGTTGTTGTAGTTGCTGTTGTTCATTTTGTTGTAGTTGCTGTTGTGCATTTTGCTGTAGTTGCTGTTGTTGTTGTAGTTGCTGTCGTGCCTCGAGCTTCAATTCATTAGCAAATTTGCTTTTGAATTGCTGAAAATTGCTGCAGAAGCTCTTCAGCACGGGATCATCTACGTCATCATCATCTAGCGCGGCACTCCTCCGTTTTAGCGGCGATTGAGTTGCCTCTGCATTTGTAGTTGCTGTTGTTTCTGTTGTTGTTGTTGTTGTTGCATTTGGCAGCTCATGTGGTAGCAAAGGTGGCACTTTGCTGATCCACTTTTGCACCATCGCGACGCTTTTGGTGTTGGAGGGTTGATGTTAATGCTGATGTTGATGTTGTAGTTGTTGTTGTTGTATTTGTTGTTGTTGTCATTGTAGTTGCTGTAGTTGTTGCTGTTGTCAGTAAGTCGTTGCCTTTCAGTTTGTTTGCCTCAGAGGTCATACTACTAATGCCCATAAATTTCCCTTCTCATTCTTAGCAGCTGCCCAGCAGCTACCCGAAGAGCGGGGGAAATATTAAGGATATTATTCTTTATTAATTCCATTAGTACTTTACATTAGCACCTTCATGAATTTTGCTTAGCGCCTTAATGTCAACATGACTACGGCAGATTCTTAACAAAACTTACTCTAGTTGAGCTGTTTAAACTATTTGCATTGTGCAGCCGATAAACGGTTCACATTTACATTATTAATGACATTTTCTAATTTCAGGTTGATTAACAATTGTAATAAAAGCATGGAAGATTGAAGACGTTGTCTTATCGTCTTCCTAAGAGGATCTTAAGCTAAAGTAAGTATTAGATAGATGTGCAAGTTTATATATGTATGTATGTATTAAAGTCTAATGTTTTGTTTGTTTATTTATTTTTTTTTTGTTTCAAGGTTTTCTTTGCAGGCGCCGGTGCAGCCGCTGTTCAGGTAATTGTGGGTGAAATTATACTATTAAATTTTGCATGTAATTAGATTAATCTTAATATTAATTTTCTTTTTTCTTTTCAGGCTTCAGATAGTAGTGGTTGCTGTGGACAATAAGAGCATCAGCTTTGGAGGCCGGTAACTGACCATCAGGTATGTATATGTGTGTGTTAACTTTGTGTTGATTTTATTTATTTAATTTTATTTATTTTTTTGTTTTCATTTATTTATTCACTTTTATTTATTTCTATTTATTTATTTATTTTATTTTTTTTTATTTTTTTATTTTTTTTTTTTGTTATTGTTTTATTATTTTTTCCAGGGCTAAATCTGTGTTAGGATTCAGAGCAGCGGCCATGGTTTTTATGAATCAGGTATGTATGAATTAAGCTTGTGTTATGTTCGTATAATTAATCGTTTTTTCTTTTTTGCAGGTTGTAAGACGAAGAAGGCTAAGTTTTCATCAACTGGATCCAGGTCCGGACAGCAGGCGATGATTAGTTTATTGTTATTTATATTTAATATGTTTGTGATATGATGTGAATTAATTAAATTGTATTAGTTAATAAGAATGTATTTAAAGTTTAGGTTGTGGTATAATGTATTTATGGTAGATTTGATTTTCTTGAATTAATAAGGTTTGATATGTTTTTTTTTTATAAAAAGTTTTTGTGAGTTTCTCGTAGCATTTTAGTTGTTTTATTGCCAAAAGGCAAGCCATCAGGGCGGACATCATGTCTAATAGTTTGTCTATTTTGGATTCCAAGCCAGACGAGAAGTTAGTGTGCGTAGTAGCTGGACTGTTTTTTTGATTTTTTTTTCAGCAATAAAAACATTTATTAGCCAGTCAAACTTTTTTCCAGTTTCATTTTCCTTTTTTTCACGCTTCTTTATAGGCAGAGCATCCTTTATAACTGGCCGCATGCGGCCTGAGCAGTTTGCGCATTTAAGTGGGACAAACTCACCTTTTTTAATTTCACAAGTTAATGCATGGCAGCCTCCGCATATGACACATGTGAAAGGGCGGCGGCAATAATTTTTTGTGTGCCCAAATTTCTGGCACCTGTGACACTGCGCCACCTCTAAAGATTTCAGTGGCTTTTCAATTTTAATTTTTTGGCTGCCGAGCATACTCAGATTTAGTATCTCTGGCTCTTTTATGAAGCGAGATTTTATACCTCTAAGGAACTTAACTGAGTGGCCAAGATTAATAAGTGGTCTCGTATCCACTTGTCTGGAGTTGAGTGATGTAGGTGCCGGATAACAGCCCTGTAACCACGCTCGCTTTTCAGCTGAAAAGTGTGACTTTCAATGCCTTGCTGATGGAGATATTTATTGAGTGCTCTGTATGTTGTTATGTCTTTACATTGCACTCTTAAACCATGGCCTGATGTGGGCATGGTGGAATAATTATTTTAGCCAATGGCTACATAAAGGTCATTTATTAGTGGCATAATATCAGTGACATTTGATATGTAAAGCGGTGCAGGCTTTGTAAGCTGCATAACATTGATAGCCGTGACGTCACTTGGTGGTGCAATTTGTATGTTTTTTGTAATAATTGCTTTATAAGGGCCGGCTGCTCTTTGCACAGGCTTTCTAATATGAGTTGGTTGCACAAAATTGTTTTTATTTAGCAGACTTTCTAATGAGTCACATTTCTCAAGGTTAGAAAGGTCATTTGCAGACATTTTTTTATTAAGTTTGGGACTGTCTCCCTTAGTAGCTGTTCTTTTTGCAGACTTATTTTCCGGCACATAACTTTCCTCACTAGCTAGCTCTCTGGCTTTAAGAAAATCAATTCTTGAAGATTAAGTCGAGTTGCAGGTTTTACCTTTTAATAACTGGGCAGCATCGGCCCGAGAGGTAGAGGGGGTAGCGGTGAGAATATTCTTTTTATTTTTCACCTTGCTGATCGTGGGCGTCGGAACACGTGGCGGAGCAAGCGCACAAGTCGGATCTGACACAGGCGTATTGGTCAGCATCTCGACATCGACATCCTCGCCATCACTTGCTACGTCAATCATAGCACAAAAATAAATTTTTTATTTTATTTTTAAATTAATTAATTTCCAATTTTATATTTAATTTTTTTTTTGGTCTGTTTGTATGCCTCAGAGGTCATACTATTAATGCCCATAAAATGTTTGTTCTCATTCTTAGTAGCTGCCCAGCAGCTACCCGAAGAGGGGTGGAAATATTAAGGGTATTTTTCTTTTTTAATTCCATTGATACTTAACATTAGCATCTTCATGAATTTCATATAACGCCTTTATGTCAACATGACAACGGCAGATATTTAACAAAACTTATTCAAAATGGGCAGTTTAACATATTAGCTTAGTGCAGCCGATATTCGGTCAGCACAATATATCGCGTTTGTCACAGCTCTATGTCAAACGTAAACATTAACAATATTTACATTTTATAATTTCAGATTTCAGTTTAAAGGGTACTAGGATGGAGGAAGATAAAGGACGTTGTCTTGTCATCTTCTTAGGAGGATCTTAAGCTAAAGTTAAGTATGAGTTATAATTAACAATTTTTACTATGATATATACTAATATTTTGTTTGATTACTCTAATTTTGATTTTATTTGCAGGTTTTCCGTGGTTCTGGTCATCTACATAGGCATTCGCTTGAGGAAGCGCCAGTGCAGCAGCCGTTGATTCAAGTTGTGCAGGTAAGTGTATTTGTAGATCAGCTGTTGGGGTGAATGAACTGATCCAGACCGGACTCAGTTGAGCAGGTATGTATGTGTGTTTGTATTGATTGTGTATGTAATTTGAATGCTTTTCTTTTTTTCCAGGTTTTATTTGGCTGAGGTTCAGCTGTTGAGGCCAGGGCCGGAGTCAGTGATACGGTAAGTATGTGTGTATTAATTTGTGTTGATTTTAGTTGTGTGTGTAATAGTCGTTGTTTATTTGTTTTTATTTGTATTTATTTGTTTCTATTTATTTATTTATTATTAATATTATTTTAATTAATTAATTTATTTTTATTTGTATATATTTCTATATTTATTTATTTTAATTTATTTATTTGTTTATGTTTATTTATTTATTTTAATTAATTAATTTTTTTTATTTATTTATTTTAAAGGTTTTTAATAATTTATATTATTTAATTAATTTATTTTACTTTATTTATTTAGTTTTATTTATTTATTTATTTAATTATTTTTATTTATTTATTTAATTTTTATTTAATTATTTTTCCAGGTTTCTAGAGGGCCAGATCTGTGCTTAGATTCAGCAGTATGAGGTATGTGAATTTTGTGTATATTTGAGTGTGCATTTAATTAACGATTTTTTTTGTTCTTTTCTTTCTTTATTTACAGGTTGACTGAGGGAGAATGCTGACCATGTCTCATCATCTGTATCCGAGCACGGACGTCAGACAAAATTCAGTTAAGTACAATTTGTATATGTAGTAGACAATTGTTACTCAGCTTGAACAATTTTTATTTATATAAATTTATTTTTCTTCCAGTTATCGAGCAGTACAAGCCGTTTTGGACATCGTAAGCAGATCCAGCTTGGAGACCGGAACTGTTTGTAAGGTATGTCTGTTCGATTTGCGTGTGCTCTAGTTTTTCTTCTCCTATTTGTTTAATTAATTTTCCTCTTTTTTTAAGGTGTATAGTGGTGGCCAGGTAAATGGCTCGCTCTGGCGAGCAGTGTCCGTTTCCAGGTTTTGTGGTATGAGGTATGTATTCATTAAGTTTATGTAATTTGAATTAATTTATAATTATATTTGTGTGTTCTTGGTTTATTCCAGATTTCCAGAGGGAGGATAAATGTGTCTTCAGCATGCACCTATTGTGTTTACACCGGAGCAGCGGCCGGCGTCAAGATTTTGAGGTATGTGTATATGAATTAGTTTGAGTATGTTTGTATGTTCATATAATTACCGCTTTATCA